>PTEX01000172.1:1116083-1197921 GCA_003342815.1 Eudromia elegans
GCTAGATATGACCCCTACCTTCAGACRAGGCATCGAGTTGAACAGGTAAGCCTCAAATGTCTTGTATTTTGGSAAAATACTAGAATTATGGCAGTTTAATTTGTGAGTAATCCTGTCAGCCCTACTACCTTTCTCATACCTCAACTTTATAGCTGYGAATTGTTATTTTCTGATAGCTGGTGATCTTGTACTTTTTGGTTTTGGATGTTTTCAATACCCTTAAATATTTGCATAGAGAAAAGAGAAATACAAGTAGTATTTCACAAGGTTATAATCTACCATTTGGTTGGCTCCATCCAGTAAGAGCAGAGGGTCTTAAAACTGAAGCATGATGCATTTCACTAGWTGGAAGATGGAACCAAACTTGTCATGTTGGTGCTCAGTGACAGGACAAGAGGCAGTGGATACACAGAAGTGCAGGAAAAACAATTTAAGCCTTTAAAGTAACATCTCTTTTACTTTTGAGAGTGGTCAAACACCAGAACAGGTTGCCCAGAGAGGTTATGGAGCCTTTGTCCTTGGAGATGCTCAAACCCGACTGACCGCCGTCCTGAGCAAAATTCTATAGGTGACTCTGCTTAAAATAGTAGGGTTGGACTGATCCTGTCCAGAGGTCACTTTCAAACCCACTATTCCATAATTCTGTATTAACCGTGTCCCCACAGAGGWATAATATTTACTGACAGGAGACTCTACTAAAATACTTAAATTGAAATAAGAATTTGCTSTGTTTTTGGAAGCTGCTGACCTTTCATAATTACTGTCATGCAGAATATCTTTAATGACTTTTCTATCAAAATGAGTTATTTTGTCTTGGCTGGAGAATTAAAAAAAGAGAGATCCTCCATCCCATTTTACTAGTTTTTATGTTTATCTCCAAATCTATGAATTCTCCGTGAATCCAGCCTCATTCTTCTCCTCCACAAGTTTTTAAGGATAGTTCTGTGCRGATGGGAGGAACTTCTTCCTGGGGGCCCTGTCTAAGCTTACTTCAAAGTGGAATTCATGTAATCATGTTATCAAGACTCTGCGCTCTGATTACTCATCCACCCTGTTAAGAAGACATGTTAATGCTGAGCACGGTCTCTTAATGTGACCCTGCATTTCCAAAATAGCAGCTGTCTTGTATCTGGATGGCTGAGTAGACAGATTTCACTGTATTTTCCCATTTAGAAGTATCCTAGTAAGATTTTTTTTCCATTTTGAGCTTCTTTTGATAAAGAGCTTTGCCACTTGTGCCGAACTTGTTTCTTTGCTGTGCTCTCCTTATCATCTCTCTCTAAAGCATCTTTCAAAAACTGTGTTTTTGCAGTAAAGAAGTGATTTTCGATGTTTTGGATGAGCTTATGAGAAGGCTTGCGAGAGTATCAGTGGTTTGTCATGCCTGAAAGATTTGACAGGTGATGAAGGAAACATTTACACCTGTGGCAATATCAGAATTTTCAAAGAAATCTTTTGGGTAAAAGTCACTYATTGGTAATTTTGATTTTATAGCTGAAGCAGTTGGGCCACAGTGTGGATAAAGTGGAATTCATTGTGATGGGTGGGACTTTCATGGCCTTGCCGGAAGACTACAGGGATTACTTCATCCGTAACCTTCACGATGCCTTGTCAGGACACACTTCCAACAATGTAGCAGAGGCCGTCAGGTAAGCATATATATGTTTTTAAATATCTAAAAGTGTTCTTTAGCCTTCTTGAAGAATTCTTATCTGTATTTAAAGGTACTTTTTTGGTTTAAGAAAAGTACTGAATAAAGCATTYAGGCTTCAGTTTTTGAAAGGCAATGTTTCAAGTTAGATATCCAAATATATTTAGACATGGAGTATTTATAGCTTGGCTTCCAGTTTTGCTGTGCTTACTGTGTAGCACCAGCAGAAGATAAGGTCATGGTTTATCACTTTCTTCTTTTTCTTTTCTTTTTCTTTTTTTTTTTCTGTAGGAAATGTTAATTTTCTTCTAATTTCTTGGCCTTCCATCTGGTCTTCTGCATCTTATGTGTCTGCCCCTTTCTTTGGAGTTGTGACGTGTGATGTTGCCTTAAGACTCTTTGCTTCAGCTGGGAAGGGGAACTGATCCCAGCTTGGAGGGCAGCCAGACGTCAGCTGCTGGAAGGGATGAGTCACCCCGAGAGCGTCAGCGCTCCCGAGTTCTGCGCCCAGTTATCGGTGCAGTGGTTCTGCCTGACAGGGAGATGCTCTTGTTCTCATTTTACAGCTGATGAGCTCAAAAGCAGAGAATGATTTGGTCATAGGTGCTTTGACTTACTAAACATGCAGCTGTGCAGTGCATCTTTTGGTGTAAAACAGAGGAAAAACTTCAAAGGTTTCACATTTTGGAGCAAGTAGGTGATCATCTCTACAGACATTTACAGCAACTACCTTGCTGCCAAAGTGTAGTAAAATGGGTTTTACTTGATACCGTTGACATCTATTGAGGAAAGCACTTCTAAAACTGGATAGAAATAGCTGTTTTCTAGCTTCGTATATTAAAGACGTAATTTAATCTTTATCCCTCTGGAGGGCAGCAAACACCTTTCTATTTTTCGTGTGKTTTTTTTCCTTGTCGTTCAAAGACAAGAAAAGAAGTGCTGTGCTACTGTTTCCATGTGGAATTGTCAAGGCAATAAAATTATGAACAAATTGAGGAAAGAATTGCTTTTCTCAGTAAGGTAGATGTCATACAGATCATACAGAGGTGCTTTTAATGGATCATTTATTTTTGGAGGCGTTCTTGAAGGTATTGGTAATATGCAGAAATCTTTGAAACTACCTTGTGTTAAAATATACTGCAAAGAACAGAAATGTAAAATTTCATTTGCTCTTGTGCCCTGGTTGCAAGGTCTTTAAGAACACAACTCTTTTTTTGAAGAAGAGTGGAATTTGCTAGTTTGCATTCAAATTAGCATTCTGCCTGTATGTACATCAGTGGTCAGAAGATRGTTATTCAATGTGTTCTGCTGCAGGTGTCTAGCTTGTTTTATTGGAGACAAAATCWCTTTTGGAGTAATCTGCCCTTTGCTCTGCAGCTTATCAAGGAAGCTAATTATGACGCAGGCTGTGTGACCAGGTGATTTTAGGTGCAGAAGTGAATGAAATGGCTCTGAAGTCTGTGTGCTGCCTTGCAAGCACCCAGCTTGAGCAATGTGAAACACCCGTCGCTAGCAATGTGTGGGGCTTTTCTTTTTCCAGCAGGAAAATCAAGGTATTTATTTTTATCAGAAGATTCRTGCTAAATGATTAGTAAATGGAGGTAGGTGGGAGTTACTAAGGTTGCAATTCCCAAATAATCTAGAGGCGACAAGATTGTGCTTGAGATGAATCAGAGCTTTTACTTTTTGTGCTTATTGCGTACAGCTGTTGTACTACGTCACTCCAGTACTGTTTAGAGATCAATATGACTTGGAATAAACTTTCAAAGTGGAATTTTTGTTTCCTTGTGTATGAGGATTCAGCCTTCCCCCCCCCCCCCCCCCCCTTTGATTAACAGAAACCGTGCTACTTAGGGGAGATATTGTCAATGTTTTACTTGTTTTGGGTATTCGGCAGTATCTCAGGATCTGTGCTTTCTCATGCCTTCCTTTCAGTGAGGCTGCAATAGCCTTGAAATTTTTTCCCTGTTTGTGAAAATAATCATTAAGCTTTATATTTTCTACAGTGGTCCTCTTCTTGCTGAGAATGACCTCTAGATTTTCCAAAAGTATTTCAGAGTATGACCTTTGATTGAACCACTGTAGTGTGTATTTGTGGAGGCCTCAGTCTATCTAAAACCACGCATTTTTTCCCTTCTGTGCAGTCACTTTCTTCCTAAACTTGAGCTCTGATTTTGTGTCAAATGCAGTCTTTCCAGTGATTATGCTGACCTTTCATGCCTGAATTGTGCCACACTGATGGGCTCATGGGTCTGGCATTCTCATCTTGTAACTTTTTGGATTTTTCTTCATATAATACTTTATCTTAACCAGCCCACTGGAACAGCTGGTTTCAATCAATCAGATAAAAAAGATCTGACCCTTTTTAGTTCCAACCAGCAAGGTACAATCACACCTGGCCATGAGGGAGTATACTGCTTCTCATCAGAAGAAAGCATGTCTGGCTTGTATTTTTTAAGCTCTTCAATTGTGCTACCCTTTGGGCCCTCACTGATGTGCTCAGTTGGCTCCTGGCTTTTATAGACTCAGAAACTTGCGGTCAAAGCAACTCAGACAAGTTGTACAGCTGCAAAACCAGCTGTGCTCATATCCAGAGTGACACAGGAGTGGCAGTGATCTTTCTCTGGGCAGTGGGGCACTGGTCCAGACAGCTGCTGGCCAAAAAAAAATGCTTGTGAAACTGTCCTTTTGTGTCTCTATGGAGTCAGTGCAGAGCCCAGATCTTCATGGGGTGTCTCGGAGCATCTGGGTAAGTTTGCTGCTTTGTGCTGCGGCCAGGTAAACTGAACAGCTAACCTGGGAGATGTGAAGAGCCCCCTTCATGTCTGTATTTATGAAGCAGTAGGAGATCCCTCGCTTGAGAGCACCTGAAATGAGTCGAGATTTTGTTTTTTATGGGTGCATAAACCGAATGTGTGAGTAGAAGTGTTGATATTATGCCAACTCTTTAAACAAAAAAAAAAAAGTGATTTAGAAAAAAAAAAGACTGAAAAACTGCTAAGCTTTCATACTGGACTTTACTGCAAGTGCAGGAAGGAAATGACTGGCCCAAGAAGGTCTTGCTAGTGCTGAATYTTTCTGCAGAACCTCTCTATTGCAGTAATAGGTGCCTTTTAGACTAATCAGACAGAAGGCTTTGCTTGAGGTGCTGCTTTTTGAGATAAATAGGCCTAGGAATGAGGAAAGAATTGCAGAGCCAGAGGGGATTTTTGTTTTGGAGAGAATGTGCAATGATGCTAAGAAACTTTAATTTCTGTCTCCTGAGACCACAGCTTAGGGGATTTCAACATGTTTCTGGTTGCCTATCAAACAAGAATGTGGACGGGGCGATAAGCTTTGGGAGGGGACATGTAGTTACTGCAGGAGAATTGCTGTGAGCTGGATTTTGCACTGCTATTTTCTAAACCCTAGGGAAATACATCCATCCTGGGGAGTTATCCCCATCAAATCCAGRTGTTGATGGGGAACTGTGGCCGCATTTGCTCTTTCAGGAGGGCAGTGAAACCACGAGCCAAGATGTAAAATACGCATGCAAATGAGAATTGCTTCTCACCATGGTTTCGCTCCTCTCACCTGACCCATGACTCACTGGAGGTGCTGGGCATATTTAACTGCCAGTGTGACTCATCACTGGACTCCAAAGGGCTGAGCACCTCTGCATCTCCTCTGAGCCAGGATTTGACTATTAATGGGCAAATGAAGCCAAAAGAGAAGTGGCAAGTTGCAAAAAGGCCCCCTAGGCTCTGCCTCCACTGTGCGTGCAACTCCTTGGACTATGGCATGAAGTCTGGTTTCTCTCTGTGTATTTAAAAATGCAGAGAGGTAGTTTTATTTGTATTATGTATTTTCTGGAAAGATCCTTGTGAGGAGGTCTGACCACTCCAAGTTTGGACCGTCGCTGCTTTGAAGAAGCATGACACTTGGTAATAATGATAGGCTAGATGTTAGGGTGGAACGGTGTTTGCAGGAGCACACAGGTGGTTGGAAGTTGTCCCCAGCTCGGAGGATTTAGGAATTTGTCAACTAGTGGTCGTGCAGGTTACTCTGAGCGTCTCGTAATTCTGCTTTTCAAAGGGGAAGAATAACCCTGCTCGTAAAAGCTCGCTCTTTATCATCAAAGATAGAAGCCTGGTTTGAATTCCCCAAAATAAGACTCAAGTAGATTTCTGCAGGTAAATTAAGTCATGTCTTACTGCTGCTATAGCTGTTTATTTAACGTTAGGGCACAGACATGACATGAAGTTACGCACAGTGACAAGTGATCCTGTTGTGCCTGTGCTGCTGCACTTGTCCCTGCAAGTGTGTTKTGCTGGCCCCATTTGTGAGAAATCCTGACCCACTTGAATCTCCAGACTTAAGCAAACATGCTTGACCTTGCCATTAGTACAGSCTAGAAAGATGCTTGTATACAATTCAGATGCCTCGGTGGGGAGCTGATTCCACTAAATTATCCTCATTGTGCTTTTTCGCTACTAACTGTCCTTCCGCAGCAAAGGTGACTGGGGCTTGGACTTGCCAGCTCCAGTGATTGACATTGGAGCAATTTAAGAGGTTGCTGCTCCCCTTCAGCTGCCCTGACCCTCTGATTGACGTTACCATTTCCCAAACGGGCGCTACAGTTGTCCGCCCTTTTGCTGCCAAAATGTGTGGTGTGACGGAAACGCAGGATTGGAAATGGACAGGGATTTTGGAGGATATGAGGCCAAGCTGCTAAATTGCTCCACTACAAATTACYGGGATGAGATAGTCAGATCTCACCTCTTGAGCTACCGTAATGAGGAGGTATTTTGACAGGTAGGCTCTTCCAGCTCTCACACAGGCCACTGTAATTGCCAGTTTAAGCTACTGTTTTCCCTATAATTTGGGTAACTGAGGTGTGGGCGCTTCTCCTGTGCGAGAGGAGCTGCTGGCAGGGAAAGGAGGGAATAGCAGGAGGCGGCGGAATTGCGAATTGCTGTGGCCGCATCCGTCAGCGCCTGCCCCTCAGATCCCGTGGGATGGCTCCTGGGCAGTGATTTCCCTCTGCCTCTGTGCCAGCGGGGAGGTAACTGGCTGTTGTTTTAGTGCCAGATCATTTACAGCAGAGGTTCTGCTCTCATTTCCTTTTATTTCCAGAGGTTTGTAAACTTGTCCCCGATGTTCTGGAGAGGCAGGAGCTTCTCTTTGTTTCCAGCATCGGGTGTGACTCTTGTGGTGCAGAAGTCACATTTGCTGTTAAAGCCTGTTTGCTGCCAAGTCCTTCTTCCTAGATGTCTTCAGCGTGGATAATATCTTTCTTGCTTGGAGCACTTGAAGATGTTTGCCCTCAAGTTGCCTGGCCTCTGCTGGTAACCTGTTACTTCAACGTTGATTATTTTCTACTGCAAGGCCCAACTTTAGCTGCTGGAGTGTGTTATTTGGAAGATAAATAAGTGCAAGTCTCTTCATCAGATTGTGTCCTAATCATGTTAAGAGTAGCTGTTCATCTTGTTCCTCCTAGAGCTGTGGAACGTGATTGCCTATCGAGTTATCAGCCCTGTTCACTGTTTCTGTAGCCTTTTCTCCTGTATGTGAAATATTCAGGTTTGGGATTGACCGTCGATGTCTGAGGAAGGGAGATAGGTGAGATCGATACCCACAGACTTCTGTGAGTGCAGCAGCACATCATGAGTTTTTCTAAGGCAGAGACTGGAGCAAAATAGATCTTTAGCAAAAACTCACAAGGTGGTAGTGCTTATTCATGAGAGAAACTTGAGTTATGCCAAATTTAGCAGTATTTGTAGATGCTATTGATCCGTATTTTGCCCTGTGCTGGAAAGGATGATGGCCCCAGCGGTCATGACATTGTCAAAGCTAAATAATGCATTTCATGGAGGGGTTGTACATTTTCAACCAATTATTGCTGAGCACCTGCCAAAGGGAATGCTTTTCCCCTCTCGTTGCTGTGCGTGTGCAGTCTGGCAAGGAGAACATGTTCTCTGGTGACCTGCACTAAAATGTTAATTCGAGGCTGGGATCTGAGCACTCCGGTAGGAATGGCAGCTGGTGAGAGGGTTCAGTTTGTGTCGCGTGTGTGAGTATAATCTTGGCTTAACTATTACACTGTTCAGGATCAAACTGTGCTGGTGACCCAGAGGTAGTGCCGGGAAGAGAAAGTGCAGCGTGCCTGGAGTAGGAAGGCCCAAGGAAACCGCAGAGCATTACAACCTTCCTGTGCAGTGCACAACTGTTACCCATGTTGCATTCCCTGCTTTCCAGGTGTGCAGAAGATGAGATATTTGAAGCTGTTTTGCCCCTCTGTGAGGCTGCAGTGCTGGAAATGTCACCGGCCTCCAGCAGTTTCCTTGCTAGGGTGTGAGGTGGAAGCAGCCCCAGCAACATGTGCCCCACAGAGCTACCGAGTGGCCTGAGCTCCTATTCTGCCTTCCTGCAGCACAGGTTACTTTCCAGCCCAAATTAAAATATGCTGGTAAAAGAATACAATGTCGTTTAGAGTTCCCTCGGCTGCACTGCACTTGCATCCTTGATAGTGTAAACTGAGAGCCATTGCCTTTCAGCAGCTCCCGATTCACTTGGAAGAAAAGTAGTTTCCTAGTAAAATGGCAGTGTGGTGMAAAGGTAAAAAGAGCAGGTTTAATTTTCTTATTTTTAGGGAAAAGCTTTCTAAAAGTGGTTTTCCTGAAACTCTCTTTGAGTACTACACAGTGCAAAGGCTGTTTGAAGTGAGTCTTTCCGCTGGAGTCTGTTGTGACCACATGTCGTGGGATGCTGTGCAAAGTCTGCAAAGTCAAATCCTCCCAAGTCAGACACCGACAGCGTTACAGCCATCGGTGTAGCCTTAATTTGAATATCCTGTCTTTATCCTTTGACTATATATATATTTTTGAAGTGGGGTCTCTAAAATTGGTGGGAACAGCCCTAGTGCCTTGTGTATAAGCAGGATTCTGTTTGTCCCTGGAAGCTCAGAGGCGAGACATGGCTCAGCTGTGGTGTCACACATGAGCTGGGTGCTGGTCTCCCCTCGCAGCCATCGGAGCTGCTGCCAACCTGTGATTCAGCTCGTGCCGAGGCGGCTGCCCACGTCTGATTGAATCACCCTGGGCTCCAGTGGGGAGCCTGGGTGCAACTTGGGTGCTCACAGCCCTGAGCTGCATCCTGCACCCATAGCTCTGGTGCCAATCCAAACTTTTCTGCTTGATCTTTGATGGCTGGCACCTTATGCTGCTGCCTGTTGTGCATCTTCGGGTATGTCAGACATTCCCATTTCTTTCAGCGTGGGTTTCTGTCCCATGCTCCCTCCCAGTCTTTGCTTTTCCTCACTTTTTCCATAACAAAGTGGTCACTTGCATCACCTCTCTATTGAAATCTTTTCCTCGTTTTCTCTTCCACCTCTTTTCTGTTCTATTTATCCGGATCACGTTCCTGTGAGTTGTCCAGCTGCCAGGAAGGGAGCAATAGTGCAACAGGARAACATTTCCCATTCAAAATCCCCTTGGTAGGGAAGTAGCGGCAGAGCCAAGGGAACTTTCTTTGGGACTGGCACATCCTCCCTGGAGTCAGGAGGGATTTCATGCCCAAGGAGCCTGTGGATGCTGGAAGAAATGTCTATGGCTGGAGCATCATGTGCTGCCTTAGAGCTGTGGAGGATGGAAAAACCAAACCAGCGAAATGGCACCAACAGGACTTGCGGGCTGTTGCATCAAATCTCCTCGTGAACATGGAGCTCTAGCTGCATGGCAAAAGCAGATGTGTGTTTCTATGCTCTGCAGCACTTTGTTGAGCAAGATCACATTGCTGTGTTACAGGTGAGAGTTATTTTGGCGAAAGAACAAGATTAGCTAAAGCACAGCTCTTAGCTGGCAGTTTTGGCTGGTGACTGTGTTTTATTGGCTCAGTTTATAATTTTATTGATACAATTTCTTTGTTTCCTCCAAGCAGCAATCAAGCTCTTTTCCTTCCTCAAGCCAAATGTGTTTCTGAAAGTGTCAGATGGGAACAAAATGAATTCCTTTGAGTAGGTAGATGTGGAAACACCAAAATGAGCCCTTGCCTGGACCCTGCCTTTATGCAACAGCAGATTTTAGTGTGTTTAGTCCTCCTCTGTGTGCAGCCCTGCAATGCTGCAAGTGGTTATTTTCCTCCATAATAATCTTTGTTACTAAGAATATGCAACTTTCCCTAGGCCACGGTGAGTCAATATCCAAACTGAAACGTGAATGGTTTTTTTGATATGTATAAACTGCACCTGGTGCAGTGTCTCACATCAGCTGCGGCAAGGAAAGCTTCTGCTTCAAGATAGATTATTACATCTGGGAGGATAATAATCTAGGATTATTAAATATATAACTAAAGGATGCCTCTTGTCATTTTCATACTTCTGGATTTAAGCAGTTTTCTCTCTGATCTCTTGTTATCCTGTGTCTGTAACTGTGTATTGACTATTCSATGATAAAGATTAATTATCTAAATAATTAAAACTCTACCGTAGATCRTATTGATTTGGTGACAGACACATGAATTATTCTTTCAAGGTTCCCCTGGACATGATTGTGCAGCAAAGAGGAGAAACCAGGGGTAAATCCYGGCACGTCCTCAGGCAAGTTTTAGAACAGTCTTAGTTTGCTGTATGTGGTGGCTTGCACATCAGTGCTGCTGCTCTGGCATCACTTACTGCTTGGGGGATGTGGTACCTACTTCTGCAGACGTGGAGGAGTAGAGAAATGGACATAAAAACCTGTCGTATGGGAAGAGCTGATAGTAAATACTCAGTAGGAGTAGAATTTAACTAAAAGAAAATAAAACTTTACTGGAATCCACGGAAGGGATACTTAAGATAGGATTAAGGCCACTTTTTTAATTCATTATATAATCCTTGGGGAAAAGATAGCAGAAAAGAAAAATTGATCAAAATAAATTATTAACCACAACAAGCTGCGTGTGGAGAGCTGTGGAAGACCTTGCCATGCTGAGTGTGAATGGCTGACAAAGGGGCAGATGGAAATCAGTGTAGATAAATATAAAGCAACATATCTAAGAACAAGAATAATTCACCCCCTTGTACTTAGAGAGCAGTGGGCTCAAAGTGGGCACCAAAGAACAAGATTTTGGGGTTATAAAAAACCAACATTGGGAAACACTGGCTTGATGTTCACTTTTGGTAGAAAGAACAACACAGTGTGAATAATTATAATGAAAGGAAGGGAGAGGAATCATAGAATCATAGAATGGCTAGGGTTGGAAGGGACCTGTAGAGGTCATCTAGTCCAACCCCCCTGCACACGCAGGGTCCCCTAGAGCATGTGTTTCCACAGATTGAGCTGTGGTTGGATCTCCTTTTTTTAAAAAAAAAATACAGTGAAGCCAGTGGAAAACACAGAAGTGCAATAAGCRTAGCCTGCTTTGTGGAACAGCATCCATGTAAGGGTCAATTAAGTAACTAAGACCTTTCAGGGCAAGAAGTATTTGTATGTGGTATAAAAGAGACCTTGGTGGTACAGGAAAGATGATATCTTATAGCACAAGAACTAGAGGCTTAGATAAAATATGAATGAAGGACAAAGGCAGCACTTATTCCCACARTACAGTCTTGGAATATGGGCTGCTGAGTACTAAAGGTATCTACTACTGCTACAGAAGTAGTAGTAGTACTCACGYGTGGCTCAGGGAGTCTCTGAAGAGGAGCCTACCAGAGGCTGTACTGAAGACTCTCATTGCAGGCTTGCCCTGCTCCTCGTGTTCGGGCTCAATGTCTGCAACTGGCCAGTGCTGGAGATGGGCTCTTGGGCTCATAGGGGCCTTTGCGCTTGCCCAAG
Source organism: Eudromia elegans (assembly GCA_003342815.1). Lineage (NCBI taxonomy): Eukaryota > Metazoa > Chordata > Aves > Tinamiformes > Tinamidae > Eudromia > Eudromia elegans. Next base: position 1,127,526 of record PTEX01000172.1, read on the forward strand.
ACACTGTCTGTCCTTGGGCTTCTGGCCCTGCAGCTCCCTTACTTCACCTCCAGCCAAGATCAGTGCGAGTCGCTGTCTGACCGTGGCTCGGAGCCTCGTGGGGCAGGTAGAAAAGGGTTGCACAGCTCCTGTTAGAGCCATGCTATTTGTGGGGTTTATCTTTTTATTGTTGTTTTTATTTTTTTGCTTGGAATATTTCACTTTAACATATGCTTACACCTAGTGGCATTTTCAGTTACAGCTTGCTTCCAATTCGTTGCTGAAAAAAAACAGCAGCTGTATTGCTCTTACCTTGAACTTGATGGATGAGGACTCATTAAAAAAAAGCCTGTAATGGTGGAAGGTCTTGTCAGGGTTTTCTGTTCAGTGGCCTTTCCTCACCTCTGGAGCTAAGAAAAGCCTTGGAGGGCCTGCTCATGTATCCTTTGGGAGCAGGCAATGAGCATAGTTTTTGACATGATTGTGCAGGTTTTAGCCCCGATTCGGAAGAGCGCAGCGGCTCCCGGAGAGGTCGGACCCAACTCGTCACATCTGCCCAGCGACGCTCCAGCCTCCTCACCCAGGAGTCCTTTACGTCCTTAGGATGATGCTCTGTGAAAGCTGTGAGTGATGCTACAAAAATAAACCCAACGCCCCCCTCTTCCCTTTATAGCCGACATCATTACCTCCTTGTCGTTAGAGCTAGAGTTTAATTAGTCTATGGAAATAGCCCTCTTTTGATTAGGCCTGAAGTGTGTTAACGTAGCTGTGCTGCTTCTGCTCGTGCTRGGCTTTGTCTTTGGAGGATTTTTGAGATGTCAGAGTCATTTGTTGCCACCACAAATGCAGTAAACAAATTAAAAAGGCAGAAAAGACCAAKTTCTAGGGTGTTTTTTTGTCTTGCTTAAGAATGGATACAACATAGATCCTATCTTGGATTTCTAGCGCCAAGTGACACAACAGGAGGGAGCCTAATTATGTATGACTTAACCTATTAGTTGCACTTTTTGGGGAAAAAAGAAGAAAACAAATTTGTTCTCGCTAATCTGTTAGTGGGTGGTATAAATACTGTTACATTTATCAAAATTTGAAAGTTATATTTTAGACGATCAATTACTTTATTTTAAGGTACATTTTTTTTCCCCTGTATTTGAACACTAAACCTTGGGAAACTGATGCTGTTAAAAAGACCCAGCATTTGGTCCTGCCGCTGGTGACGAAGCAAGCATGGAGATATTGTCCTCAGCGGGGAGCAGTCTAAAGCCAAACAACTGCAGTTGGAGCTTTTGGACACACCTGCTCGGGGCAACAGTCAGAACTGCAACTTGAGAGGTGCCTGATGAGTAAGATACGGCCTGTTTTGTTCCCTAGCAAGAAATTGTCAATATTGAATTAATTACTGCTAGCTGTGGTACAAACATCGGCATTGTGATAAGGCAGGAGTGTTTTTTCAGGATATTGTTGGAGAGACTTGAGATGATGCCTGTTTTCAACCACTGCTGCTTGCAGAGTGAAGAAACCTGCCCTGCCATAAGGCCAAGAATCTTCTGCTCAGGACTTCTTTGCTCCCTAATGGAAGTTCTTGATTTTCCCACCCAACTTTGGATCATTTCCCTTTTCCAGCAGGCTATAAGCCCTTTTTAAGGGAGGTTTTCACCTGCTTTTTTTCCTGAGCATCGGTTGGAGGAAGGCAAGCAGCAGCGTGGGCCCTTTTCCTTTTGCCTTCCCAGCTGAGCTGCAATCAGTGCCCACTGATTGCAATGTTCTCTCTGAAATGCTCTTCCTCTGGGTTGATTTTATGATTTTTGGGTCATTTCAGCATTAATATGGTTGGAACAGTATGGAGTACACTGTCTTGTGGAAGCTGCTGCTATGGAGTAATCCCATTAGGAGCAACACTGATCAAGTCATGCAAACGGCCTCRTAATTCGCCCACTCTTCTTACCTGCGGGCGTGCGGTTGGATGAGCTGTCCTAGACCCTTCCCACCTGCATAGGCAGCAGCACCTGCAGACTTCTTGCTTGTGGCRATTGCTTCCCCATGATGTCTCTTCTGAGCTCTTTCTTCTTCTGCCTTTTTCTGATCTTTTCTCTCTCCTTTTCCTCCCCCTTTCTGTGTTTTGCTATTCTAAAGCTCTTGTAAAGCAGGTGAATGATTCAAGGCCTCTGGTTAACACGCTGCATTCTTGCAGCTTGTSTTTCCTGAGCTTACTGGGACAGGGCAGGTCTTGGTGTTGTCTAGCATCCCTAACCAGGGAGTTTGGATGCTCCTGGATTACAAACTAACTAATTGCTGCTTTGATGTTTAGGTCCCTTAACTGATGAGGGGGGTTTTTTCCTTCTTTTTTTTTTCTTTTTTTTTTTTTCTTTGTCCCTAGACCAAAATTTAATTGAGAGTGAGCAGAAGCTTTGTTAAATGGGTTGTCTTGTGCCAGGCCTGGGCCATCTGGGTTTTCTCTAAATGAGAAAGTACCCTGAGACCCTGTATCAAAGTGCTATGTTTGCTGGAGAGGTAGGTACTTTTTTTATCTTTAAAAAAAAAAAGGCAGTATAAGGAACAGATTTTGACTCTTGCAGCTTTTCTGCTTGATGTACCATTTTTTCTGAATATTCAAATATTCTTAAATGATTAAAGTTATTAATCTCCCCATTAATCCTTCCTCATAACCATAAAAACCAATGTAAAGSAAATGGGGTGCTATAATCATGCTGGGAAAAACTGGCTTTATCCTCAGTCTGTCTATGCAAATGTTAAGGTCTGTGTATCTCATTTCATTCCTTCRTGGTGCTTAGCATGTATTTTATTTACACAATTCACATTTGTGGTCAGTCTGCTTAATACTGTCCCACTTCATCTTGTGCTATACAGTTGTCTCAACTTCTTATTTTTCTTGGAGTGTGATGGAATGTTTTTTATTCTCTTCGACTTCATTCCCACTACTGTATTACAAACAGCAAATAAGATTATTCTGAGAATAAGAAGTAGGGGAAATAATGTAAGATATTTGCAGACTGAGACGGTAAAGGCCACCTCTCTTTCCAGTTCTCAGAAGAATTTTGCAGGCAAAATTCTAATTTTGGAATGACCTGGGAAATCTGGTGGATTTGACCAGAGTGGATGTAGTTTTCAAYTGGTTGAGTTCATCATATCCTCAGGGCTTTCTCTGTTTTGTTTCTTCTAGTCTTCTGATGGTATTTTGCTGTGTTCATCATCAGGGTTGTCTTAACCTCTTGCCTCTGAGTATCCCAAAGTCAGTCTTCTAAAAAAACCCAAATCTGTCATCTCTGTTATCTTGCAGAACTACAGCATCCCGACAGTGAGGTTACAGGGATTTTTGGACAAGTTAATGGTATAATATGCTTAAGCTTCTGTAAGAGCCTTGACTTAGTACAGTAACATATTCTGACTTTTAAGAAAGGCCAGAACAACATGTCACCCCTTACGTTGCTGGTCAAAACAGGCGTAACAGAAAATTACTGTGATTGACCTGAACGGTTCCTAATASGATTCTGTTGGTTTTGCCTCTGGGCCCCGTGTTTAATACTTGTGTTAAAATAGTAATTTCTGAGAGCTGGCAGATGCTATCAATTCTGGAGATGGGCAAATACGGAATAAATCTGTGTCCTATAGTGAGTTGTATACAGGCAAGCTGTGCACTTGATTATGGGAAAATGTAAAGCTGTTTTTCTAGGAATGGTGCAGGTTTCTATTCTGAGAAGCAGTGAAATATCTAGAAGACATTTAGGAGTTAAGTCACATTTATCATGAGCTTTCTGTATGATTCAGCAGCCAAATTACCCTTGACTGTATAAATAGGGGAAAATTGGATAGGAATAGGCAAATCATATTCCATCTGGATTTAGCACTGGTGTTTCTGCAAAGCTCTGGGGCTGKTTTTGGTATTAAAGACAACAAGCAGAATGCTTAAAAACTGGCGATGTGCTGAGAAAAGACATGAAAATATCCAGATTAGAGGATAGGCACTTACTGAACACCATATAGAACTTCTTGAGCTGAGTTTGATTCCTGGGGAAGAGCATCATGATGGAGGCCAAGTAATTTGGGAGATATCTGGAGTGCAGTGCAGAGGTCTCTTGACATGGCTCATCCAGTGCCTATCTAGGAGAGGGGTTTTGYGGTGCCTGCTGCTCTCAATGAGGAGTCAGGACCATATTCTTGGTTGTGATCTTAGCTGCGATGACTGAGGGGTGGCAGGGGGCCGTGAGGAAGGCAGGGAGCGGGAGGAAGAATCCTCAGGATCCGGGAGAGCAGCTTCAGCTTTTCCAGGAAACCAAGGGATGGGATCCCATGGGAGCTGCCCTGGACAGGGCAGAGGAGCCCTGTGGGCTAAATGATCTTGAAGGTCATCATGAGGCTGCTCTGCATTAACTTTGAAAGATGGTGACAAATAGGTCCCCAGTGCCTGGAGGACAGCCAGTATCATGTCCATCTTCAGGAGTGTGTGAAGGAGAAGCGAGAGACCCGTCTGGGTCACCTCAGTCCCCAGGAACCTCATGGAGTGTGTGGTGGAAGCTGCTTCCAYGCACAGGAGCGTGGCCGGGAAGCCTCAGTACAGGCTTGTCAAGGTCAGATTGTGCCTGAGCAACCTGCCTGCCGTCTGTGATTAGATAGATGACTCATTCTGTGGATTGAGGGGAAAACGTGGACATTCACCTTGACTGCAGCAAGATTTTTATAAAATGTCTCCGTAACATGTTTGTAACTGAATTAGGGAGGCTTGGGCTGGGTGAGTGGACAACAAGGTGGGAGAAAAAGTGTGTCCAGTCTTGGTGTCTCCACTGAGAGGTGTCAACAAGCTGCTAAGACGATTAGAGACCTCAAATTCAGGTGATGGAAAAAAATGATTTTGTTCTCTCTAGGAGAGAGAAAGTTAAGAAGAGATCTTGTTGCTATCTTCAGCTACCTCTACCAGGAGATTATGGAGAAGATGGAACCAGCATCTTCTGCAAGGTGCCCAGTGAAAGGAGGAGAGGCAGCAAAGTCCCAGCAAAGGGAATTAGGTACAAGGACTTAATACAAGGAAACCATCTSTGCAGTGAAGGAGGTCAAAGCGTGGGATGAGGGCCCCGAATGGCTGTCCATACCTCCATGGGTGGAGAACTCCGAAAGCTTAAGTTTCACTTAAGCTTTAATTCACGGCTTTGAGCAGGGAGAGAAGGATGTTGATCAGAAGGCCCTTCCAAACCAAATGACACTAAGACTTCMCAAAGTTTAAAATACACACACAAAAAAGTGGTAGATTATAGGTTTTATCTCAGTGAAGAAATACGGGAAACCRCCTTGTTTTCAGTGGGCAGAGAACTGGAGATTTAAAGTAGATTTTTGGCTAAGTCAGTCTTGAAAAAGCCAATGCACTAKAAGTTATATTCATTACTGTCTAAAAAACAAATATCTGACTCAAAAGCTGTAAAAGGAGATCAGATTTCAAACATCAAAAAAGCAAAAGAAAACTCCAAGAAGCTTTCTCCACAAAAATAAGTAAATAAGCTCAGTGTGTGTCTTGATGTAAACCCAGTGTTTAGGAGATAACATATCAAAAAATATTTCCTGCCTCCTTCAGGTCTCTGAGCTTTTCCTCAGCTTTGAACTTTGGATAAAGTCCTGGTGAGTGCAGGAGCTGCTCCCTGTGATAGGGAAATGATCAAGCTAGATTTGGAACACTAAGATGAGAAAGAAAAAACCTTAAACCTCTATCCCCCAAATTACTTGTGCAATGCAAGTTTGTGCTGCATAATGATAGTAAGTACATCTCCTTCCATAAAACTCCGCTTTATATAATCTGGGAAAACTTTTAATTGATGTCCAGCTCTGCTGTTCTGTGTTTGGTTTCTGATGATTTATGATTTTAGGTTTTGTGACTTTGCTTCGCTTTAGTATTGGGTGTCAAATGAAATAAAGTTGCTTTTTCTGCAAAGAGGAAAAATGCTGAAATGTCCAGGATTTATTAAAGTTGGCAAGTCAAGAAAAGAGAGAAAAGCCCAATTTCTCTTTATTTGAGGAATGATGGAGGTGTGTTACCAAAACCATTTGCAGCAGAAGGTTGGTTGTTCCACACTCCTTTCCTATTTAAAAGGAATCCGTAGGTTTTATTAAACAAGGACTGCTCAATCAGAGATTTAGAGCTTTTATCTTAACAAAATAGAGTATAAATCTGCTGTCTGTTTGCTTAGCACAATTCTCTGCCCTCCAAGGCATTAAATGTGAAGCCCTTGTTGTGACCAGCATCAGCCCTTCAACCTGAAATCCTGTTGATCTCTGTAGTAGATGTTACGGGTTAGGGTACGTTGGTGTTCATTATATTCAGCTTTTTTTATAACTTGGCCATAAATTTGCTCCAGGTGGGAAAAATAATCATTTTGGTCTCCCTTCTGTATTTCTACTTGGATTGCAGGTGGTTTTTCCTTCATATGAGCATGTCCCCTCTGGCAGCATAGGTGAATTATCTGGTGCCTGTATTTTTTCTATAGCTACAATTTCCCTCTTTAATTCTTGCAGGAGGAGGCAGCCTTTCCTAGCCCGATGTTAATGAATCACACATTGGCAATGTTTTCCTGACACCATAAACAACCGCTCTCTTCGTCTGTCTGATCAGTGAGCCACAAACTCTGAAATGTTTTAATGTTTTATGTATGCTCTTTATTTTTTTTTCTCCCTCAATATGCATATTTTGACAGCCGTTATAGCCTTCCCCAAAATATGTTAAGTTTCATGCCTTTTAGGCTGGGAGAGTTTGAATGGAATTAGTGTTTTTGTTTGTGAATTTGAATCTATTTGTTTGTACCTTAAAAAAAAAAAAAAAGAAAAAGGTGGGTTCTGCGCTTAGTTCTTGGTTGAGTAGTTCCCGGTTGTGCTGGGCAGGAAGTCAGATGAGGAACCTGTAGAGAACATCTAATAAAGTGCTGAAATTCGTCACCCTGGTGCTTTTGGCATGCRCTGTTCTTTCAGGTGTCAGCACAGCTCATATCTCTCACTCAAGGTGTCCTCTTTTTGACCACATTTAAAACTGGTGTCTTCATCATCTGGGGTCATTAAAGAGGCTGACATCCTTCTTGCAGAGGAGCTGTTAATCCTGCTCGCATCCCGCTTTGGGAATTATCCACGTTATCTCTGCAGTTTCAGGTGGCTTCAGAAGTTTCCTTCCCCCTTCCGTAAATCTCCTCTGTGCTGCAGTTGCCTCTTGTACAACGTCCATGTTCATCAGGAGAGGTGACTGTTTTGGGGGCCCCAGGGAAGCAATCTCCATACAGAAACAGATTATCCCCACTGATGGTGTTGGYGTTTGCATTGATTTATGGTTTTCTTTTGTGATCCTTGGTTCAAGGCTGCTTTGAATTGCATTTTGTTTTCCTCTCTCGTTGATCAATAATTTAGTGTTTGTCCCCAAAAGAAGGTTTTTTTTTTTATTAACTGAAATGATTAATCTCAGTTAGGCATCCAGTGGTAAATGGGATGGAGGGAGAAAAAGGTTAACAAGGAGCTTTTCTGGTGTCAGGCATCAATGAAGTTGAAAGGGAGGGAGTCGGTCGCAAGGATGGACGCTGGGTGGAGTTTTTCTGTACTTGTGTGTTTTCTTATCACAACATGTCAGGTAGCTCTGAATCTTGTCCCAGGCTCCACCATTTATCCATGTACCTTGGGGGCTCAAAGGAAAAGCTAACATTTATGCAAAACCCTCTCCGGACTGAGAAGTGAGCGCCTGGAAGTGGCCGACCTGCCTTGCAGCGCAACCTGTTTGCAGGTTGCAAGGGCTACAAGCTCAGCCTGCTCTGAGAGCCTATTGCTGACAAGTACTGTTTGAAAAGAGCTAAATAAAACAAAATAATCCCCCTTGCAAGCTGCCGGACTCCAAAGCAAGGCCCAAACTTCCTTTCTTTCCTCCTTCATGTTGTTTCCTCCCAGTGTTGTACGAGTGTTGTAGGCTGCGTCTTGACTCTCTGGGATTGTTTACCTGGATTCTACCTCTGGCAGTGATTGGGAGAAACCCTACCCTGAAAGCAAAAGCTCTTGGCAGCTCCTCTGAGGTCACCTGTGAGAACACCCCGATGGTGACGGCCTGAATTTGTTGCAGGTACTCGGAGCGAAGCCTCACAAAATGCATCGGGATAACGATAGAGACCAGACCGGATTACTGCCTGAAGCGGCACCTGAGCGACATGCTGTCCTACGGCTGCACCAGGCTGGAGATCGGCGTGCAGAGCGTGTACGAGGACGTGGCCAGGGACACCAACCGGTAAGAAGAAACCTTCCCCGAGCAGCTGGGTGTCCCTGATCGCTGGTTAGTTCACAGAGCACTCCGGAGCAGCAGCGTCTTGACCTGCTCCTTTGAACACCCATTTAACTTGGACCGTTTAGCTTGTTTCCTCACTTGCGTGGCTGTATGTCTGCTAGGAATAAAAGTAATAAAGTGTGAAGGAGGCTTCTTGGACAACATTGTGGTGTTGGGTAGACCGTGGCTTGAGAAACCAGATTTGTTCTATTTTGTTTTAAACCAGTGTTTTGTTGCTGAGTTGTTTGTTTTTTTTCATTGCTTCATAAATATATGCAGTATTGTGAAGCAGGAAACGTACTCGAGGAGAGCTCGTAGTTCTTGTCCTACATAATTCATAGTGTGTGGACTCGAGTAGCTACGACGCAGGGCGGTCTTTTGGAGGCACTTCACAAGCTAACAGCATGTTCTCTCCAGCAGCTCCGTTTTTCTGCTGAGCATCAGAGAGATGATGCTTGGCAAGGGCAGCGTGCGAGACAGCCAGAAACGAGACCTGCTGATAGATTAAGCAGAGCCATTCTAGGCATACAGTGTTTCCAGGGATTGTAAAAGTACAGTGACAAGAAGTCTCCGCTTTATTCCTTGTCATCCCAGAGCTGTGGCCGGAACAGTTGATCTGCAAGGCAGTGTGTGCAATGCAGTGGCTTGCTTGCCTGTAAGGGATGGGAAGAACAGTCGTCTTTTGTCATTGCAATTCTGATAATTCCCTTAGCATTTGGAAGAGGTGACTTTTCTCGTGTTTCTCTTCTCATTTCTGACACACGTACAACCTGCCTTCGCTCTTGCTGCATATTCCAGTCACCTACGAAAGATGCTTAATAACCACAATCATAAGTGATGACAGGGAATCACGAGGATGGTTCAGTAAGCAAAGGCCATTTTTTGTTAATACCTCCTTTAAAGGCAATAGTGCAAAACGGAACATTTTCTTCTGGAAATCCAAAGAAAGGGTCCCAAATTAGGTTCCTCCTGTGGCTTTAGCTGTAGTATTGCTGGTGCGTGCGAGTGCAGGATGGCCCTGCTGTGCCGTGGCCACGCTCCAGGTCTTAGCAGACAGGCAAAACCATTCATGGAGTAGTCTGAGAGGCAACGTTAAAAGGTGGCACTTCCATCCTCTAGATGTCAGAGCTTTCTAAAGGAAAAGATCCGTACTAAGGAATGTAGCTGCATCTTACTCCTGGACAGGATGTATTCACCAATAGCCAAGTCTGACATAGATTGTAAACCTAAGAAATAGGGTTTTTTTTAATTCAACTGTTAATTCATTTTTTTTTTTTAGGCTTCTTTTAAACAGGGAGTGAAGCCCCTCTTAGCTGTCACCTCCGCAGTCACCTCCATTTCCACTCCCCCCCCAGCTTTATCTGTGAGATTGGAGCTGCTGCTGTAAATGATTCCAAGCCTGGTGTCACTTCGGGCTTGGAAGCCTSTGTTGCCACCTTGCTTTCCTGCTGGTGAATCAGAAGAAGAATGAAGTAGTACATGACTGACTTTACTTCCCCAAGAAGCAATTCTTTATAGAATTGCATGTATATAAATATATATATATACACATATATATATATATATACACACACACACTTTTTTTAAGGTTTTGGCACTTTTCAAAACTGCTTACTGGAGTCTTCCAAGCCTGGGCTGCAGGAATCCGTGGCTCTTTCGCAGCAGGCTCTTAGCTCAGCTGCCTTTCTCTACCTGTGCAGAACAGGGAGTTGGAATCTGCGCCTAGAGGAGGGTGATGCAAGTTTCTGTCTTCCCAAGCGACCTCCCTCTGCCTCCACTCTGCTGTCACTTTGTGGGGGAGGTGTTGTGCTTCAAACTTTGAACATTTAGCTTGTAGCAAAATGTCAGATTACAACCAATTAGGCTAACTGTTTGGAAATTACTTTCTATTATGTTCCATAAGTCATTAGTGAGGTTTTTTGAGTGCTTTGGGTGGCTGTGAGGCAGAAAAATATTCAAGAACAGATCTCGGCATCAAATAATCAAGTTATTGATGCAGCTCAGATTCCACTTCTAGTATGAAAATAACTTTTATTTATGAAGCAAGTCTCCGTTTGCTCCCCTCGGGCTACTCAGGGTCTTGACTAATACTGTCCTTGAGCAGTCTTATAAAAACACCATAACATTTCCCCCAAAACTCATAAATAAAACTGTAGCCATAAAACTGCATGTAGAGGTTTAACAGCAGCAGAATCTCTGAGCAGTGAGGAAGGAAGAACTTAAAATAAGGAAGGAAGCTGTCTGGGTTGGTTAGCATTGAGTGTAGAAGTTTGTGGAGATCTCCTGGATGGCAGGAATTTGATACCTAGAGGGCCTGGTGAGGAGAAGCAGGGCTGTGTGCTGAGCTGTTGGCAAGGGAAGCCAAAAAAAACCAAGGAAAACTGGAGCACAACTGCAATGGGAGGAAAATAGTGGGGAGGAAAGATGGGAGCAGACCCCAGGATAACAGAAATGGAGTTCCCAGGCTGCCAAGGAGGAGCTGGGAAAAGCAAAAGCAGAGACTTCCAGGAGGACTCATCGCATGCAATGGGAGCGGCTGGTACCTGCAGAGAGCCATGGAGACGGGAGGAGTGAAGGGCTTGCTGGAGGCTGCTCGGATAGGGRAGATTCAACCTCTTCTGCAATCCCTTGGTTCCAGAGTGATTTTTCTTCTAGCTAGCTGGTTTTATGTAGCTTTCATCCAACTGGTTGCATCAAAATCCGTGGTCTTCATGGCCATGAGGTGCCCCGTGGCCTCTGGTGACTTAGGCAGTCGGTTCTAACCCTGTTCTTCCTCTTCGCAGAGGTCACACAGTGAAGGCCGTGTGCGAGTCCTTCCACCTGGCCAAGGACGCCGGCTTCAAAGTGGTTGCGCACATGATGCCCGATCTGCCAAACGTGGGCCTCGAAAGGGACATCGACCAATTCGTTGTGAGTATGGTCTAACATACCTGTGAGTTTGGGGGATGTTCCAGTTTATCTAAAGCTGCCTCGATTTCTTAGCTCGCCTCTTAGAGACAGTRCAGGCCAGGATGTTTTCTTAAGGACAAATAATTTAAAATTCCCATTTTGAAGGAACCGGGTAAGAAAGATTTGTTGAACTACTTCATCCAGAAAATTATATCCTTGCCTCATGAAAGACTGAGTCACTCGGGTCTCTGTGGAATATAGCTCTTCCGATATTAACTGTGGCTCTTACTTTTTTCCAAGATAGTTTTCTTTCCCTGGATTTAGAGCTGTATACATTTCAAAGGTAAAAGCATACCATCTCAAAGGCAATTAATTGCAAAGMAGAGTATGTAGGTGCGCTATATAGCGTCTGTATTCCTGACTCAGTGCTATTCAACATCTTTATCAATGATGTGGAAGAAAATATAAAATTATTTTCAAGAGAAACGGAGATGAGGAATAAAGGGCATGCAGCAAACAGGGTAAGGAACTACTCATGAACGCCAAAATTTGTTGTCTTTTTCAAGATAGATGATGCAGAAATTAGTGTCCTGGCACAGGAATCACAGGTGTATTTCCATGCAAGGTCAAACAAGGTGATCATAATGGGGCTTTCTGGCATGAAAAAGCTATCGACATGCAGGAATATTTCAGTTAGAAATACTGAAATATTAGAAGATGTTAGATGTGGTTTTTTGCTTCAGAGTTTTGCTGACATCTAAGGAAAAGTAATCCAAAATGAAGCTATGCAGTACAGAAAGGAAACTGATAGTAGGTAATTTCTAGAAGGGATTTTATGCAAAATTCTGGGACCTCAAAATTATGAGGTCATAGTGCTTAGTAAATACAACATTAATGTGGCAAACAAGAGATGAAATCAGTGCCAGAGCTGAAAGATAACTCAAATGTCCTGACCCAGGCTCTGGTGCTCTTGAATTATTTACTTATAATGCTGAAGAAGATAAAGAATGACAGTGGACATCAAATTAGCTGTGTTCTCATATAATTACTTGTGCTGCAGGGTAAGGCCAAACCTGGGTCCTCTGCTGAGTACGTACTGGAGTGGTAGCTCTAAACCTGGATTCTTTATGGGCCTGTCATTACTGAAGTAGTATTAGGCTGGGAAGGATTTATGATTGTAAGATAGTGGTGATGACTTCAAGATTTAAAGCCCTAACCTTGGATACAACCCAAGAAAAAGGAAATGCTAAGGTAGAGTTTTTGCAAGATGTGAAAATGAAGAGGGAGAAATTATGTAAGGGTAGAAATGCAAGCTGCTGGGGAAGGCCTTGTTTTATTTAGTGATTTTTATACTTCACTGCTTACTCGTAATGAACGGCTAAGGCTTTTTACTCATAGACTCTAGAGTTTCCTTGCAGGAGGTTTTGGGAAGTTCCAGAAGTAGTTTTCCAGCATTCTGTTTAAAAGCTGTAACTTCAAGTGGTGCTGAACTTCCTCCGGGTTCAGCTGAGACTTTTCTTGTGTGYTAGGGGGCTGGTAATGCCCTGCTGTGTTCTGTCCATTTAGTGCTGTCAGGTTGTCCACTTAGTGTTGTCAGAAAGCGAAATACTTTAACAGAGGAGACAAAAATGCAGTGAAATGCTGGAGTTTTGCAAGCCTGGGGATTGAGTTAAACAAAATCTCGGAAAATAGACTGTAGCAAAGAATCAAAGACAAAAAAAGAGAGTAGAAAAAGTCAAAACCCATCTGGAATATTTGTGCAAGATGTGCCACAGCTCTCAGAGCTGGGAAAACCAGTGCTGACAGAGCAGCAGCTCTGGGACATGGCAGGAGGGAATTTGCACTTTGTGATGGAAAGGATAAGAAAATTGACAGTAGATGAGAATGAGGCCTGGAGAGAATTAAGATGTCTTTCAGTGGAGAAAAAAGARGGGGAAAGATGAGATGAGACTTGTGGACTGGAGCGGGCAAAAAGGCTGCATGGAGGGCTAGGAAGGAGAAAGGATGAAGTGGTAGGAAAACAGATGGTGGTTTAAGAGGGGAATTCAAGAATAAAGAGAGGTTGATGGCAGAAGAGCAGCTCAAGTGACAGCTGCGTTGATGAGTTTGGACATTTCAAGCTGGATTCGCCGATCAAATTAAGATTTGATGCCACTAAACACGCAGATAAGGAGCTGGAGGATGAGTAATCGATGTGGAGCCTTCAAGAAGCTRATGCTGTGGCTGGAGGAAGAGAAATGGGATTTGGAAAGGCACGTCGGTGAGGAAGAGAGGAACAGGGTGGTACCATCATTGCTTTAAYGCAGCACAAAGGAACGAGACGTAAAGGGAAAGAAGGAATCGAAAGTGCATGTGATAGAGCCCTCCTTTACTTCCCTTCTCTCCTCTGCCTTTCCCCTCCTATCTTAAATGCTTTATAATTTATTTTTGAAAACTTGTCTTMGATGAGAGAGAGTTGGGTAAAAGTGACCACTATTTTTTTTTTCAGCTCCCTGTACTAGTGAACCTAATAAAAAAAATGTAGAAAACAGTCATTCCTTTTTATCCTGAGGCTTCAGCTAGATACYACATTCTCAATTTCCTGCCTTAAATTTTCTGTGTTGTAGTTTTGAGATGTTAAAAACAACTTATGTTGTAAAAGAAAATAAAAACCACAACCAACAAAAACAACCTTTTTTTTTTTTTTCTGTTCTGCCATATAAATAGTATTCCATGCTGGTAAATATTAAATGCTTTTATTGCAGAGAGAGGAACCAAGTGGAGAGCATCTGTTGTGTTCCCACAACAGTACGGAGCTGTTCATTAGCGGAAGCAGAGCAGTTTTATACACTGCAGGGTTCTGTATTTTTCTTATTCACAAAAAAAGGCAAAATCTCACTATAAGATACCTCTAAGTATTTGGAACAGACACTGGCATCTCATGAAGGACCCTGGTAGATTTTTGCCTTTGGAGTAAAGCTAAGTGARTTTCAGAAAATGCCGGTATTGGTTGTGACGCTGAAATTCTTTCCAGCTAYGGACTTTTCAGACTGGAAAAAGGTTCTGATGCCAGAAAGGAACTAAGATGACTTTAGAAATAGGTCTGTGCACTTTGCCTTYGTTATCAATTGATAAATTAAATACAGGGACTTCTGGGAAGGTAAAAAACTTGGTGATTTTGCCTGCTGAGTACTAAATATTCTGTGTGCTRCTTCAAATTGAGCAGGTAATGATGTCTGCGAAAATAACATCACTTCTGACCCTTATGACCTATTGATTYTTGCAGCATTTCCTACTACTTCCTTCCAGCCGTTAGGACACCCATCGGTTGCTTTTTTGCAAGTTTGTCTAGGTTTTCAAATTTGGGTGTACGTATAGCAACCATTTCCTTGCAGTAACAATTAATGATAATTTAAACTATTTATTGAGAGGAGTCAACCTGCTAGGTATTTCATTCTATGCGTATGCTCTGTGCTACGGTGTGTGGCAGGTCACGGTCCCTTTGTCCGTTTTCCTTGTGGATGTCACCACAATTTTTAAACCAGAACAGATTTACAAGTTCTGTGTCCTAGCTGTGCTGCACTCCCCCCTCTTCCTGCCTCTGCTATGTCTTTTTTCCCCATTCCTGCTGATTCTTTTCATAGTCCCGGAGGATTTTCTTTCTCCTTCGGGCCTTTTAATCCCATCCCAGCTAGAAGACGCTGCAGGAGGGAAGAGGCTCCGCTTCCCCCGCCAGCGGTTGTGCCCAACGCGTCAGGTAGCGCACACCCAAACGCACACCTCGCCCCATGCACACGTGCTGCTGCTTGTTGCCGCCAAGCACGACAGAGAAGACCGCTTCACGGTGCCCCACCTAGCAGGTGGTCCGAGAAAATAATTAGAATAATAGCTGGAATAAATCAAGGGCTCAGCGGGGATAATGGAATTGTTACCAGAGCAGACACCTCATTCTGTGGAACGCGATAAACATTCAGCGTTGCTGCTGGAGCACGAGAGGGATGAGGTGACTCTAGGGGTAATGGTTGGGAGGATTCATGAATCACACTTGCCAACAGGGCTACCAAGCAGAACTTCAGGATTTAAGCAAAAGCTTTAGGAGGCTAAAGAAGTCCCAGAGCACTATTGCTAATTTCTTGTTCTGCTTCTGCAGAGTCACTAAGTAGCAATAGCACAAGCAAACTGTAGCTGCTCTAGTATAAATTATATTAAGCAAGCAACATTTATTAATGGAGAAGGTGTTGCTGTGTTTGCCTGTTTTTTTTTCTGTAGTCTTGGTCTAAGCTTGATTTACTGCTACCGTTCCCCTTGGTCCTCTACAAGGGGTGACTCCAGACCAATCTCAAACAGATCCAGAGACATTCCTTGAAAGGGGGTCCATGGAATAAATCCAGGAGGCAGCAAATGGAAAGGAAGCAGGGAGGAGGTTAGAAGCTTGAGTGTGGGACGTGTCTGGATGTGCCACAGTCAGACTCTCCTACCTCTGAAGGCAGCAYGCAGGGAGTGGGGGCTGCCCAYRCACACRAGAGACCCTCRYRTGCTGAGAGGCTCCTTCTCCTCCTGAGCTTCAGGTTGGAAGGRACYTCTGGARATCCCCCAGTGCCACCCCCTGCTCCAGCAGGGACACCCAGAGCACGGGGCACAGGGGGCACCAGGCGGGTTGGGAGATCTCCAGAGCAGGAGCCTCCMCAGCCTCTCTGGGCAGCCTGGGCCAGGGCTCCGGCACCCTCACACCAAAGAAATTCTTCTCACACAGAGGTAGAACTGCCTGAGTTTTAATTTATACCCCCAATCCCTTGTCCTAATGATCCAGGCTTAAGCAGGGAGCTACTGCCWTCCCTGGAGTGCTGACCACGGGAGAGAGAAAAATAACATCCAAGTGACACAACGAGCTGTTCAGCTCTCCCATCTCACAGAAAGGTGTTGGATGGTGTTGCAAGACCTAAATTGCAGTTGTTTCCCCCCAGCTGTAAATGCAGAATTACTTTTCCTGTGGGTTTTCATTTTTATTAAGGAGCTGAATTTCATAATGAAATTAATATATTACAGCTCTATCAAGAGCTTTTAATAGCTGTAATAAATGATGATTAAACTGCTGATGTACATTGATTTTTACTCTTTTGGGAAGACAATTATCTGTGTTTTTAAATACATCTCTGAAATGTTTAGTGGGTTAAACGATTTGCCTTTCTGCTCACCGCTGCATTGAAATGYTGTCGCTGGCAGGTAGCTAGCATGAGCCCTGAAGCTTTCTTGCCTGCTTTTCACAGGCGCCTTCCCAGCAGCACATTAGGTGGTGTTTAATGACCAGCCCTTCAGACAGAGCTTCTAGAGCGTTTCTTGGAGACCTAGTAAATGGTAGAACTAAAGAGCTCTTCATTTTGGAAATAATTGTAGTTTCACGAACTATGGCCAGTGCTGTGATAATTTTATGCTAATGAGAGTCCTGGTAGTAAGAAACAGGCTATTTCTAGAAACTGCTTCCCGGATAATTGCACTCATATTTTTGTGAATAAACTATCTAAAGGGCTGACTTCTGCAGATGGTCAAATTATGTGTGCAAAGCTTCCCTCTGGTGCTCGTGGGGACGTAACCTTTGCTTGCTCGCCGGGTGTGTTTGCTGCAGCTCTGCAGAGGTTTCCTATAAAGCAGATTGGGCTGTCCCATCTTTGGACACGTGCGGCATGAGAAAGGGACCTGCACGAGACAGCACGGGGGCACAAGGGACCTTCACAAGGGACAGCACAAGAGCGTGTGAAAACCACAGCCCTGCGTGCAGGGATGTGCAGGATGAGACTACCTGGGTGAGCTGGAGCGTGCAAGGCCGCTTCGTCCCTTGTCTCTTGTGCAAGCTCCGTCGGCGACACGGGTAGGATGTCACAGTTGAAACAGGACGAGGCCGAGGACGACAGCACCGGTGGCAGCACCGTCCTCGCTACGTTGCATTCTGCAGTGGGGAAGTGATGCCTATCGCTATACCTGGAGGCTGGACATGATGAATTGCCAGGCTGTGCAGAAAAATTGCATTTGTTACGGGTCTGGGCTCACCTCCTTTGTCTCTTTGGAATTAGTATTTTGTCTGCACGCGAAACTTGCTCTAGCTCGCCAGCCGTGAAAGGTGCGATAATAACAAACATGGTCTTTAAATAGCCACCCATTCAGAAAAGGCTCCTGCTAAATACAMGGGTACAGCTAAAAACCTTTTCCTACCTGAGCTAAAATGTCATTTCTGTGTTTAATGCTCTCCAGACGACTTGGATTGCATGGAAGAYGTGCGCTGTTGCTCTGTCTCTCTTCATGGGGTGGTTTGCAGTTCAAGAGGAGGTTTTCTGGGGGTGTTTTATTCAAACCCCTTGCTGATGAAGTCAATAATATTATGTGCGGGTATATATATATATATGAACATGAAGTGTGTAAAGGAGCAAGGATAGGATAAAGGGAAGAGCCTTGGATAGAGGTGCAAATTTGCCATGGATTCAGACAAACAGAGCAGCATTAGATTTTATTCCAAATTCTGATAAAATATGTAATAAAAARCAACTCGGCATGCTTGACACCTAATGCTTGTCACCAGAGTGGGGACACCAYGAAGTCCAAATTAACCCCCCAAGGACTTAAATAACTCTTTTACGCTCTTTCTTCTTTCTTTAAGGCTACTGGAAAGCCTTAATGCTCTCCCTGGTTTTGCTGTGAACGTAACTGAGAGAAGCTTTCACAGGGCAGAACGAGGTGGGAGAGAGCAAATGGTTGTGTCATRTTCCTTATGGGGAGGAGAGGTCTGCTAAAGGAGGATTAGATTATTGAAAGTATTATAAAGTTGTGGATTTCAATGTTTTCTAAGGCAGAAGACATCATTTAAGGTGATCTGTGTTGCAAAACTTGTGCACTAACTCATGACAGTAAAAAATGCTGTATTTCCTGCCCTTGGGTATAGCTGACCCTCTCAGAAACGTCCAGACCAGTGCACTGTGTTTGGCAAAAGCGAAGGTGAAACTTCACAGCAAATTGATTGAGGTATTCTCCTGGGTTCCTCCAAAACTGCGTAATGAATGTAGACTCGCTTGGAGCACCTGCAGGACGAAGCAGATGGGACTGCTTGGTGCACTGAGCACAATCTGGAGAGGGTTGTCGGCTGCTCTGATAGATGCTCTGTTCAGGGGTCGAAACAGGCTCCAAGGTCGTGCCGTGATGCCCACGGCCTCTTGCAAATGTTAAATGGCTCTTGTCATTGCTGAGTGGCGTTACAGCAGGGCCTGGCGCTGCCCTGCATGGGGATCTCTGTGGGTAAGTTCTGTGCAAATCCAGAACATCTTCAGGAKGCCCCATACAGGTCCTGAGCATCCAGCAGTAAAAATGGACCACGAGATACATGGAACGGGAGCAGATTAAGCATTTCCTTCAGTCTCCAGCAACAGGAGTTTCCTCATTTCAGCAGGTAGAGAGTTGGATGTGGCATTTATGAAGCTGAGAGGTGCACAGCCTTGGTCACCAACCTGTTGCTGCCATGCATCTGTGGACTGACTTTTGTGTTCCTGTAAATTAGTTTGTTTTCCTTAACACAAGAGCAGATGGTGCCCATGCCTAATGTGATGTTATGAGTGACTGTTACGAGGAGTCGCTTGGGTTATAAGGCACTCCTGGAAATGTTCCCTCTGGCATCTGGATTTATTGTTTTGGAGCCTGGGGAAGGGAGGAGGCAAGAATGGCTCTCTGAACCTTGAAGAGGGAGTTACAAGATGCAGAGTGAACATCAATATTAGCAGGCAAATCTACTTTGCTCTATTTGGCTTCCAAAATCAACATATGATGCATTAGAGAGCATCCAAAGGTAAGCATGTAAATGAGGTAGCAAAATAGACATTTTTACTAATTTGTCTCAGTTACTGTTAATGCCTCAATAGGACATACTGGGGTCCTCAGGGCTGTGCTGCTGCTAAGCTTTTCTTGTATTTTGAGTCAGTTCTAGGAATTTAAAGATTGGCAAAATGAAGCAGCAAAAAAAAAAAAAAAAAATCTGTTCCTCTCCTGTGCTACAATCTCTGGTGTGCTCCTTTTCCACACATCGATTTATACTAGTGTTGAAGAAATTTGTGGGCACTTGGGCAGAAAACAGATGTTAATCACAGTTGTAGAGCCGAGCCTCTTGTGGCGGAAAAGGTGGGTTTTGTGGCACAGCTCTCTTGGTTTAGTAGCTTCCATAATCATAAACTGTATGGTGGAGTTTGACAGCTCGTCGTGTCAGTAGCAGTAAGGATTTTATTACATGGCTGTCAATAGCCAGGAACATTTTAGCAGCCTGCTTGAAATTGGTCTTTCCTCCATTGGTTGCAGAGTGCTGCCTAAGTGGTCCCTGGAGACTTGGAAATTGGAGTCTTCTGCTTTGGAAACTCTTTGCCACATGATGGCATATGTAGGAGACCCTGTTGCGAGTGCAAGCTTTATACAGAAGTGACTCGATTTACGCCTGTGCCTTTGAATCATTTTTATACAGGTTCACGATGTCATGTATAGATTGCAATGTGCATTTCAAATGAGCCTAATTAAATATGTTGCTGTGCTGAGTGTGTTTGCATCAGCCCTCCTCAATTTGGATGCAGGATTTATTAGTTGCAGCTTGGAGTGTCTCCAAAGAGCCCCTGAGTGTGCAGTAAACGTTGCTGTTGGAGGATAGGTAGCGCCTCTCTCCCTGACGGTCCGGAATTAACTTCTTCCCTCTTCTCCTCCTGCTTTTGCGTGCTTCTCTCACTACTTTGGGAGTAAATTGTGGGCAGCAGGTTGCATATTACAAGTAGTGTTTCCTGAGGAAGCCGATCTTGGCTCATCCATTTGCTCTTTGATCCTTCCTGTGAGCGGCCGAGCCGTCAGGGAGTGCTGAGAAGCCCCTGGTGAGACTCCATGGGTGAGAGTTCCGGGGAGATGGGAGCTTTCAGTCACCTCGGAAAACGCAGGGAACGACTCATTAGCTTCACGGAGAGTTAGTTAGTCTGCACATGAGACACGTAGGCTTAGAAGTGGCTTTCCAGCACAGAGCAGGAATCTCAAGAGCAGGAGGATGTGGCCAAAGCTCTAATCATTGGTGGTTGTTGAGGGTTCCTCGGTACCAGCTGGAGCTGGCATTGCTGAGCTTTGGTTTAAAAGGTATGGAGGAAAATAAAGGAAAACCAAAAACGCTCTGGCAGTTTACTTCTGAAATTGAGATGTATTTGCCATGAGTGGCTCTTATGCATCACGTGTACGTGAACCCAAAGCAACTTAGGGATTTCCCAAGCTTGTGTTGGGGAAATATTTGATTTTATTTCAGTTGCACATATCTAAAGCTAATAAGTGGTATCATCTCGTGTCCTGGTAAGTCCAGGAGGTCTAAAAGTTCCACAACTGAGAGATGTTGAAGGGGCTCAAGATTGATGGTGCATCAGCTCGCTGCCAATGCCGCGTGTCCCTCCTTCCCAGGTGGCAAGCGGGACCCAGCAGCGTGCGCAGCCGACGGCTGTTCCTGCAYGAGCTCTGCAGTAATCACTCAATGGGCCATTGTAGGTATTAGTGAATGCAGATCCTATCGCTACATTTAATTAGGCTACTATTTGCCAGGAAGAGAGGGGAAATGCAAATTTAAAGTTGGAAGGGAACCGCATCTTTGAGCCACGAGCTTCTATTAATGCCTATAATTAAACCACTAAGTGATTGTTCRTTCCCTGGAGAGTTGGAAGTGTCATTCAGGGCTGTAGCTTTCAAGTATTAACAGTGTTTGTGGTTATAAATAATATAACTGAGGGAGATAAGGGATGCTGTAATATGGAGAGTTAAGATATTGTTCGTCTTGATGCAGTTGGACACGAATTTAATCATCTGTTTAATGCAGGTAACTGAATAAGCAGGCCCATTCGAGTACATTTATGGAATTGGACTCAGCAGTAACTCAATTCTGCTGGGCAGTCGCTCAAAGCTGGAGTTTGATGACCTTTATTTTTAATATATCCTGACATTTTAGTAAATAGCTTAAAAATTGCTCTACTCATCCTATAACTGATATCTCCCGGAATTATTGAACATCTCGAGAGCAGGAGATTGCAACRGATTCTCGTTCTGTTAGAAAGAAGCCCAGGTGAAATCCCCAAAATGTATTTCTTTTCTTTTGGAGCGAGGGGCAGAAATGTGGCTTTTGGTGCTCGTGAATACATGTTTGTTCTGTGACAGAGCGATAAAGCAGGAGGAAGGCACCGCACAGCCTGGTGCTGATCCAAATCATTTGACCCTCCTGCTGCAGCTGCGAGCAGAGGTGGATGACGGATTTTCTATTTAAAAAGGACGTTGCAGGGCAGATAGGGAAGCATTTTCACCTTGCTGTTTGAGATCGTGACTTCCTGCATCTCCTCTTGCCTTCTGTTATTTCTCACTCATCCTTCTTTTTTGCTCTGTAGTACTGTTGACTTTTGTTTCTTAACCATCGTCTGCTTTGTTGGGCAGTAATAATAATGTCAGGCAGTTTTAAGGCTCAAAGCAATTATGGGCCYTGGACAAAAGGATTCCATCATCTACTTTGATGCATCTGCATTGATGGAAAAATCAGTGGCTTCTTGGCATCTAAATGACTAATTTTACACCCACTAGACCTTGATTATTCATAGTGGCAGGGAGTTTATGAGCTGCTGGATGAATGGATCCTATAGATGCCATTAGCTTTAATAACAGGGAACTTCTACAACAAAAGCAGATGCTAGTAAAATCAATTACTATTCTCATAAAACATGTTAGCGGCTAACTTGTATAACCTTGTAGACTGAATAGGTGCTGATGGGATCTTATTAGGATTCATTGTTTGTAATTCATAGAGCAGCTGGTCCTACGAGTAAAATACGTTTGTTTGGTGCTCGGATGAAGCAAAAAAAYTCTGAATTCCAGGACTTTCTGGTTACTCATTATATTATTTGCCGTGGAAGTGTGCTCAACTTTGCTCTAATACCATGTAAATTGGGCAAGGATGGGAGAAACAGTCTCTAAGGGCAAAAAGAAGTCCRTGTTCACCAACTGGTAGGTCGCGGGAAAGTTGCAGCTGAATTTGTCCACCTTTCCTGAAGTGCTGTGACAGTCCCATGGACTCTGCCCGTSCTCTGTGCACACAAATTACAGATTTTACTCCGGCGTCCGTCTTTGTCATACAGAGAGTGTTAACCTGCACCAGGCTGGCAGTCCGTGCCTGGAGGGGAGAAAACTTCGCGCCCAAAGAAGATTGCTTTAGTGGCTTTGAAGCTGCCTGTGTTTCCAGCTGGAATATTCATGCGTGCGAGAGCACTTTGGTGCATCCTCAAATGATTTGAAAGGAGGAGAAAGAATGGAAATACACAGGGCTGCTTTTTCCTCTAGGTTGTCTTTAACCTCTTACTTTAAAGTGCATTAGCAGATGCTGGTTTAAGTCCCGACTGGGTGCTTATTAGTGTCGCTGGAAAGCCTCCTGTTGGCTCTGGAGATGCTTTCACTGGTGGTCGCTGGAACAAATGCTGCTTTAAGGATTGAATTTTTTTTTTTCTTTTTTTTTTTCCTGGCAGCAACATGTTCCAAACGGGTTTTATCATTTAAAGACACCTTTTAAGGTGTCTAATTTAAAAAAAAATAAATTGGCTGGCACTCCCGCTAAAGCTTTGGATGTGTTTGTATTTTGCCTGCCTTTATTTTGGAGAGACTTCCCCTTCTTTCCTTTGTAAACAGGCTTGATTAAGCTCTTAAAAGCGGGGATTTAAAGCCAAGCTTTAAAGTCAGTGTCACGGACCTGCCTTGGCGTAAYGCCACGCCGTTCTGCCGGAGAAGGGAACAAAAGAAGGTAGCGGTGGTATATTTTGAAGGATTTATTTAATAACTAGGCTTGAGGAATGCTTTGAGAAGCGGTTTTAGACCTAAATGCAAGAAGCTGTTAGGTGTTCAGTACCAGTGGAGCCACAGGACGAAGCAGCGTTGTGAGCTGGCTTGRTATTCGACGTGAAACCCGCAGCGTGCGTGAAGTCAGTGACCTCATGGTGCGGCTGGAAACCTTCCCCGCTGCCCTTGCCTCTGCCTGCCGAGTGTTTGCAACCTCGGTGCCGTGCTGATGGGTTTGCGGTTCATCTGCAATGTAAATGAGGCAATGTTTAAATGTTCCCGTGGCTGAATCACACGCGCTTTCGCAGCCGCTTTGGGATTGCTGTGA
Organism: Eudromia elegans; assembly: GCA_003342815.1. Lineage (NCBI taxonomy): Eukaryota > Metazoa > Chordata > Aves > Tinamiformes > Tinamidae > Eudromia > Eudromia elegans. Next base: position 1,150,835 of record PTEX01000172.1, read on the forward strand.
ATATGAATCCCTAACCTTGCTGGAGATGGGATAGCTGCTTTCCTGGCCGGGTCGCTGCATCTACCTGGCGGATCTCCCCATAGAAGTGTCATCGTGGTCATAACTTCAGGTCTTTCCTGCTTCAGTACTGCTGGGCTCTCCTCTGCAGAGAGTTTCTTGCTCCTTCCTCCCTATTTGCTCTTTTGAACACCTCTGAGCCCCTACACAGGAGGACAGGGCGTGTGTTTGGGCTGTGCCAGGGTGTCACTCTGCTGAATTAATTGCTGCCCCTGTGCTGCCTAATGTGCCGTGTGGCTTCGGATAAGGCACCTGCTGCAGCCGGCTGCCTGGGAAATGAATCCGTGATTTTTCTGCCCTGCGTTTTAAGGGACAGCASCGTCCTAGAGCAGCGGGAAGGGTGGTCAGCCGAGCACAGAGCACGTCTGCCTTTGCCGCCAGCCAGGGCACTGCTTACCTGCAGTGGCCACAACCTTTGGGACAGCAGGGAGGGTACACGCTTCCCAAAGCTGCATGGACGGGTAGAACAGCCCTCTGCTCCTGCATGGGGACAAACCCCCTCACTGTTCTTGCTCCCCCTCTGCTACTCGGTAGGCTCCTCCACGAGCTGATCCAGCTGCCAGACGATGGGCAACAACTCTCCCCAAATGCCTGTTGGGCTCTCGTGCCCCAGCGAGGGGAGTCCTCTTGGCCAAGTGCATAGAGTTCAACAAAGCCAAGTGYCCAGTCCTGCCCTYGGGGAGGAAGAACCCTGTGCACCAGGCAGGCTGAGGTGACCTGCTGGAGAGCAGCCCTCCGGAGAAGGACCTGGGGCCTTGGTGGGCAACAAGGTGACCGTGAGCCAGCAAGGTGCCCTGGTGGCCAAAAAAAAACAGTGGCAGCATGGGCTATGTGGGGAGGAGTGTCACCAGCAGACGGAGGAAGGTGGTTTTGCCCTCTGGAGACCACTTCTGGAGTCCTGTGGCCAGTGCTGAGTTCCCCAGTATGAGACATGGAGCAACTGGAGTGAGTCCAATGGAGGGACTCTACGATGATGAAGGTGCTGGAGCATCTGCTCCTAGGAGGAAGGGCAGAGGGAGCAGAGCCTCTTCAGCCTGGAGAAGAGAGGACTGAGGGGGATCTCATCCATAAGTACGTAAGTACCTGAAAGGAGAGTGTAAATGTCACAGGGCCAGATTCTTCTCAACCCAGCAATAAGACAAGAGGCAACAGCACCAACTGAAACACCAGAAGGTCTGTTTGAACATGAGGGAAAATCTTCCCTGCCTATGAGGGTGACGGAGCCTTGGAGCAGGTGGCCCAGAGAAACTATGGAGCCTCCACCCTTGGAGATGCTCTGAAGCCACCTGGAAACTCTCTTGAACCACCTCCTTGTCATCGCTGAAGTGGAGTTAATGGTAACTTGGTACTTTGCAGGGGGCTGCTGTTATTTTTATTATTATTATCCATTTTTGTAAGTGGTTTTAATCATTGTTACTGAAATGTAATATGAGAAAAACAGTGCAATTGTGTAGTGTGAGCTAGTGGTGTTCAATTTATAGCTCTGTATTGGTATCTAATCATAAGGAGGGAGGAAAAGCGGTTTGTCCTCCCCTTCTGCAGGATTGTGCCGAACATCACTGTAGAATAAATCTKTTCTTCTCCGTTGTTATTCAAATGATGTGTCCCAGACACATTGATTAATCTCTAAATGTGGTCTGTTGAGATGGRAGATAAGTACCCTCATTTCTATTGTTCTAATTCTGGGTAAAGTCTCTTACAATAAATGGTGCAGTATCTGTTGAATCTATTGAATTCCTGCTGAAAGGTAGCGGGAACGCACAGGTCTGACTTGCAGCAGTCACGTGTTTGTTTTCTTCACTGCCTTTTCTCCCTAAAYCTAGAATATACTCCTTTATGCCTAAAAACGTTGCAAACTGCTAAATATTCAAAACTCAATGCAAGCTAGTCATTCTTTAGTAGCGCTTCCAGTTGTGTTTTATAATCTGTTTTGTTGGGGATGGTTTTGCCCGGCCGGGGGCCACTRTAGCCCCAGGAAATCCAGCTTGCTACTCTCTGACCTCAATTTTTSTTCTGTTCTCCAGGAGTTTTTTGAGAATCCTGCCTTTCGCCCRGATGGGATGAAGCTCTATCCAACGCTAGTGATCCGTGGCACGGGGCTGTATGAGCTCTGGAAAACTGGRAGGTACAAGAGCTACCCCCCCAGCACCCTTGTGGATCTGGTGGCGAGGATCCTGGCTCTCGTCCCCCCCTGGACACGTGTGTATCGCGTTCAGAGGTAATGTTCTTYGGTGGGCCTGGCACATTGATTTATTGCACTGGGAGGGGTCGTTACTTTAATTGCAGCAAGATGTGACTCACTCTTCTATTATTTTCCAGTCCTAATCGTTAGTGCATTAAAGATTTTTAAAACTGCTTCTGTCTGATGCCGTGAAAGGCCAAGTAAAACAGGAAGATATTTAAGCTGAACTGCTCTCTGATGTGCCCATATATATATTTCCAGATTTCTGGAGGCTTCCCTTGTGCTACCAGTCAGACTAAAACATAGAGTGTGGAAGAAGTAGTGTAATATTGATGGGAAAATTGCCACTAAAGTATTAAGTTTCCTGTGTTTACAGAATCCCAGAATGGTTGGGGTTGGAAGGGGCCTCTAGAGATGATCTAGTCCAACCCCTGCTCCATCAGGGACACCCAGAGCACTGGGTGGCATCCAGGCAGATTTGGAAGTTTATATTCCATCTAGATCCCCGAGCTAGGTAGTAGTTGCATTTGAGCTCTGTGTTTTCAGCGTGGAGCCTTTCCTGGCTCTTTTTTCCTCTATTATCTCTTACATTTGTCCAATGATAAGAAGGGAGGCTATGCCATCATTACYCATTTTTGTATGTGCAGACAATATTCAGCTGATTTCTAGCTATGTGAGTTGGAAATAGTGCCAATGCATAGCACTGAGAGCGTGCAAAATGAGAAAGCCTTGCACGTTTGCACACTTTTGGAGCACCTGTCCAAATTTACTAGAGAGGAAGAGAACCAAGTTATTACTATGGTGAAGGCTGATTGGATTTATGAATGTGATTGTGATCTGACAGTCAGTAGTAACTGAGACGCAGCTTGAGATCCCAGGAGATCCCTTCTTCTATTTTTTGTTCCTTTGAGAAACTGCAGCTGAGTTCTGAAAAGAGAAATGTGAACCTGATAAAGAAGGTAAAACACGCCTTACAGGGTATCTTATTTAATCAGAACTGCAGGCTTTTCACGTCACTTGTGGAAGCATTTTCAAAGAAAATACTCTTGTCCTCTTCCTGATGCACTCCAGTACAGACACAGTAGTACRTTTGTTCATGATCTTCTTGGCATAGCACCGTATCCAAAAATAAAGCTGCTCATTTCACAGGGCTGTGCATTTGCAGCCTCGTAGGTTTTCTCCTAAGGAACACAGACCCGGAAAACCCACTCGTGCAGCACTGCTGTCAGCAGCAGAAGCCTCCATCCAGCTGTCATCCAGCCCTCGGTTATTACGTTCCAGTGCAATAATTGTTTTCTTACTGACTGGCTCCTGTTATCTGAAATCTGTTCTTGGTGATTACAGATTTTGACACCTCCAGTGCAAAGTGCAAAAGCTATTACTTTGATCCAAATTGCCTTCAGGATYATTGTGTTGCTTTGCAGCAGAATAATGAACAAAGCCTGATTTCCGAAATGTTTGCCCTGTGCTCCCAGGACTGCTTCACTGARGGCAGCAACTTTTTCCCGGTCCCCTCTTGCTCTCCATTGCAACCTCTCCAGGCCCTTTCCCGCCTACTTTGCCTGCTTCCACAGGCAGCCCCTGCAGACCTCTYATATGAAGTTGTTTCCAAAATCCTTTCAAACTCAGCTCTAGCCCCAGAGGTGCCGTGTTCTGAGCTCCCTGCATGCCCACAGGCCATTTGATGTACACATGCAGGTTTTCTAGCAAACAAAACATCAGCAAAAGGCCGAGCCAGCTGTGCTCTTTCTTACTAGAGACTCTCTTTGGGATTTCTCTTCTCTATTGGCAGGTTTTCAGCGTAAGGACTCAGCACTTTAACTTGTTGCATATTCAAAATTACCRGCTTAAGGAGTGGAGTGAGTGCAGAGGAGGCATCAGGACAGTGGAGAAACCTTCTGCTTCCGAAAACYGAGTTAAATACGTACAAAGTAATTGTCAGGATGTTGGTAATGGCTGGTTGGAAGAGAGGTCTTCCTGGGTGCTTCATGACTGTTTGAGATGTTTAATACTCTGTTTAATGCTTCAGAACCTCATGTGTACCCGAGTGCTTTGGTGTGAGAGATGGTGCGAGAGGGCAACAGCGATGCCAGAGACCACAACACCTTTCCTCCCTGGGTTTTGGGTGAATGTTGTTCTCACTTTACCGATGGATATGTAGGCATGGAGAAGTAAAGCACCAGAGTCAGCTGGGATCACCTAACAAGTCAAGGTTAAGGGCAGAATCCAAGTCTTTTGATTTCCACTGTGTGCGTGAACCAACCGCTTCAGAARTGCTAGCACTTGTGTTTGGATGGGATTAGGAATTGCATCTTGGGCTTTGAAAAGTCATCGATTCAACAGTTGCACTGTTGAATCCAGCAGTTGCACTGTTGAAGGTCCTGGCAAATAGCACGTTAAGTTTAATAAGGTTGTGATTTAATTCTAAATCACTAATTTAGCCAGAATTTATTTAGCATTTTAACAACAACTGAAACAAATAGTGCAATGTTGTCTCTTGACTGTTCAGAAGACGCATCTATCTATGTACATAGAATGTTTATTTATATACCCTGCCCTGATCTGAAGTAGAGATAGAACAATTCTTCCTTGTTTTCTTTTCCTCAGAAAGTTTRTTTTTCACAAAAGTGTGTGTTTTGGTTTAATCCCTGGTCGGCAGATGAGAGGTTAGGATATTTTGTACTCTTTCATTTATTTGCGCTAGTTTATTTGCTATTTCTTAGACAACTCTGGGTTTTTGCTGAAGACCTACTTCAGGAAGATGCAAGCGCGCTTCATCCGTGCCCCCGTAGGGGAAATACGTGCGGCCTGACTTGTTGGACTTGTTCCATAATTAGGGGGAAGGCGTTCGGTTAGATTAGCACTGTAGATCTAACATGCCCTGATGAAAATGCTCTGCTCCTCCAGTGTGTCCCTTAGTCACAATGTGAAGTGCTCATTTCCTCTAATTGAAGCCCTTTGAAATACGGTGTGTTGGCTCTGCAGCCTCTTATTTACTCAGAGAAATGCACTGAATAAATGCACTTGGTTAGCTGAGTGCATTTTGCCTCAACTTTTCGTCATGCGAGTTTAAGAGGTGGGGAAGCTTTCTGAGACCCTTGGGCGTTAGAGAAGGAGGTCGAGGAAGGCAGGAGGAGAATAAGAAAACCACAAGGCCCCCAGGACCCAGCCGTCTGTTGACAGAAGTTGTACCAAAATTGGATTGTATTTGATGCTGAAATAGGAGAATAGTGGAATCTGAAGCACTTGTTTTCCCTATTCACAATAAAGGAACCCTCCTTTTTTTGCCCCCTCCCAGTGGCTCGGGCCTCCACAAGAGTGAGACAGCCCAAGGATGGGGTCTGCAGGACCCTCGCAGSCCATTACAGCTCGTGGGCAGCTCTTGCCTGGAATAGTAACTGTTAATGGTGGCCGTGATGTGAACACAAGTCCACAAGGAGCTGAGTGGATCTCAATTAATACCCTTTATAGAGGTCATCAGACAGCTGCTCGATGGTGATGACTTTCAATCACTACTGAACCAAGATGGATTAAGCTAATTACATTACCAATTCCCCAACCGCCCAGTTCTCTGTATGTTTTTTGATGATATTCTCTTCTTTACTCTGCCGAGTGCTTGTAGAGATGAAGAAAAATGAAGAATACTCATCAAAGGATGTATGTGAACTGCATTTTGAGACTGAATTGTTCTACATCGTGCTAAGCATCTTTCGCACTTGTATAGTTCTTATTTCCCTGTAGAAAATCTGAGGAGTTTTGGATTAGAGAGTACTTGAGTGGGTTTGTCCGTGTCTTTTTAGAGTGTTTTTGATTTTAAAATACTCTAGAGTTTTATAAGTGGTGTTTTCTTGCTTTTGAAGATTACCTGTGTCTAACTGCCCCGTCAACAGTTGTAATTCCTGCTTTATTTTCAGAGCCAGCTCGTGCTTTCTACCTTAGGTAGCTAACATGCCCTTTTACCTTCTGAAGTGCAAGGGGTCTAGTGGGTTATCARAGGTATCAAGGTAGATCTTAAGTCAGAAGAGGGGGAATAATTTGAAATTACTCTCTATAATACAGTGTTAAATRGAAGTTCCATTTTAGTACCACCCTTGGAGAACTGCAGGAAGATTTCCTGCCATTTACACGCTCACCAATTCCCATTCACAGGAGGGCCCTAGATTTTATGTCTGGGCTTGGCTGCAAATCATTTCTTAAGCAGAACTTCTTGACTTTTAAACAGCTAGTGTCCTAGTTTAAAAATGTTGTAAATCTGATGATTTTTCCCCGATGGGCATTCAACTTGGTCGCAGCAGAAAAATGTGGTCTGATTCCCAATTGCTGGTCTCCCGCAGCAGATGCTGTGACCCAGTGTCATAGGCAAGGCACAGGCTAGCCTGGACGAACCTTTTTTCAGCTTTGCAAGTGAAGAATTGAGAACAAAATTATAAACTTGCCTCTCAGGATTGCAGAAGACTAGTTTTGTCTTCAGTCTTCTTACTAAAATGAGTTCTGCAGYGCTTTTATCTCTCCATTTTCCTTGTGTCTTTAGTTGATACTGCCTRTTATTTCTCGTTCAACCAATGACTTGAAACAAAGGTGATTCAGATAAGTACTTTGGGCTGCTACATAAGATCATGGCCTCCGTGATCACAATAGCACTTTCTGTCTGATGCATTTTTCTTGAGATTTGGGTTTTTCTTTTCCTATGCAGAGATATCCCCATGCCGCTAGTCAGCTCTGGAGTGGAGCACGGGAACCTGAGAGAACTTGCCTTGGCCAGGATGAAGGATCTTGGGACACAGGTAAAATGTTTGTTGATTGAGGGCGAGCTGTTTGACTTGGTGCCAAAGAGCTGATTTGGGGAGAAGAAAAGTGATGACCAGAAAACAGAATAGGGCTTAGGTGTGCTGAAAAAAAAAAACAAAAGAGAAAAATTGTATGCAAAATTTTGTGTGTGAGTGTGGCTTTCGTATATATATATATATATATAAATATAAAACTATTACTGTTATTTTATAAGTTACATGGTTAAAAAGCACCTTGAGGATATTCCCAAGAAGCAATTTTGGAGTGATTTTTAGTTTAGAACTCTTACCCCTACCCTTCTAGGTACTTGGTAAGTAGTTTGTGATGTTCCTATTCTTAGCAGAGTTAAAYCTTTTAAACCAGAGAGAAAGGGGCAGATTTATTTTGAATTTACCCTGTTAGAAGTGATCCTGTCTTTCTGTTTCCCATGCATGCACTTGTTTGATTGAACAACTGGAGGAAAGCTCTTAGTCTGAGGCCAGAGAAATCTTCCAGGAGAGATTTCGACACAAACAAATAAGAATTGATATTCTCAATATTTCTGAGGTTAAATAAATATGTACATGGAGGGGGAGAGAAGAGGAGGAAGAAATTGTATTTATACTTGAAGTCTAAAGCAGGTGCTCATGCCCGCTCTTGACTTTGATGGAGAGGTCACTATAGCAGTCAGCAGCTGCACTGCCCTCCATAGTCTGCTTTGACACTGCTCTCTCTTTGCAGAATTATGAGTACAAGTGCAAAGTCCTGCCCATGGGCAGGAATAACCCCAGGCACCAGCACAGATTAGGGGCTGACCTGCTGGGAAGCAGCTCCACAAACAGGGATCTGGGAGTCCTGGGTGACACCAAGTTCCCCACGAGGCAGCAATGGGACCCCATGGCCAAGAAGGCCAATGGGCTCCTGGCTGCATCAGGAGGAGCGTTGGCAGCAGGACGAGGGAGGGGATCCTGCCCCTCTGCTCAGCTCTGGGGAGGCCAAACCTGGAGTGTTGGGGACAGCTCTGGGCTCCCCAGGACAGGAGGGACGTGGAGCTGCTAGAGAGGGGCCAGCGCAGAGCAACGAGGATGATGAAGGGGCCGGAGCATCTCCTGTGTGAGGAGGGACTGAGCGAGCGGGGCCTGTTGAGCCTGGAGAAGAGCAGCCTGAGAGGGGACCTGGTCCATATGTCTGAGTAGCTGAGGGGAGAGTGTAGGGAGGAGGGGGCCAAACTCTTCTGGGTGGTGGCCAGTGCCAGGACAAGGGGTACCGGGTGCAAGTTGAAGCCCAGGCAGCTCCATGTGCATGGGAGGAAGAACTTCCTTGGTGTGAGGGTGCCGGAGCCCTGKCCCAGGCTGCCCAGAGAGGCTGKGGAGGCTCCTGCTCTGGAGATCTYSCAACCCGCCTGGTGCCCCCTGTGCCCCRTGCTCTGGGTGTCCCTGCTGCTGGAGGSGGTTGGACTAGGGGATCTCTACAAAGGTCCTTCCAACCTCAGCCATTCACAGAATCCCAGAATGGTAGAGGATTGACAAGGACCTCTGCAAATTATCTTGTCCAACCCCTCTGCTCAAGTAGGGTCACCTACAGTAATTTGTCCAGGAWTCTCTCCAGGTGGCTTTTGAATATCTCTAGGGGGTGGTGGCTCCACAGCTTCTCTGGGCAACCCATTTCGGTGCTCAGTCACTCTCATAGTCAGCAAAGAATTTTTTCCTTGTGTTCAGACGGAGCRCTGGAAGAGTCTGGCCCCATCCTCTCCACACCCTCACTTCAGATACTTACCCACATTGGCGAGATCTCTCAGTCGTCTTTTCTGAGCAGGCCCAGCTCTGTCARCCCTGCCCAGATACTTCAGTCCCTTCATCATCTTAGTACTGTCTGGTACCAGATGGTACCAGGAGTTCTGATGCTAACCCTCAGGTGYATCAGCTGATCCTCCCAGTTTTGTATCGTTAACAAACGTGCAGAAGGGACCACTCTGTGCCTTCATTCAGGTTGCTGATGAGCGGGCTGAGCAATATTGTGCTCAGGATTGACCTCCRAGGGACACAGCTAGCTACAGGTCTCCARCTACACCTTGTCCTGCTCATCACAACCCGTTGAGCTCTGCCACTCCACTGCTGCTCAGTCAACCTCGCTGTCTTCATATCTGGCCTCTACTGCCTGAGTTTGCACCTCCCTCCTTAAACCCATTTGTCCATTGGTTTGATCCAGTTGTCTTAAGCCTCAARCAAAGTCATGTCCAAGTTCCTGGACTACACATGACACAAACCTCCTAACCTCCTACTTTTGAGCCCATTCCAAAGACATTTAATTGCTTTGGTGTCCTGGTGCTCAGGCAGGCCAGATCCTCACCACAGCTGCTTACTGGGTTCATATCRTGAGTTGTGTGACCTATTTCTAACTCACCTTTCCTTAAAGAAGTTTTAAGGCATTGCCGCATCCAGCAAGATGGGATAGGGGCTGTTATGAGGCAAACTGGACTATAATCAGCCCTATGGATTATTCCCAAGGAGGGAAATGCAGGAGAAATCCAGATGTGTGGCTGCACAAGCTTTTGTACTGAACATCATAGAGTCAGTGAGTGTTGGATGAGTGAGGAAGGGGTGTTTATATCCTAATCTGGGGGAGGGTAGAACAACTACAAGGAGAAGTTTGGGCCAATGCAGTAATTACAGCTTTGGTAGATGCGCACAAGCTAGCATCTAATCTAGTTGATTTTGTATCAGGGACAATGAAGAAGCACTGTAGCTGAAGCTTTTACAGTTGCATGTACCAGGAGCCCCCCACAGGTTTGTGTTTTGTGATATTGTTAGTATTTAACACAAATAGCTCTCTGGGCTGTGTTTAACCGCGTAATGCTTTTGCCGGCTCAGTTGCATCTCATAGCTGTAGCACGAAAGATCAGACGATAAACTCCGGACTTCTGGAACTGACTCCTCCTTCCAGCTGGGCTTTCCATACCAGCTTGATCTCTCCTATGCTGAAGCCACAGACTTTTCCATAAATCAATCCTGCCGATATCTCTCCAGCAGCAAGCCAGGAATTGGCTGACAGCTTTGCCAGCCATTGAAGCTTCCGTCTCTCCTGCTGACTTTTCACTTCAAAGCCAGACGGGGGKCACAGGCCGCATGCTGCAGTTCAGCCTTTGCAGATGAGCTCTTCAGGGCTACTAGTGAGTTCTTCCCCGGGTCTGATACTGAAACCACATCCTTTGAGCTGAATCCGATCAAGAATCAAGAATCCCAGCTGGAGAAGCTGGGATATCTCATCCATGGCTGTCGGGGGTGAGCCTGGTGGCTGAGTTGAACTGAGCTGCCGCCTAAAGGGCCTGTCAAGCTGGCAGTCGTTGCGTTCGGAAGAACCAAATCTGTTTTAAAAGAGTCTCTACTGTGCAGATAATTACAGATTTTCATTTAGCAAGGCAGAAAYGCTGCAGCTGGTGGAATGAGGAGCCAGGCAGTCTGCTGTGGTAGAGCTTGAAACGTAAGATTGCTGCATCCTCGTGTCGTATGAGTCAACTCTGAATGTGCTTTTCCCTTTCTCAGAGCTTGGAAGAGGAGAGAGGGAAGCCAAGGCTGGGAGGGGGCTTGCAGGAAACTTTATATTAAGGTTTGTGGGTCTCACTAGCAAACATCAGTCACTTCACTAGCTCTGGCGCCTCTGGCATCATCTTTGCAGATTGGCTTGGTGAGGAGGGCTTTTGAGAGATGAGGTTCAGTCGTGGCAACACAGGAGCTCATGGCTGCGATTGCTGGAAAGAAACGATCCCGGAGCAGCTTGTTGGAAGCACAGGATGCTGCTTGTGCAGTTGCCAACTGCTGTCTGGAGCTAGAGATACGTGCATGTTGGACGCAAAACTTCACAGCGTCATCATAGAAACACGCTGCCTCTTCCCAGTCCTGGGCTTCTTAATGGGGAGTGAGTAGTTGGCCCTGGTGGTGTTAGGAGAGTGTAATGCAGAGAAGTGTGTATCTGCTGTAGAAGCCCAGGAATATATTTATTTATTTATTTTTGTGCTACAAGGAATGCCACTATAAAAAGGAAGCATTTATCCTCTGCTTTTTGAGAGATTATTGTTTTGCGTTGATAATGGCATTTAAAAGCAGAGYGGGTTGTGGGATGGAGCTCTGCTTGCTCTGTGCTTCAGGTATWTCYCGTGAGTTGGTTTCTCACATGCTCYTTCCTTGGCTGGAAGTCTTTGGAAGCTCCTGCACAGATGAGTGTTGTTGCTAGAGCAGTTATAACCCACGTAAGGTTATATCTTCCTTTTCTCCAAATACAGCACGTATGTGGATTTGCACCTTGTGGCTTTGCAACACAGCACAACTGTTTGCTTTTCATTATGGGTGCCAAATTACCTAATTTTGTCAGTACTGCTGAGAAGTGCAGAAGTTTTGCAGGCTGTAAGCCAATCTCAAACACCGAGCTTGCAGCTTTGATTCCTCCTTTGATTTCTACAGGAGGAAAGTGCCTTTTTTTGTGCTGTTTTCAGGTTCTGTATTGTTGGTCCCAAGCCTTGGTGATGCTCTGTAGATGCTGCGTCAGCAGGAGCTTTGCTTTCTTATATTCGGACAGGAGTTCTGCTGCTCTTCTCATGTTATCACCTAAAAGCAGGAAAAGGGTTGTTCAGATTCAGAAACYGTCTTTCTAAGGACGTCTCTGGTGCCTTGGTTTAGATTTTTGTCAGTGTCAGAATTTGCAACGTAGGGTAAAAATGGATAATGTCGAAGTCTTTTCTTGTTGTTCTTTCATGTATGTTGACTTTCCCTCCAGTCCCCGCTGTTTGTGAATCAAAGGGTACATTTTCTCTTGAGACATAATGGTTGCTCAGTGAATTGATTTTTACCAGCATGTCTTTCCATTTAGCACTAAGACCTCTTTCCAAGGTGTATTAGGGATGGATCGGTGAGCATTTTTATTTTGAAGTCTACCCATTTGAAATTCATCCTCGCAACTTCACGCTATTTCAGTTTAATTTTGAACCCAACGGGAGGCTGGAAATCTGTGCGTTTCAGAGCCTAATGTACTTCTCCTGTGTGATTTTTCTCTTTTTCTTTTTCCAGTGTCGTGACGTAAGGACGAGAGAGGTGGGAATTCAAGAAATTCACCATAAAGTGAGACCTTATCAGGTAGGATTTGTCTGTTCTGCAGGAGTTTGCTTCCGACACTGTCATACGTGTTTGGCATGGAGGCATTGGGACCCATTTGTTGCACGTCCAGTCCTGTGTTTTGCCCTGGTAGCTGGCAAAATTTCATTTTTATTCTTTTCAGCTTCGGATGCTTTTTGTTTGAGAACAGTCGCATGTTGAAATTTATGGACCACCATGTTCAGAAATACAATTAGAGCCGCCAATTATTTCACCAGTACGTTTACTCTAGCAAAATAAACAGCTTTTTTTTTTCTGCTCTTGTTTAGCCTTCTCCCACTCCATACGGTTACAAATTTGGACCTAGGAAATATCTAAAAGACCGTGTGCTCATGCTGAACAGAGTTTAATATTCAGCAGGCTGAACTTGCAGCCTTCTGTGTCCCTATGCATGTTCGTATGGGCACGAACTGTGTTTGTAATAAACTTCTGCACTCATATATATACACTTATATGTGAGTAGATCTTCTTAGCATATGATACAGTTGTGTTTTTCCTTTTRCTTTCTGAAATCCTAAAATAGTCCTCAAAAAAGATTGCTGTGCTTATTTTAAAGAAAGGAAAATTATATGCAGCTGAATTTCAGTCATCAAATTCAGGCAACTAATTCCCTCGCTCGTTTCAGTTACGAGAAGGGATGAGTCCTTTTAGAAATGATCGAGGTGTCCATGGCTGCGTTTGGGAGCTAAGGAGATGAACCTTCTAAGCTTGCACGGGGTGGGATCCACCCTGCTGTACGTGATGCAGGGRCCACTAAGTGACACCCTGGAAGTTTCTCTTCCTGCTTCTTTGCTGACAGCAAGATGAAGATGTCTCCTCAGTAAGCATTTAAAGCTGGGGAAGATGGATCCAACACATGGTGACTCAGACAAATTTAGGAAAACAAAACCAGTAATCTCTCCTGTTCTGTCGCTTGTGCTGCCTCTGAAATTAATGATGGGGCTGTTAAAATCCAGCTCTCTGTCTCTCATTTCCCCTAGAGGGTTTTAGAGTTTGTCAATCACATATTGCCTTTTCCTTCAAACGCGGATTCCTTGTGTCAGACGGAAGATGCTGCTACCTGCAGGTAGAAAGCTGAATGAGGACAACCCTTGCATAGCTCTTYCCCCTTCCTCTTTCCCCTTCCGTGSAATGGGCRCTCRTTTGCTGTCCCTAAATGCAGGTGACTAAACTGTAATTAGGCTTTCCATGTGTCAGTGTGGAGAGAGGTTCCTAGCAGAGCTCCTCTCACTTGCATTTTGGAAGTTCTGCTGGTTTTTTAGGCTTCAGAGAGGCTTGGAAGCAAGGTGCCAAAAGTTAAGTAGCGTGAATATTGGCTGTGCTTGGAATCTGGGTGATGTTCTCACTTTGCAGATTGGATCTTATTGGGAGCCATACTCTGGTTTTGATCTTGTCGGTATGTGGATTCAGGTGGAGGGGACTGCTCCCCATCCTGCTGACTGCGTAACAGAAATCCATCATGGAAATAGGTTCTGGGCCCGAGTAAATTATCTCATTCTGATCAGATTTCCACAAGAATTCAGGCTGTACAAGTTCATTTGTACATACGCCGTGCAGCCTTTCTGCTCCTGTTATCTAATCTGTGGTCATTTCACCAAATATCTTCCAAAGACGTCTGTTGTCTGCAGTGCTAATCTGATTTAAATTGTAAATGCCTTGGGTAGTTAGCAAATAGCTTATCACAGGGTTTTCAAAGCAGCGTTATGTTGAGTCTTCCCTTTGTTAAGCTCATCTCCGTGAGTGGCAGGAGGATGTCATTATCTAGTCTCTGCAAAATTCATCATGACAGCAAGCGGGAGGAATCCTGAAGACAGTATAATTTTTCATGTGCTTCTGACTAATGACAAGGTATGATGTTTTCCTTGTCTTGGWAAGTAAACAACCCATCCTTGCGATAAGAGAGGCTATCATGTCAGATCTAAAAGTAATTAGTTCCTTCCTATAATTAGTTACACTTCATGCAACTCCCTTTTGTTAAGGATCAGTAGGCTGTATTTTTTTATATATAAATATAATGATGATGTGTCTGCTTTTAAAAGTATTCTGAAACATTTCTTAAGAGAATCAATTTGAAATAGATTACTTGTGCATAGCTGCTTATTTACAGGCCTGCCTCTAAGCTGCCTTTTCAATTAATGGCGTTTCTGCTCAGCCTCAGAGGATATTTGCTTGCTCTTAGAAGTGGTTAAAGCTGCATAGTGCTACGTAATAGTCGTAAAATGCTGTAGTGAGAGCTTGCTGAGAAGAGATGCTGGAGTGAAGGCTTTTGAAAAGAGAGGGGCCGTGGCAGCCCGCTCTGCTTGCTGCCTTATCGCTAATGCAGGTTTGTATCTGCAAGAGGTAGAGGCTGCTGTTTCTGCAAAATAAATGCCTTTGGAATCAAGATAGTTATCTCAACATAGAGCCTTAGTAGCAATAAGGTAGTTTGGGGATTTTGTTTGTTTGTTTGTTTGTTTGAGCTGCTTTAGGTCAAGAGTGTCATCTCCATCCGGGATTTTCCTTTATTAGAGCAAGTCTAGCGAAGTCCGTGCCACATCTTTAATAGGATTGCGAGCCGAAATGCTGGTCTGCCAGGTGGGCAAGGTTATTCTTGCCCCACACACAGGATGCTTAGAGGGACTGCCCCGCGACCCGCCACGCACCGGTCTCCGCATCTCACATCCCTCCGTGCCCAGGGAGGTGAGGAGGGCAGCAGGTTTTTAGCCTGCTTCCCATAAATATGCCCCAAGATAAAACCTGGCTGTGGAGGCTCCAGTAATCTCTCTTCATTTCTCCTTGCAAGCATCTTTGGGATGGAAAAAGCATAGCGGGGCATGGAGACCTGCTGGAGCACACGCAATGGAGACTGATTTTCCTTCTTTTCTTTTTCTTAGAAAAGGCTGTGAATTCTCCAGTCTTGTTGAACTCTTAGTGCAACCGTGTTTTTTAGTATTTCTTCTTTTTCCTTTTTTTGTGTCAGCAGTGAGCTTTACCCTAACCCCTTTTCCACAGCGAGCTCCGTGGTGGCACCGCAGCATCTGAGCACTGTACCTATCTTATACCCCCTTATTTTCCACAACGTTTCTGTTTTCCTGCTGGAGTGATGGAGCTCGCGGGAGGCTCCCCGGSTCGCCGTTTGGCAGCCGCCCGCGTGCGGAATTTGGCTCTTACGCAGACATCTGCTTGGGTGCTCACCCTGYGAGCCATACGTCAGCGCCGAAACGAGCCCTGCTCTGCAGTCAGCGAGGGCTTTAACAGGGAGCTGTGCTTGCCCAGCCTTCGTCATGGGGGAGCCTAGGGAGGTGGCAGGGTCTCTCGTGTCTTTTAAAATTTTTTTTCAGTAAACAAATCTTTAATTCATGGATTTCTG
Source organism: Eudromia elegans (assembly GCA_003342815.1). Lineage (NCBI taxonomy): Eukaryota > Metazoa > Chordata > Aves > Tinamiformes > Tinamidae > Eudromia > Eudromia elegans. The sequence goes on from PTEX01000172.1 coordinate 1,166,334, forward strand.
GGCATTAGAGGATTGCAGAAAAATGGCAAAGCTTCTTGCCTGAGGCTGTATAGAGAGGAGAACAGTGAGGGGCACATTGGGGTCAATCATGTGCTGTGCTGTCCGGCAGGAAGCGTCAGAAGCGCCAGCATAGCTGCTGCTTGCAGGGCATCTGGTGGTCAAACTCCTGTGGTCAAAGGAGGCTCTCTAATGAGGGCAGGTAGGTCTACGTGCTGGTTCAAATTTGGGTTTGCTTTAATAGTCCTTCTTCTGCTAATTCCCCCTTTGGAGAGCTCCAGAGCACTCTTGAAGCACCCAAACCTTAGGCCTTTTGGATTGAGGAGCCTTCCAGAAGAGCAGCTGATGTTCTACACATGTTAGTAGGTGCCTGGTTTTATGGTGTGAGACTTGAACTAGTCTGCACTGAAAATCCCCAAATGTGCATTATGTTTATGTGATGCTCAGGCTCTTGGTGTTTGCAACTCAACTGTTGAGCCTGCCAAGCTGGGTCTGCTCCCCAGGTACCATGTGTGGCTGAGGGAATCCTTACAGGGATAGGGGCTGGGTAGCTAGTGCAGCTTACCAGCTTGATTCAAAGCCCAAGTGGTGTGACTCAGTGTGTCACCAGAGATGTGGCTTCATCGTCATCAGCAACAAGATACATTAAATTAACTGAGTGTTAACTCTGCTGCGTTATATGAGATCTGGTCAGATCTCACATTGCCTTAGGGAAGGCTGATCTTGTGTCATTTCTGGGGTCGTGGGCCTTGGTCATGTTCCCTGTGATGCAAAGTTCCCTTCTGTGAAAAACAAGTGTCCTTGCATTTTGCTCAGTTACTCATTACAGCTTCTAGGTGACCTGTAGAACTAATTTCTTCTACCCAAGCACAGTCTTATCATATTCCCCACAGGCAGTCAAGCCTTTGCTTTTCCCTTCTCCTTGTTGTGGTATTCAGAATTGCCTTTATCTAGATTGTTATCAATAAACTGGGTTCAAGGCGAGTAATACTTCATTACAGGTCAGTTATCAGAGTACGTGTCCAGATAATTTGTGTGTCTCCATCGATATCTGAGCCCTTGCTGCTGATCTGTAAAGTGCATGTGCACTTTATGCTGCATTGCACAAACTTCTGGGACTTCTTACTCAATGGCAACCGTTTCCGATCTACTCCGTTACACTGTCCCCATCACTAATTCATAACTAGGAAAGGGAGTCAACTGGTGCTTAGAAAGCCATGGTTTGTAGACACCTCAAGCCTTTTCTTCTGCAGCACAGTGCAGATGTGGCCTGAGCGCAGGTTCACTGAAGACAAGTGTGTAACTACTCATTCTGCATTAGCTGATCTGTAATTAGGAGTAGAAGCTCAGCGTGAGTYCCTTGGTTAGTGGAAAGATTTGTCCTCATTGATTTTGAAGTGGTTATGAAACTCGAGTAACATAAGGGAAATAGTTTCATATTTCTGACTCACCAGCTAGCTATATGGGTCATGAACCTTTCTGGAGAGCTTGCATGGGGTATGGAAGACTAGTTTTATCCTGTTGGCAAATATATTTCTATTAAAATAGTCACATGCTTTATCTTTAATACGACTGCGGTAATAGCTCCTTCAGTTCTTACCCATTACTGCTAAAATCCATCTAGAATTAAATTGGGCTTTAAGAAAGCACTTTGTGTTTTCTCTGAATCATAATAATTTATGGATCCATGAAATTGGTTTTGGTCTGCTCAAYGTGTTGCTTAAGTATTTTTCCTAAGTTTCTCTTTCCTCTCCTTGTCTTTGTGTTCTTCGTTGCTTGTTTTCTTTGACCAGATTGAGTTAGTTAGAAGAGATTATGTGGCTAACGGTGGCTGGGAGACCTTCCTGTCCTATGAAGACCCGGAGCAGGATATCCTGGTGGGCCTCCTGCGCCTGCGGAAGTGTTCGGAGGAGTCCTTCCGCGCGGAGCTGAAGGGAGGCGTCTCCATCGTGCGGGAGCTGCACGTGTAYGGGAGCGTGGTCCCCGTGAGCAGCCGGGATCCTTCAAAATTCCAGCACCAGGTACTCCAAGACATCCCCTGTGCCTCCTCCTCATCCCTCCCCATTCTAATCGGTGCAAAATTGTGTTTAATCTTTGATATTCATGCAGCTGTTTGGGTTATAGTCTGCTGCAGCAGGAAAAAATTGAAAGCAAGCCTCTTCTTGTGTTTCACATGCTAAAATTCCTGTTGCTTCTGGGTTTTCGCTAGTGATTGAGTTTAGGCCCCAGTAGATTTTAAACTTGGAGATTGAGCTTTTAAAATAAGCAATCACTTTGTCCTCTGTGCCAAAAACGCTCAGGGCTGATGTTTTAAATTAACTTCCGTGTATTTAATAATCTTTCCCTGAGTATATGCATTAAGATGCAATTTCGTTGGACAGTGATGACGTATGGCCACAAGGCAGCTGCTGGGGAAAAAAAAGAAAAAAGGTTTCCACTCTAAAATGGTAATGTTTCAAATTTTAGGAAGGGAAAGAAATGGTCATCCCAAGTATTAAAAAAAATAAAAAGAAAAATCAATTGACAGTAGCCAGCTACAAACATTAAAATAAGCTGGAAATTGAGATTTCATGGCATATGACGCACTGATGTTCATTCAGAAGAGCCACTGTTCAAGAGGTTAAGCAGAAACTGTTCTCCTCAGTTGGTGAGGACAATTTCTGATTAGAAGAACGTTTTCAGATTGAAGGGTTGTGTGCATTATTTAAAAATGCCTACAACTATTAAATGTTCTTAGAATTAAGTCACATCCACTTCATTTCCACCACAGCCTGAGCCTGTACATCTTGTCAGAAAAAAACACAGACAAAGAGCCAAGCAGAACTCCTGCATCCTAATATTAGATGTGAATTAATCCAATCAGCTATTCGGAGTATTGAACCACCTAACTTGTTAAATAGGCTGGAAAAGCTGTTCCCTTGTTTTGAAGCATTTTGATTTTGGTGACATTCCTGCTGTGCAAGATTTTCCGCGTGAAAAGGAGCGTGGTTCCTTTCACGTAGCTCTACGTGCTCCACGGTGTTAACGTGATCTTCTGCACATGGTGATTTGGCAACTCCACTTTCACACTCACCCCATGAGCCATGAAGAGCCAAACATGAGTCTGCCATTGCAAGAGGCCCATGGGTCCTGCAGCCACATGGGTAGCCCCACACTAGCTTTTGTCTTTGCCTGCAACAACGTTCTCATCCTTCCTGTGCCAAGAATAGGAGTCTTCTGGGTCTGTGTTGGTGCTTGAAATCTGACCTTGCTTATATTTTCCCACTTTAACTGGATTTTTGTTTTCTTCCTCTTGTTCCTTCTACTATAGGGATTTGGTATGTTGCTGATGGAGGAGGCRGAAAGAATAGCCAAAGAGGAACATGGGTCATGGAAAATTGCTGTGATTTCAGGTACCTTTGCTTTATGCTTTCMCTTTTTCCTTTTTTTTCCCCCCCACCCCTCTCCTAACTTAATCTGAAAATGAACCCRCTGCAGCCAGCACAACTGCTGTGACCATTCATCGTATTAGGTAGAAAAACAAGCGGCTGCTTCTTAGCAAGGGAGTCAAACTCCAGCTTAGCTTTGCCCAGCCCAATGCTATTATTGGGAGCACTGTGCCAGAGGACACGCCGTGGGGATCCGTCCCGCTCTTAGCACCGAAGGAGACTGGCTGCATGACTGTGGGGTTCCTCCTCCTCCAAAGGCTGCTGTTTCTGAGCTCACTGCTTTGGCCCAGTCACAGATTGTTCCCATTCAGGGATGCTTTCCCTAATTTAGGAGCACGGAAAATTGTCGGCCTCCTTTTTAGAGGGTTTCTGCAAGTACCATCGYTACGGTGGACGGTTTTGCTTTTAGGATGCATTAAATCTTATCAGGAGGAAGGACGCTGGCTAGGAAAGAGCTGCAGCCCTTTCTCCCACTTCATTTTCCAAGCAATGTGACTAAGGAAAGCAGCAGCAGCCCCTGGAGTCGCATGTGTGAAGTCAAGGTCAGGGCTGCCTTTGGCTCTTGGTAACATGCTCACATCAGTAGCTTATAGTAGCTGTAGGAAGCTTTTATGGGTTGTATGACTAAGGGCCCTGGCAAACTGGAAGAAGAAACTCATATTGGCGTAAGATTCCTTTACATTGGGGGACTRCTGTAGCGTAAAGGCTGTAATATAGGAGTCAGTCTGAATGGAGAACGTCATGCAATTAACAAACATCCATCCCAGGTCTTTGTCAATAAGGAAGAGGCACAAAAGTGAAAATGATTTCTCTTTTTGGCCAGTAATCTCTGGGCTTGGGATGTCTGCAGAGAGGAAGTAACAATTCCTCTGTGCTAAAGAACACTTCTCTTGACAAGAACAGAAAAAGCACAACAAATATTTAAAAAAAAAAAAAACAAAAAACAAACACAACTTGTCAAAGTATTCATGTTACTAATTTTAGCAAACTGATGTGATGAAGTATATTCTTCTGCGTGGAGACATAGTACAAGAAATCTGTGTTGCTGCATACATAGTTTGTGGTGTCTTAGCAGGACCTTGTCTGTGGTTTTTCTGGGGTGCAGGGCATGGGTTTGTGCAAGGCATCTTTAGAACAGAACAGTTGCATCTGCAAGGAACAGAAGCTTTCCAGCTGTTTCCTTGGAGATGTTACCACCTGAGTTTCAGTTCCCCTGTTGGTTTTATCTGAAGTAAAAAATGCAGCTAGAAATTCCTTCTCTGTTGGAGGATGAACTTGYTTTTGCTAAGGTTGGTTTCAAAATTCATGCCTCATCTAGGAATCCCTTCGCAAGGTTAGGTCTCCAACACCCTGCCAAGTTTTGACCCCTGTCTAGAGAAAAAATTTTAATGGAGAGCTGCTTCAAAAGTGTCTCTCTGTAGGCCTGTCTGTCTCATTAATACTGTATGTTTTCATTAATGATTTTTTTTCAATGCGTCCTTTAACTGTGTCCTTTTTCAGTGTTATTTTTCAGCCTGCCACTTTCCAACCGCATCAATACTAGTCAACTAAATAGGGGGTTTTAAGCATTGGCTATAGGTTAGAGCTCAGCCGTAAGACGATCAGTCAGCGTTGAGCTCGGGTTAGAATTCACCTTGGTCTGTGCAGCACCCAGCACAGACARCACGGGTACAAGCAGCTGTGAAAACCAGGGAGGAAAGGAAAAATCCTGGCTGATGTGCCTTTGCAGAGGGCGCCTGAGGAGCGCGTCTCCCCGCGCAGGTGGCTTGCTGCTGTTGCTGACAAAGGTGGTAGTCAACGTTTCCTGACATCTCCGACTGTGCCCATTAGGTCTCGCTTGTTCGAAGCCTCTTTCCTTCGTGGCAGAGCATGTTAACCGTCAGAGGCAATTTTCCTTTTGTCCAGACTCCTCAGGGGGGTTGAAACATAATCTTATCTCCTCTTACTCTGCTTGCCTCCTTTTGCACATATAAGCTAGTGAATACAAATAATTAAAAAATCATTTCGCTTCCCCAGGAATATCCTGTCCCAGGTGTCACGTTCTATACTTGCCCGTCGCTTGCTTCAGAAAGGGATGAGTCTTTTTACCCTTTGGGGCTGATTYGGTGGCATATTTCAGGGAGAAATATTCCCATTTTTATATTTAGACAGCACTGCAAAATAACTCGCTGCAAACATGTAAATGGGAGGCAAGCGAGTAATTCACGATTGCCTCCCGATTAAGATCAGTAGGACCATAATGATCAGTTTGGGGTGACTGATCCCAACATCTTTCTTCTAAGCACAGCACAGCAGTCGAGAATCCACAATCACAAAGCTGTGAATAGAAATTAAGCGAATACCACCTATTTTCTATAGTCTCCACRAGAGATAAAATCATTTATTATGTGGGGTGAGTCACGTCCCAGTCTGTTGGTGCTGCTCGAGCACGCTGTCTCATGTGTTCAAGGAAACTGTGCTACTCTTGCCTCTGCCTTTTTGCAGTTACAGAGAGAAAGGAGGTTTAGGACTTGCTAAAAGTAAAAGCAATGCATCATACTCGAGTTAAATTCAGCTACAATGAGCAACATATTAAGGGGAGAAACAACTGAGCTGGCGTATAAATCAGAGGTGAAGCTCTGGGCCACTTTCAGGGCTACTCTAAAGCATCTCATTTGCTCATGTAAATAGCCTCTTGGTCAGCCCACAAGTAATAAATTACTTGAGTAATGAGTGTCTCGTATCGGATGTTGATTCACGGGCTGCCTTAGAGATTGCTGAGTGCCAGGGGACCTTAGCCCTCGACTTGGAAGCGTCGCTAGAGGACTGAGGGGCTTGGGAGGATTCCCAGGTTGGGTTATTTTTAGAGATGCCATTTTTTGTAGCCGTAGTAGGTGAAGGAGAGGCCCAAGATAAGTGGGAAGGACAGGAATGTTAGCAAACTTCCTTGCTGATGCTTCTCTCTGCTCCAAATTGATGGCGTTTGGAGGAAAACTGAACAGAGCCAAAACACTGAGTAGGGGGATTTGCAAGAGCCGAGGCTAAACCTGTCCTAGCAGATTGTTGCTGTGGAATAGCTACTGTGTGTAGTCCTGTAGTTCTTAATAAACTCCAGTTCTGAAGATTTAGCAGTGTAACAGCTTTTAAAATAAGATTGATTGCTGTACTGAGTAAGGTTTCAGTATGGGCGTGAGCAGGAGTGCTGCTGTCCTTCGTTCTGCGGGGGGCTTTTGGTCGGAAGCTTTTTCTCCTAATAGACCTCTTTGTATGATCTTTTATGGCCACATAATGCAGGCTAGAGGCTTTCAGCTCCCTTGCAGCCGCTCTGAGTGTCATGTTTTGGAAAGAAAAGACCTTTCTTGATTCGTTAAGGTGAGTGCATATTTGTCAGTGTGCGCATCCCTAGGTAGTGCTTTTTGCGGTGTTAACTCTCACCTTGTTATTTTTATTGTTATTAGATTCTGAAACTGTGATCGGGTGAGAGTATGTATCCTCCTGGTGCTCAGTTCATACCCTCTGTGGTAGTGGATGCTCCGTCAAGTTCCCTGCATTTTCAGCAGCAGGAATGTTCCTTGGAGTGGGGAGAGAGCCACAGAAAGACAGAGCTCGCAGGCAATCCAGAGAGCAGGAGTTGGACGTAAGGGGTTTCCTTCTCTGGGCTTCCTCCTGTTTTATTAAACCCCCAAACTCCCCTGAACACTCAAATTCTGAGATCAGGCAGGCAGATACAGAAATCAGATTCATGAAGAAACGAAGGCGATTGCTGTGCTGACGACTGCACCACGCAGGGTGTAGAGAGCACTGAATCAAACTGGGAGCAATAGCAGTTATGAAGGATTAATAAATAAATAATCTGGCTTGCTTTCATGAGAGGCTAGTGCTTCGTCTCCGGTTCACCAGTTTTGGCTCCTGGGGAGCATTTTGTCCCTCATCGGCTGGGATCATCCAAGCCGGAGCAGGGTGAGGACCTCTCTCCGTGCCAAGAACTGACACACTCGTGATTGGGTTTCTCTTTTCAAGCCCATACAAACCAGCGCTGCGTAAATGCCATCAGGTCCCATACTGCTTCAGAGTACATTAGCTTGCACTCCTAGGGAAAGGAGAAAAGAAAAATCAGGGTTTCCCAGCAGACTTTTTCCAAAGCAGCCTGTTCTCCCTGTCCTTCTTGGAGTAAATGGGTTGGGCTGAACACGTCTTCTCATAACAAAGTCTCTTTGTTCTCAGCGATGTTTCATTTGTGGCCAGCAAAGGCGAAGGTGCCACAGGATTTCCTGGAATCACTGTGACTTATGCAGGGCTCCCTTGGAACAAAGGAAACGGGGGAGCTCTCCCGCATCCAGCACCCGGGAGCCGGTGCAGGCAGTGAAGCGGCGAGCGCTGCTCCGCTCTGCAGCAGCTGCCGGCGGTGCCCGCTTAAACATCACTTAATTTGAAGAGGGCCGGTGGGAGAGCTGCTTTTAATGGGCTGTGGAAGGAGCGCGTTTGTAAGGCAAGAGGAGCGTTTGCAAGGCAGGTTCGGGAGGGCGGTGGGGAGTTTTGAGGAAATTGGGTCACGGGTGTGCTGGGGAAGGCACAGACACTGGTATTCCACGTTCGTGTTGTGTGTGATGCTCCAGTTGTGCCTCTGGGTTTAGACACGTTCTCTGAGTGCTGTTTTTAAAGCCTGTTCCATGGATGCTAATGATTGTAAGTACTTCCTTCCCTCCACATCCCCCCAAAAATACAACCGAGGATCTGGATATGGGACCAAACAACCCCAAATCCCTCGCTGGCCATAGGAGAGCAGTTTGGTGACCTGCTTGCAAGAGTCCAGAGGGCTCCATCCACTCCTTAGCAGGAGGCAGGAGGAGCCCCTCACCACCTAMATCCAAGAGCCAAGTGCAAACGCGAGTGGCTTGTTTATCATGAAGTCGTTGCTCATTTAAGGTAATTTTCTGCATGAGTGGTGCCTTTCTACTCCTCTGATGTGAGTAGTATATTAGTATGCAGGCTTGGGTAGCTGAATGGTAGACCCTGGAGGCATCACTCCATTATTCAGAGCTCTGGGGAGGTCTGATCTGAAATGTCTGTTTTTCCATTTTCCAGCATTTGTAATTGCATGTGTGTTTTCTTTGCCTTTTGTTGGTTTTGGGTTTTTCGTCTGTTTTTGTTTGTTCACTTTCAGGAAACCTGCTCTGAGTTTGCATCTTTTCTTCCTCCCTTTAACAAAGGCCTCCCAAACCTAATCACACTGAAACGATTTTAAATGTTTTCCTCCTCCGCTGTCCACTAGTCCTTAGGCACTGAAAGTGGAGAAACACTTGGAATGGTTGAGACCACCGTAGGGTGGCTGAATTCATAATGTGCTTTTTCCGTTTGGGAAAATGATCATGTTTGAATTCTGTATTTAGCTTTTTTTCTTCTTGTTCCTTTCTTCTTTCTTCCTTTTTTTTTCCTTTCTTCTTCCTTTTAGAAGGAAGATGAATGAAACTTCTGGTCCTGTTTTTTTGAGTTGTGGACCTGTGTCTTGAGCTGTGGACCTGTGTCTCGCTCTAGATCTCTCTGTGTCTGGGATGAGGTTTGTGAGCTTGTGTGGGGCTTAGGGGGCTGTACTGCCCATTTTGGTGCCCGTAGCTCTTGGCACTTGCCAGGCTCTGCTTTGGGAGCTGGTGGGGAGCAGTTGCACRCGGTGACTCAAGCAGCTCTCCAAGCAGCTGGGGCTTGCTCAGAAACCCCCCAGCACCCGGGGATGGGTTTGGGCAGAACAAGAGCGCTCCGTGTCCGCTCCCCACGTCCACCGCAGCCCTCGTGCCTGCTCCTCTCGCGTCAGGCTTGCACCAGGTTCGCTTCACGCTGCCTTCATCGGGAAGAACGAGCGTAGGCTGCGGTGGCTGGATCGATACGGAGCTTGTGACACCCCGAGCAGCTGGGGACGGCGCGAACGCCGAGCGAGCGGAGCGGAGGAGACCAACCTCCGCCGTCGCCCAAGGGCTCCTGCAATCGCAGCTAGAGTCTTCACACSTGATAGCCCTCGAGGGGCTGCTCTGCCGTGCCGGTCGGTCTGCTTGTAGCAAGCGATAGCTTTTCCAGCCTTCCCTCTCCTGGAGATCCTCGTGGTTAGTTGTAACGGCCCCGCTTGTACCTTGAGCTTGGCAGAAGTAGTCCTTCGGTGGAGGGGGAGGTGGATGAAGGACAGTCCTCAAACCTCTTCTATCATTTCCTTAGGGCTTGCTCCTACCGTTTACGTTGATTTAGACTTTTGGCTAGTCCCTTCTGATCCTAATCCTACAACAAGTGCTTCAATCGATTATGGTGGGGTGAGGACAGRCACAGTACTGACTCCAAGCAAGAGAGTTTGACCTGTGGCTTTTCTCTGTAGGTATTTGGTTTCAAGGAAGTCCCACGTGGAAAGAGTTACACTATTTCATTTAAATGGCACCAGGGATAAACACATAAAATATAACATCAAACTGTGAACTATTAGAAGTCCTTCCCCCTCCTAAACCATGTAAGCGTAGGGCTTCTGCCTTAATATGCTTAAACAAATTAATGCATTAGGGGTCCTTGGTCCTTCTAAGCAGCAGTTTGATCGCTCTGATGTCGTCCTCAGCTTCTGGTAATGATTTATTTGCAGTAACAATGACTGGGGGGGACTCAGGTCAGAGCTGTACCAATTACTTGAAATATCTGATGAACAGCGGCACAAGCCGGATACCTCTCTCAAGCACAGAAGTTATGTGGGGTCCTGAAACGCAGGACCCCATCCCTTGAGGGYGAACCTGGGTGATATGGAGGCTCACACTGAGAGGGCTCGTGGTGTCGTGATCGTGTGTCCCCGGTGGGTGAAAGCCCCTCTCTGCCGAGCCCCACACCACGGGCACGTGCAGAGCCATCTCAGCACAGGGAACTGTCCCAATGCAGCCCCCTCAGGCTGCTGTCCTTGGAGGTGACAGCAGCTGAGCCGGCTCCTTGGTGGCTCCAGGGCTGCTGGCTCCTCCAAGGGCAAGGGCCAGCCCCGCATGGCCCAAATGTGCTCTGAGACTGTAAATCACCTGGCCAGCAGTAAGAGGCAGCTCTATAAATACTGTGCAGGGCAGAGCTGTTTGGCTGCCGCGTGTGCCGTGACGTCCGTCCCYGTTATCTGTGCTGGCATTAGCGAGGCAGGCGGGCTCGGCTGCTGCCAGCGGGATTTTCGCCTTATCTCTGTCCAGAAGCCCCTTGGCTGGGGGGGCTGGGGATGGGATTGAACTCCCGCCTCCTGTTAAGGAGCACCCTTTCCTTTCCCCTCCTCAAGCAGAGGTGCAGGGTYTGCACGGGGGCCGGGGAGCAGCGAGGTGCTCGGCCCGCCACGCGCCCCGGTGACGTTGCAGCCTCCTCGCGGCGGCGGGGCGGGCGGGCACGGCGGCCGCTCCGCTCATTGCTATGCGGCAGGCTGATCGCTTCTCCCCCGGAGCAGCTTCCTATTTGTGTGCTGTCGAGTGGAAAATTAACATGGACACAGGCCAGGAACGGCTTCTGCCCCGGCGCGCGGCGGGCCGGAGGTGGCGCCGGGAAGGCAGGATGAATTTCTGAATGGGAGCTCTGTAGGATCAGGTGATGGAAGCAGCGACGGCTCCTCTCGTTAGCCGCCTCATCAGGGAAGTCGAGGAGCCAAAGGAGAGGGAATAATCAGCGGAGCGCCCGCACACCCTCCCTGACTGCTGATCTCTGTGCTCAGCAACGCGCTGCCGTTCTGCAGAGCAGGTGAGGGCTCCAGCGCAGATGTTAAAAGGGAAAAAAATAACTGGCTGCCTTGAGCAGTGTCCATTGAGCACGAGACACCCCTCCGGAGCCCTTGCACTAGGGATGCAAACATAGCTGATGTCCCAGTGACCTGGAGCACCTAGGGATCCCATCAGGAATTTGCCCAAGGAATTGCAAAGCAACCACRTGCAAAAATGAGAAGAGACCACCAAGGGTCTTCTCCCCAGCCAGTCCTTCTCCCTTCCKGTAATCAATAGCAGGATCTTTGGAGCGCCCTGCTGCTTTTCATGTCAGAACCGCGTGAGGTGGTGACCTCCTTTGGGAGGAGACACCTGGACCRTGGAGGTGCGTGTTGCTCTAGAGGGAACCCCACATCCCAGAGCTGCCCAGGAGGGCTCTGCAGGGCTTGGTGCTCTCTCCTCGCTGCAGCTTCTGTGACCAAAAGTCATTAATCTGTTTTAGTGATCTGTGCTGTTAAAACTGCACGTCGATGGGAAGCTGTTAAGTAGCTCTTCAGTACTGAGATGTTATGACATTAATGGTCTCCCCCTGGCTTTGATGGGCAAGATGGGGAGGGCAGAGGAAAACGCTGATTTCTGACCTCCCTGCACTGGATAAATACTGCAGCCACGCACGATGGGCCAAAACTTGCCCCAGGAGTGGACATAGGATGCAGTAGGTGCGCAGGTACCCCCTTGTTCAAGGACTGGTAGCCTGCGTGCATGGGGTTGGCCGAGCGTTCCCTCGCTCGTGTTTAAAAACTCCAGCACAGAGGGGAGAAAATKGGCTGTGAATCCCTCAGCCGCTCGATGAGTCATCCTCAGTCGCCAGCCTCGCAGTAATACCTTGCCAGATGGGTTGAATTTTTCAGCAGCCGTCCCTGGAAGAAGCCTCAAGTCATCGCGCAGCCCGTAGGTCCCGGCTCTCACTTGACGGATTTGGGTTTTCGTAGCAGGAGCGTTTTCCTCTCCCTGTCTCTCGCAACGCCGGTGGCCCCACCAGTAGCAGCACTTTATTAAACTGGAAGAGAAGCTCTGGTATTAACTCGTAAATATTTAATTTTGCGTGGTTGAGAGTCAGAAGATCTGTTAAGTCTGGCTCGGCCGTTGGAGGCRCGTTGGCTCCGTGGCCTTCCTGCTCCTGGAGGTGGAGGCTGTCAGTGCAGCTGGCTTTGGGCAGGCCTGTTTAGTCATTAATGAAATATTGCCTCTATAATAGAGAGATCAATGAGATGTAATCTCRCCATCTGGAAGCTCCGGGATGGTTCCTAACTGGTTTTTAAATGACAAAAATCTGCAAATGCAAGGGCATCTCCCGTGTGCTAAATGACACCCCAAAAGTGGGAAGCTGCAAAATTGGACCTTTTTTCCTACCATTAGATTTTATATTGCTTGTGTTTAAGGAGATTTAGAAGGGTGATGGCTTTGGAGATTTTGGCCTTAAGAAAACAATAAAAATCCCAGAGAGATCCATTTGTTAATATTACAGAGCTTTTGCTCCCCTTTTTCATGTTATCTGGGAGCTCTTACCCACAAACAGATTCTTTGATCTTACAAAACAAGAGAGAATCTGTTTTTCTGCTTTTCTGCAGTGAGACATCATCGTTGATTTATTAACCCGTTCTGCCAAGCTCACGTAGCCCTTAGATCCTTAGTTAATTTGTATTGTTTTATAAAGAGCAAGTKGTAGAAGGGAGGAACGAGGGTCTCCTTTGCTCTTTAGACGGTGTTTCCTCCATCTCATACATCAGGCAGCAGAGCTGGCCCCAACCTGGGGAGAAGATCGACCCCGTTGGAAGGGGCCGACGTCTCCCTGCGTTTGCGTCGAGTCCAGAGCACTCGTTTCAACGTGAGTCTTCAGAGCAGGGATGAGATGGGCAGAGGGGAGAAGGGGACACCAGTGCTGTGTGCGGGGCTTGTTGCTTGGGAGCGGGGGGTTCAAAAATAATCCAGTCTTGAACTTGAGAGCTCCAAGGCTGTCCTGTGTTGCTGGCTCGGTTTGTGATTTCAGGSAAATTATACCCAGCTGCTTGGGATCTCAGCCCTTCTCCTGGAACGCGGCAGTGACGGCACCTGCCAGGCAGAGGGGCTGGGAGAATGCTGCTTTGCAGGAGGAAAGCACAGTTTGTGTTTGATAGTCACCAAAAAGAAAAGAAGTTTCAGGTGCAGATTTCTGTTTCAGGTTCAGCAAAAAGCAGCATCTCAACTAAATACAGGGTTGGACGCAATTGATGTGAGTGAGTTTAATTTCATGATTATATTCAGTTTTCATTTTGGCCTCACTAGAAGATTTTTTACTAGAGGGATGATTATGGAGAGCTTCAGACACGCTGGTATTAACAATCATGTAAGTACATTAAAAAGATCTGTCTAAATCGCAGCTCTGGCTGTGAGGCTAATTAGCTCTGTATTGTTGCTTCAGCAGAAGGAGGTCATGAAATACTGAACGTCTCTCACCCCGTCAGAGATCCCTGAAGCACGTGGGCACGGAGGCACAAGTGCCGTGCCGGCAGAATCCTCCGGCCTGCAGGGCCCTCTCCTGCTCACGGGATCCCGTAAAATATTGAAAAGAATTCCCAGGGCCCGGTGGGTTTGGAGCAGAATTATTAAAATACAGATATTTCCAAAGGACTTTATTTAAAAAGAACCCATCTTGTCCCCGCTTTCCATTAGCACTGGCTGGATTAATGTTGTCTGAGGACTGCCAGGGCATTAGTAGTTCTCRGTGTTTCTCACCGGGGATCTGTTGTGTGGAGTAGAAGTGAACGCATCCGTGTTTCCTCGTTGTGCTAATTTGAAAATTAGCACCCTAATTTGGAGAGAGAGGAGAAAAAAAGGCTTTAGATTTGTGAGATACTGGGTAGTATTTTCAAAAACCCCTAATTCTAAATTTCTTTCTAAATTTCAGAGGGTTTTAACTCCCAGTATCCTTGGGGAAATGAATTGCCGATTATCTAACATTAAAAAAGACCCTTTGCTGACTCTGTAGTTATTGATGCAGGGCCTGTTCATTGGCTGCTTAATTTAACGGCGCGGAGGTGCCCGGCGTCTCGGTGGCTGCGGCAGCGCTGGCGTTTGCCATTTCCKTGGTGCTGATAGGGGTGCGTGGGTTATCTCCAGTCCTGTGGCTTTTCCCCGTCGTTACTGTTTCGGGCGGTTGCTGGTTAGTGATTCATGGGAACCGGCCTCGTGTTTTCCCTGAAGATAAAGCAGCGTTGCGAAAACGGTAAATACCAAAGCAGAGTACTCGGAGGCCGTAGACGGGGGTTATGTGTGTTCGTAGCTCGTGCATCATTCTGCAAACGGGTGCTTTTGGGTTGGCTTCCAAAGCACGTGGCGTGATGGCCTCCACGCATAGGCAGGSCAGTTTGCCCTCGTGTTTCCTTGGGTTGTGTTTGACCTTCACGAGGACGTGCTGTTAAATGGGTTTGGTTTGAGAGCCACAGGTAGAAGGGACTTGGTTCATTCCTTCCTTGCGTGGCTGTGGCAGCTGGAAGCTGAGGACGTGTCCCGGAATCCCAGAAGGGTTGAGGTTGGAAGAGACCTCTGGGATCCCCCAGTGCCACCCCCTGCTCCAGCAGGGACACCCAGRGCACGGGGCACAGGGGGCACCAGGCGGGTTGGGAGATCTCCAGAGCAGGAGCCTCCCCAGCCTCTCTGGGCAGCCTGGGCCAGGGCTCCGGCACCCTCACACCAAGGAAGTTCTTCCTCCCACAGAGAGGGAGGAACCACCTCCACGAGAGGTTCCATGAGGTGGAACCGCGTCCGCCTGATGCTGGACACCACGGAGGCAGGACTGCAGAGAGCGGCGCCGGGATCTCGCGTTCCTCCCGTCCCTGCGTATCGGACCCCAAATCCTGAGAGACCATAAAACATGAGCCGGGTGATCCCTGAGGAACTGCCCTGGAATAGCTGGAGTTCCGTGGCCGTGCCGGCCGCCCGTGGAGGTGTGCATGGACCGAGGGGTCCTCTCGCAGCTTTCCCTTGCTTGGCTTGTTCTGTTAGGTGCTTTTTTTTTTTGTTTCCTTCTCTGCATCTTTTTGAAACCACGAAAGTGGTGCTGGGGCCAGGGCAGAACGTGCCCCTTGTAGAGCGTTACGGAATCAGCAGCTCCGGGAGGGAACATCCTTCACAACAGCAAAAGGAGCCTCCTCRACCATCCCAAAGCCTAGGGGCTGCTTGGAGATTGACTGCTGGTTTTGGGTCAGATCCTGGTGTTTTGATAAATGTGGCTCTCCCCCTGCCTGCTCTAACCAGGAACCCTTTTCTCTGCACCTCTGCACCTCTGCACCTCTGCACCTCTGCAGGGAAATCCTTGACCGCGGTCCTAGGGGGAATGTGAGCATCTCCACAGTGAACCCGGGGCTTTTTGGTCCTAATATAAAGGAAAAAAACGTGCCCAATGGCACATTAATGGATCGAGGCGGTTTGGAAGGTTGAGCTGACTCAGGCTGCTGCCTTGAGGGCTCCGCTGAGGGTTTCCAAGAAGTATTTTGAGGTGGGAGGGAGCCGCGAGGCCTCGTGTGTCTTGATTTTGCTGCTTTGGAAGAGATTTCGGCTGTCGCCGAAAGCCGTGGAGGTCTGGGCACGCRTAATGCTCTCGAGTGCCTCAGTAAGTCTCCGCTGTGGAGGTTTTATGAACTATTAGAATCTCTTTAATGATCCTGAAAACCGCCTCATTTTCACTTAGTTCTGTGCCTGGTGAGCCGCGCCGGAGGAGCCTTTGAGGATGCTCGGGGTCCTYGGGGCTGCGCCGCAGCGTCCGGTGTGCCGGCTGGGCCAGAGCTCCGCGTCCACCGGAGCTGCCCGCAAAGGCCCCTCGCAGCAATTCCCACCTTCCCCGGGTCGCCATCCTGCACTCCGGCTTGGCCTGCGGAGCTGCAAGAGCCGTTAGGGATGGGGGAAAAYAAACACAGCTTGGGGATTTATCCACAGGATCCACGGTTGTTCGGAATTCCAGCCGGTGAGAACGAAGGAGCGTTGGATTAAGCGAAGCCGTTGCCGGAACATGTGCGAGTTGATTGCAGCAAGGGCTGCTGCCCCGACGGCAACGCGGGGGCTTCTTGGGCGCCTGCTCCCTGTGCCGGGAAGGCGCGAGCCCGGTTTGGAGCGCAGGGAGCGTGTTGGGAAGGGCCCGGCCGTGCGGTGGGTGGGAGCGGAGCGGAGCGGCCGTGTGCGCCGTGCGCGAGGGCGGGGGGGAGAGCGCTCGTGTGACCGGCACCGTCCTCCGGGCCGCCCGCGGACGGGGCCTGGGCGCGTTGCAGCGTTGCGGGATGCTCCTCCCGCCCGTCCCCACGTGCCAGGGGTGACATGATGGAGTGGCACCGCGTGGCCGTGGCTTCCTTCATGCTGCGGGTCGCTGCTCTCCTCATGGCCATGTTGTTCCTTGCTTGTCCCCTCGGTGCTTTCCCACTGGCACCTGCACAGACCTGTGGTGGTTCCCGAGCAGAGATGACTCTTCCCAGCTCTTCTTCCCAGCTCTCCAGGCATTCCCTGGAACGCCTCGAGATGCCTCTGGATACCTGAATGCACGTGTTGAATCGCCAGCTCCCTGCTGGGCTGAGGGCAGAGCTGGTGTGGGGGCACCTCCATCCCCTACGTTGGCTTCTGGGCTTGGGTGCAGGGGCTGCTTCTCGAGGTGGCCCTGGGGAGTGTCCCCCCAGAGACGCTCCATGGTCCTGGAGCTCGGGAGAGGCCCCAGGTTGGGTCAGCAGGGGTGGCAGCAGGGAAACATCTCCAGGTCTTCCTGTAGGGCCCAGAGCTTGAGGAGCCTCCTCTGGGGAGACCCTCCTGCTGAAGGGCAGAGGGTCTGAGAGGACTTAGATCTGAGAAGTCTTCAGAAGACCGAGAGGGGACCTGGTCCATGTGTCTAAGTAGCTGAGGGGAGAGTGCAGGGAGGAGGGGGCCAAACTCTTCTGGGTGGTGGCCAGTGCCAGGACAAGGGGTACCGGGTGCAAGTTGAAGCCCAGGCAGCTCCATGTGCATGGGAGGAAGAACTTCCTTGGTGKGAGGGTGCCGGAGCCCTGGCCCAGGCTGCCCAGAGAGGCTGGGGAGGCTCCTGCTCTGGAGATCTTGCAACCCGCCTGGTGCCCCCTGTGCCCCGTGCTCTGGGTGTCCCTGCTGGAGCAGGGGGTGGCACTGGGGGATCTCCAGAGGTCCCTGCCAACCCCAGCCATTCTGGGATTCAAGGATAAGTCAGTCATGCTGCGAGCCTGGCAGCGATGATGATGGAGCCGCTCGGGGGCCCAGGGCCACCAGCTGCACCCTCAGCCGTGTTAAGGGCTTTGACCCTCTGCCCCACATGAGGAGGAGCCGCCTCCTGCCTCGCGCCTCTTAATGCTCTGCAATGGATGGAGCCGTGCGCGGTGCTCCCGAGTTTCCTTCTCCTGAAAGCCCCGTGGGCACCAGGAGCTTCAGTGAGGCGGGGGAGGCTTCAGCAACCCCGAGCAAGGAGCGTTTGAAACAGGCACCCGCATTGCTGCGTCGTTCGGACGGCTCCTCGCGGGCACAACCCGGCCCAGGCGCTCTGGGGCTGGGGTTTGGCAGGCTCCGTTTGTGTTGGGATGAGGAGCAGGGAGCTCCTCGGGTCCTGGGTTTGGGGGATCTCCATTCCCATGTGTCTGGGGAACGTGGGGCTCTCCAGGGGGAACGTGGGGCTCTCCAGGCGCATGGGGCCAGCTGGGCTGCGGGCAAGTGCAGGGGCTGCCGTGGGGCCGTTTCCAGGGGCCAGGGCCGCTCCGCACCCGGTGGCCGCTCCCTGGGGAGCCCTTTGGCGGAGCCGCCGCTTGCAGGGACTCAACCAGCAGAGCCGGGGGCAGGAGGGGGCCTGTCCCTGTCCCCGCCGGCTCCCCGCGGGGCTGCTGCCCTACCCTGCTCCTGTCCTTGTCCTCGCAGGTGTCGGCACCAGGAACTACTACAGGAAGATGGGCTACGAGCTGGAAGGGCCCTACATGGTGAAGAGGCTGCACTGAGCGCGGCGCCGGCACCGGAACCGCTCGRCTCCGGAGCACCAGGAGCCGCTTCCTTGCTGCTGGTAGAGCTGGAGGCTGTAACTCCGGACAGACCCTGCCTGGGACACGGGGTGTTCAGACAACCAGAGCTGGAAGGGAGGCTGGAGCCCGACCCTCCTCATAGCAGCACCCTGAGCCCGGTGGCCCTGCGGACATCAGAGCAGCTCCAGGGAGGGCACGGCCGGAGCCCTGGGCTCCCTGCTCAGGGTTTGACCACCCGGAAGGCTTTTTTCCTGCTCCCTGCCTGGATTCACCATGTTCCAGGTGCTGCCCCCAGGCTGCTCCTGCACATGGGCCCTTCCCAACACCACCAGCATCCCTGGAAAAGCTCCACGCTGCCGCACAGCTCAGGCTGCAGCCCTGGCCAAGTCCACAGGACACTGGGGGTGCGTCTCTTGGGGCTGATGCTTTCCAAGCTTTCTAGGTGCTTTAGCACAAAATAAACTGACTTTGGGTCTGATCTTGGGCCGCCTGTGTCCTTGGGTTTGTCTTTCCTCACTGGCCCCTTTTGGGCCTGTGTCTTTGAGTGTTAACTGTCACCTCAGCAAAGGCCCCAGGCCAAGCGGGGTTAGGCCTTGGGTAGCAGAAAGTGGCACTTGTTGTGCCCCCAACCTGCAGCTCTGGGGCCCAGCCCCTCCTCGGGGGCAAAGGAATTCCAGGAATAATATGTATGTAAATACATATATGTATATTTTAAAGGGAAGGATGAGTCCTGCCCCTTTCTGCATTCATTTCAGCCTCTTGCCTGTCTTCTCCCCCCCATTTTGGGGCAGAAATGGCCCTTTCCTGTGTCCTGGTGCAGAGCTGGGGGATACAGTGGCTGTCCCCTGCCCTGTCACTGGCTTCAGCGCCGCTCCTGTCAAGTGTCTCTGTTTTTACTGCAGCTCTCTGATTTTTACTGTTTTTTTTCTTCCCTTTAACAGATGGAAAATGTTCTTGCATTTCTTAATGTGTAATTATAAATTAATAAAAAGCTTTTTTTGTGTATAACATACAACGTTTTGAGCGATTAAAGCACATGTATAGACCAGCTATAAATAAACACGGAGCAGCTGCGAGGAGGCTCGTGCAGAGGGACGACGGGGCCGGGAAGAGCCGAGGAGCCGCTTCGGGCCCCCCCGCCCCGAGCTGCAGCCCGTGCAGAGCTGCCTGTGCCCCCCCCACCCGCTCGCCCCTAAACCTCGTCCCCCAAGACCAGCAGCACCGGCCCCTGCTCGGAGGAGAGGCCCGAGGAGCCCACGGGAGTTCTGGCTGTCGTGGGCTGAAGGAGCCGGCGGAGAAGCCTTAATTGGGAATGAACCGTAATTAACCTGCGCTTTGCAAAGCAGGATTTCCTCACCTTTTCCCTGGGTTTGCGCAGAGGGTCCTTAGGGGCCGCTCTGGCCTCGCACAGTCCATTTGTTATCTAACAAGGATAGGGATGAAGTGCGATGGAGACACTGGGCTTGCTTAAACGCTGTGGTTTAGAGCCCGGGGAGCCTCCAGCCCCAGACAGGGCAGTAAGGAAGAACCTTTCCCCGCCCTTAGCATTTAAACACTGCTTAAAACCCCCGCGAGATCTTCTGTAGCCCAGACACAAGGAGACCAGGGTGGGAGCGAAGCAGAAGCTCCCCCGGCTCTGTTAACCAAGGGCCGGGGGCACAAGGGGCTGTCCCTGCTGCCGTCCCCAGGACAACTTATCCCCCGGGAAAGGTCGTGCCGGCGGTGCCGGGGCGCGAGCGGCTGGCGGCAGCGCCGGCCCGCTCGGTTCCTCGGGCTCGCCCGCGCGCTCGTGACGCACGCGGGCTAATCAAGCGCCGGCACCTTCACCGCTCTGCGCCGTTATTTTAAGACGGCGGCTTAGTTAATCTCAGCGAGAAGATGCAGAAGCTACTGGGAGGAAAGCACGTTTCTTCCTGGAGCTGCTGAAACTTTTCCAGCTCCCCCAGGCACCAGCGCTCGGTTACAGGGCCGGGCGCCGCGGAGCAGAGGAATTACACACAAAAAAGCTCTCATTGAAATCATATAAAGACAAGGTCTGTGGTCCGGGCCAGGGACGAGGACGCCGGTGTCACCAGCGAGGGGCCGAGGCTGAAGAGCCCGGGTGGCCCCGGCGTGGCCGCGTTGCCGATTCCCACGGGGTTTCGGTCCATCTCATTGCAGGTCACAGACTGACAGCAAAGACAGAGGTGCAGGAGGGACTGCGGAGGAAGCAAGTGCAGAAATTCCCCTAGGGCCACGTCAAGCAGGGCCTGGCAATACAGGACTTTTCGGCCCCCTTTTCACCTATGCCACTCGCTGTAAAATAAGGCAAGGAATTAAAACCAAAGTCTTGCATAACAATAAAATCTCCGTAGGTCTCCTTGTAAACTTACTGTACAAATAAATAAGATCTGCTTAAATACAACCGGCTGGGGAAGCTGGAAGCAGCCGAGCCCCCCACGTCTGTCTCTCCCGCTCGGTGCCATCGTTCCAAAGGGATCCGAAGCCCTTTCCCATCTCCGCAGTACTCAGGCCGCAGCGGAACACGAAACCTGCAAAGGAAACACGCCAAAACACAATGTGAGAAGCTTCTTGGGAGGAGAACTGGCCCATAGCGAAGGCAGCCTCAGCTGCTGTGAGCAGCAGCACTAAAATCCTCGGCAAGATCCCCAATTCCGGGCAGTTTTCAAACTTCCACCTTGCCCTGGGTGTTGCCTCTGCTACTCCTGTTTTGCTCCATGGGAATCCCTGTCCGGCTTGGGCTCTGCTCCCGCCTGGATTAGCGCAGCAGGAGGTGAAGGAGCTCCGTGCCGGGGACGGAGGCTGCCGGGACGCGGTGGACACGGCCCCGGGTTAGGAAGCAGGGTGGGTTTGACGCCAGCCCCTGCTGAGAGCAGCCGGCTGCTCCTTCCGTGGTTCGGGAGGAATTCCTGGCCGTGCTGGGACTGTCCTGGAGCCAGGGGAGCATCACAGGAGGAGGGAGGCAGCAGGATGGGGCTCTCCAGGAAAGCCGGGACATCCCCACGGCGCTGGGGCCCGTTCCCTTCCAAACGGGCTCTGCAAACGCGTTGAGCCCCACGGGGAAGCGCAGAATCCACAGCAAGACCGACACCGCTTGGAGCCTCCCTCTTCCTTCTTCTCCCAAGGCATTCCCTAAGGAATGAACCGCTCTGGGGCCAACCCAGCGGCACCGGGTGCAGCTCGCACCAGAGCCACGGAGTCGTTTTTGGTGTCAAAACGGATCATTGAGACAAAAAGAGGCATCGCTGCCGTTGCTGAGATGCTGGGGAAGAGCCTGGTGTGGCACGGGCAAATCCTCCACCAACAGGGAGCGAGGGGGATTAAGGCCCTGAACCCGGCCCGAGGGAAAAGCCAAGCGGGCGATTTGGAACTGAAGAGGCTGGAGGAGAGTTTAKCAAGACTGGCGCTGCAGCCAGACTCCGTTAATTAATATTTTCATTAAGATCCCTGGCATAATTACCAGGAGCGCCCTGCTGATGCAAAGCACGAGCTATCACAACTGTTAAAAAGGATGGAAAAGATACTCCAGATCATTCACCCTCCCTTGCAACAGGGATGAAGTTCAGTAACAGAAAACTTCAGGTCATGTGTCGGTGACCAAGAGTTTCTGCTGCAGCCCCGAACATTATTGATTTGAACCAATTCAAGCCAAAAAAGTCTCTAGGATACAAAATAATTAGAGGGTTGCAAAGGATTAGGTGATACAGATAGGAAAGATGCAATCCTGGAAGACACCAGGAGCAGCATCTGCTGCCCGGGCGGTAAATGTTGGTGCTTTGCAAGCGCCCGAGGAGACTCCTCTAGGGCAAAGATTCATCCAGGCAGGGGGGAGAGCGAGGAACCTGCTTGGGGGGCACCAACCTGCCTTGGACAGAGTCTGCCCCCCAACAAACTGCTGCTAGAGGCACAATTGACCTCTGTGAATATTGCAAAAAACAAAACAAAACAAAACAAAAAAACCAACACATTTTACTGCAAAAGCACTAAACACGAGCATGGGCAAGGGTGAGATCCAGGGCAAAAAGACAGGCTGGCCTAGATGGACACAGGGCCAAAATTTCCTAACAAATGGGAATTAAGGAGGAAAAACCTTCTTAWGAGGTGCTTCAATCCAGTTCCCTTTTCCCCATGCACTTATCCAGGCCTGATCTTCTGGTTTCGCTGCATCTTCCCATCAGTGAATTTTCAGAATTGCTTCAGGTTACTCAAATCTCCTGTTCGAGAGAGAAGAGCCCRGCAGAGGCACCAACCTGGAGGTCCCTGTTCCCACAGGAGCGAGCGCCGGCGCTTTGTGCCGTCGGAGATTTGCCGGATCCGGGCTTCCAGCCGGGAGGCACCCAGCCGTTCCCGGGGGTGAGAGGCTAACGGGATCTCTGCAGGAGCCTGCCGGGATCAGCGGGCAGCGACTGCTGGTTCTTCAGAGGGGTCTGGGGCTGCACGTTCGGGTCTCCAGCGGCGCCTCTCCGAGGGGAACGAGCTCCTTGCCTTGGCAGACCCACGTCSCTGAGCACGGGGCGGAAGGAGGCAGGTTACACACGAAGCACACGGGGCCACCCCGAACCAGGGCCACGCGCGGCACGGCCAGGACCACAGCTGGAGCGTGACCTGCTGCAGAAGTGCCCCCGGGGACCATTCACAGGGAAATTAGCCTTGGGAAATGAGCTTCCTCCTCCCTTTTACACTGCAGGGCCCCCGGGGAAGCTCGAGGGAAGGCAGGGAGAGCCRAAGCGGGGCCTTGGAAGAGCCAAAACGCAACCTGATGTGCTCAGTTAGCCACACACCTCCCAATTAAAACAACAGCAGAGGCCATTTGCCCTCAGCCGACTTCTCCCCGGCGAGATTAAGGGAGGGAAATGTCAATTTGCTCCCGGTAATCTAAATAATTCCCCCGGCTGTTGCAAATGATTAACCAGCTTCCAAAGGAGGCAGCGAGGGCAGCTTTGCTCACGGCACCGAGCGAAGGATGAGCGCTCCGGAGGCAGCGGGAAGGTCGGCCCTCCTTATCCCAACCCGCTCGGGCTGCCGGCTCGGCTGCAGCCGAGGAGAGGAGGCAGGACCCGAACCAYCGATCAGGGTTTGGCATTTTGGAGAGAAATAAATAACAGGGCCAAAACGGAACCGCCTTGAAAACGTCAGGACAAAAACCAGCACGGTGAAAGGAGAGGGATTCTGTGCTGCTTCCCAGGAGCAATTCAAAACCTGAGCGTTCAGCAGACGGACACACAGGCACGCTACGAGCTCTGGGCCTGGGTAGGAGCCTCCAGTCGTTATGCTGACGGGCACAAGCGGCGCTGTCTGCTCTCCGGGGGATCTTCGCTTCGTCTCTGCAGCCGTTCAGCACAAGGCTTTTGAGGGTGCGTTTACGTGGGGGATTTGGGAGGARGAGAGGACAAGGACCAGGCGAGCCCGACCCCGAGATCCCGCATCTCGGAGCGGTGGGAAGCACAGCCAGCCGGCAGTGACGCGTATCCAAACACCCACGTTTGGATCTGGGCTCCTTGGAGCCTCCTTTCAACGCTCCGAGCGAGCCCGTCCCCGGGCTGTGCCAAGTTGGAGACCCCCCAAACTCCTCAGCCCAGCTCCAGACGCAGAGGTTTTGGTTCTAAGGAAACAYGTCTGAGCAAACAGTAGGATACAGATAAAGATCCTGAGCAAACAGTGGGATACAGAYAAGGAGAGGCCAGATCTTGCAGGGAGATCATTGCTGCTAACGGACACCGCGCCAGCAGAGGCCCCAGGTCTCCTTCTTGGGCTGCAAATCCCTGGTGTCACTAAGGGCCCATCCCATCTTTGAAGGGCATTCCTAGGGATAAGGACATCCGAGACAAAAGAAGCCAGGAACGACCTGCTCTCAACCTTTCAAACGGACAGAAATATTTAGAGCAGACCCTTCCAAACAAAGACACCATTTATGAATAGAGAGGAGGTCCCCCTCACGTACTGACACAGCCTGAAGACCTGCAAATCCTGCMTAAAAGCAACCAAGCGAGGAGGAGATTGCTCAAAAAAAGCTTAGGAAAGCAAAGAGCAACGTGTGTGCAAATTCCCAGAGGAAACCACATCCCACAGCAGGCCAGAACACTGCAATGAGCCCTGAGGGAAGAACAGGGAAGAGACTATCCACAGCCAACAGGAGAGCTCTTATCCTCACCGAGCAATTCCTCCTCGGTGTCCCCGTCTCGGAGGCGATGCTCTCCACCATAGCCCTGGATATGATCCCGAGGGCAGCTACCTCCTCCCTTCCCACGCTCCTGGGGCCGGGCAGAAGCCGGAGCCGGTTCACGTTGCCCCTGCCCTGGCACACCTTGCTGAGGCCAAAACCCGCTCCCTGTAACACACAAGGAACCTGGGAATTGGGGATCATCGGCTCGCGGGCAAGTTTACAGCTCTRGGAATTCCTCCCTAGAATTCCCCCCTGCACTAACAGCTGTAGGTGTCAACCCTAGGSAAAGGGAGCTAATAATTCCCATTCTCTCTCCATTCTCCATTCTTTTCCTGCTGTTTGTTATTCCTGGGGTGCACAAACCAGATACCTGATTGTTACAGTCCCACAAAGTCCAATCTGATTAAATCTATTTAGGTATAAATGTCCTTCAGACGACATCTAAGCTGTTAGGGATGGAAGAATTGCCTCTTGCTGCTCCATGGCGGGCGCACGGAGTCTCCCACATTCCCCTTCTTACCCGCAGCCATTAAGACGACACCGATTTAAGGGTCTCTCGATGGCTCCCCAGGTCCAAGCACAAACATCCTCCTTGATGTGAATGCTCAGGACATGAACTATCTGCAACGCACAGACCCCCTGTTGTCTTCCAGCTCTGGCAGCTCTTGGAAGTTCAGGAACAAAGTGACTCCCAGCCTTAGGGCTGCTCCTCAGGCAGATTTCCAGCCGGGCTGCAAGGGACGCAGTCATCGGCCGTCGCTTCCGTGTCCGGGGGCACAACGTTCCCCATGTGCTCAAGGCAGTGACAGTGGACGCGGTGGCAGCGGGACAGCGTGTTCCCAGAGTCCCAGGGAACGGAGCCTCCTGCTTAGCCTTCGGTTGATCGTGACCTCCCTGGTGATGCGGCGGAAGTCGGAGACCCCTGAACTGGACGAGCGGCAGGCGGAGGGTGTTAAACAGGGCGGCTCCGTGACCACGGCGCTCGCTGGGGCTTCCCCGGCTGCGGGAGCCTGCGAGGCAAGAGGCCGTAAACAAACAGTCAAGATTTTAGCTTCCCATTTACCTTGTTAGAGGCTCCTTGGAAAGGAGCTCCCACCCTTCCCGGCCAGCTGCTCCCTGCGGCCTGTGCCTCCTCCCCAAAGCTCCCCCAGCCCCTTCCCAAGCCGCCCCTGGAGCTGCCTCTCTCCCCCCACCCCTCTTTTCCCATGGTCCCCACCCAAAACCGTGGGTCTGGCTCTGCAGAGCTCTGGGCCCTCCTCTCCTTCCCACCTCCCACCCAGCCCTGCAGGGTCCCGCAGGGCACGGCTGCCCCGTGGCCCCCAAGCCCCGACCCCTCGCACAAGCCCCGCCCATTCAGACACCGACCCCACCCACTCAACCCTCTAAGCAAACCCCGCTTTTTCTCAATCCTCAGCCCCTGGAACTAGCTCCGCCCCAATCTCCTAGCCCCGCCCCAAGACCATCATCCGACGCCCCCCCGAACAGAACCACGCCCCTTTTCAAGCCCTTCGAGGTAGTCCCACCCCCAACAAGCCAAGCCCCGCCCCGAGTCCCACAAGACAGCCCCGCCCCTGAAACAGACCACGCCCCTTCCCAAGCCCTCAAAGACAAGCTCCGCCCCCAACCCACCTCAGTCAAGCCCCGCCCCATCCAGTGGAATCCCTTTTCAAGCTTCACACTCAAGCCATGTCCCTCAAACTAGCTCCGCCCCTTCACCCCAAGCTCCGCCTCCTTCAGGACCGGGCCCGCCCCTTACCCTATCGACCCCAACTCCGGCCCAACGCGGCCCCATCCCGCGAGCCCCWGCGCGGCCCCGTGCGGCGCCACCGCCCCGGGCTCTGAGTCATGGCCCGCTCGGCCCCGCGCCCGGCCCCGYTCCTCACCGCGCTGCCCATCGCCGYCCTCGCAACTCCCGCCGCCGCCGCGCGCACCGCCCTCCCACCGCAACTGACCAACCAGAGCCGAGCAGGCACCACCTCGACCAATCATAAGCGAGGGACGGAGCGTGGTGGGCGGAGCGGCCACCACCGGACCCAATCGGTGAACGCTTCCATCCCCTAGGCGGCACCGCCCCTCCTGAGCGGGAAATTCTGCGCATGCGCACAGAGTCCCCTCTCCTCGAAACTACAAATCCCAGCGATCCTTGCGGCAGGACGACGGGAGCGCGCGGGGGTCAAGTCTCATGTGATCAGTGGAACGCGTTGCTCGCGAGACGGTTGTGGTCCAGGAGAGGTGGGATGGGGGAAGATGAACCGGTCTGGACTCCCGTGCACGAACGGCTATTGCACGTTTATGTATGTAAATGTTTATTGCACATTTATATATATAATGTATATAGGCGTTAATGATGCCAGGAGCAAGGCCAGGATGGTCCCCATCACCTTGGCTAGTGCATTAAACATTTATATCTATATAACTGTGCAATAAACATTTATATATCTAAACATGCAATAAACATTCATGCACTGCACGGTGGGAATCCAGAGCGATGCTTCTTCCCCAATTCCACCCCTTGCTTTCAACAGTCCCACAGGCAGGAGCACCAGGATGGAGCCACAGGAATCCCCCTGCTCCTGGCCCTGCTCGTGCAGGAGCAGCCCTGAGAGGATGGGGATGTTGTGGGAGCAGGAGAACGTCCCGTCCTGACAGCTCCAGATCGGCCCRAAAAGTGGAATATGGGGGTTCTGCGGCTGCCTTACCTTGATCTGGAGAGCGGCCAGGCAGGAAAGCCCTGTCAAACTACCCCCAAATCCTGTCTCCCCCAAATCTCCCACCCTTCCAGGGCGGAGGAGGAGCAGGGGGCTGCAGCTCCACGTGTCTGTGAAGCCCCGGGGCCAAGGCCGGTGAGCTRGAGAGCAGAGCAGAGTGGGTGAGAGGAGATGAGTGAAAACTGGTTAATGGGGAGCAGCTGCAGGAACTGGAAGAGTTTGGGATGGAGCTCGAGGGGCAGCCCGAATTTGATCCACAGTCTTTCCTTATTGTCTTTCCCATCTCCTGCAACCTGGGAGTCTTTGCAGCTCGGCTCCTTGTTCAATGTCCCTTCCTCTTGCCCTGCAAAAAGTCATTCCCTTTTTAATCATGCCGACCATCTGCGATCGGAGAGACCTCCGCGCCGGCTGCTTGTTCCCAGTCCTGGAAACCCGCTCTCTTTCTGCCCCGGGAGCAGGACCGGGATGGGAGCCGAGGTCTCCGTGACCCGCGACCACCCGAGCTTTCCCTCCCTGTCCATTTTCAGGTCACGCGAACCCTAATTTCACTCCCACCGTTTATTTCCGCAGCTCTTTTCGCTCGCTGCCACAGCCTGCTTGCCCGTGGCTGCCTCATCCCAACGGGGCCGACGCTATTTTTACATGCCAAAAAAAAAAAAAAGGAGAGGATAATGAAGCGGAGCGTGAAGAAGGCCGCTGGCGTGGAGTGAGTCACCCCGTGCACGTCCCGCCCGGCCCGCGTGAGCCCCGGCCCCGGCCGCTCCGACCTGCTGGGGCAGAGCGGGAGCTTGGGATTCGCTCCCGCGGATCCGTCAGGCCGCGTGGCCGGATCCCGAGGGAAAAGGAGGAGCGGATCCGTCCTGGAGGCTGCCAGCTTTGGAGCACCCTCTGTAACGCTGACGGACGGCGCCGGCCCCGGGATCCTTCCCCAGGCAAYGGGGCTGGACACATGTGATAGAATAAATAGAATAGAATAAAATGGGCAAAAATAGAATAAATCAAAGGCCCTGCAAAGAGACTTGTTAAACACTCGGCCCATTAAGACGCCTTGGACTCTATTAAAAAGCGCCGCACATCCCTGCGGTGACTCAGAGGTTTTATGTGCAAAGAAGACAGTGATGTAGCAGCTCTGCTGTCGGAAAGCACTTTCGGCTCCTCTTCTCCCTTTTTTTGCCTCCTTTTGGTGCAACGCGGCTTCGCGGGCCGCGGGTGCCGCTGAGCGGAGGCYGCGGCAGCCCCAGGGACAGCGGGTGGGCAGCAAGGCCCCGGGGCCGCTGAGGAACCAACCCCCTTCATGTTGTTATTTTTCCTTTTTTCCCCTCTTTTATTATTATCGATCCGCACGCGGCTTTCATTAAACTTCCCGAGCGCTCCCCCGCAGCGAGCGCCGGCGTCTCGGCATCACGGGGGCTTCACAGCC
Source organism: Eudromia elegans (assembly GCA_003342815.1). Classification (NCBI taxonomy): domain Eukaryota; kingdom Metazoa; phylum Chordata; class Aves; order Tinamiformes; family Tinamidae; genus Eudromia; species Eudromia elegans. The sequence continues at coordinate 1,194,742 of PTEX01000172.1, forward strand.
CGGCAGGGCAAAGGCACCGGCCGAGGACTCGGGGCTCTTCTCCACCCCCAAAACAGGCTTTTTGCACCCCAAAATCCCAGTTCTGCAGGCGGGAGAGGCAGCTGTGGGCATGGAAAGATGGGGAACGGACACACGAAGCCCGGAGCGCCGCTCGCGGCGGGTGACTCAGTGCTGCAATCTGCCTTCCCACATCCCGCGCCGGATCCCGCGGGCGCCGGAGGCCGCGTGAGCGGAGCAGATGCTTCTCCGCAGGGAAGAGCGGTCCGGGCAGCGCCGCGACCACAGRGAGGCGGATGCTGCTGCCGCCAGCTCCTTTCCGGCTTCGTCCCAGGGTCCTGGGCCCTGCATGGATGATCCAGGTGCTCGTCGGGCTGAGGCTGCGCTGAGGAGCTGCAGAACTCGCGGCACTTGTGACCGCGCGGCCGGTGGCTTCGCGGCTGTGCTGTGCTCGGCGATTACCAGCCCATGCACACGCATACACACACATATATATAAATGTATACATGTATTTGCATGCACACGTCCATACGCGCAGGCACACACAGGGGCCACGCGTGCCTGCCCACGCTCGCCGTGCAGATGTTGCTCCTTTTCCCGCAGCGAAACCCTCGCTCCGTCCGCGTCACTCGGACCACAACGAGCCCTTCCCGTCCCTCTCCCTTTCTGCCCTGACGCTTTGCCGTTCGTTTGCCTAAACCCAAGCACTTCCCCCGGAATTCTGCCCTTCTGATAGGCACCAAGAGGAGCAGGAGGCAGCACAGGGAGCTGGGAGGATCCAGTGGGAGCTGCTCCACAGCCCGTTCTTGGGCACAGGGAGATGGGAGGATCCAGTGGGAGCTGCTCCACAGCCTGTTCTTGGCACAGGGAGCTGGGAGGATCCAGTGGGAGCTGCTCCACAGCCTGTTCTTGGCACAGGGAGCTGGGAGAATCCAGTGGGAGCTGCTCCACAGCCCGTTCTTGGGCACAGGGAGCTGGGAGGATCCAGTGGGAGCTGCTCCACAGCCTGTTCTTGGCACAGGGAGCTGGGAGGATCCAGTGGGAGCTGCTCCACAGCCCGTTCTTGGCCCCTTTGGTGGTGCCCAGGGTGGGGGTATCACATGGATGGAGCCCATCACACGGGTGGGGTGGCACCATTGAGGGCCTCTGCTCAAAGCTCTGGGCTCCTGGAGCTCTTGTGTCCCGAGGACAGACCCATCCCCGCCTCTCCAAGTGCCATCCCTGTGGTTGGCTCCCAAGCACCGGTGTCTGCCTAGAGTCGCCCTCGTTGCATCTTGGCCCCATTGGTCCTCGGAGAAGAGCTCAGTTGTCTCCACTGGTCTTGATGATCCTCTTGGCCCCGTTGCTTCTTGTCCCTCCTCTGCTCCTCGGAGAAGAGCTCGGTGGTCTCCACTGATCTGGTTGATCCYCTTGGTCCCGTTGCTTCTTGTSCCTCCTCTGCTCCTTGGAGAAGAGCTCGGTGGTCTCCGCTGGTCTTGGTTGATCCTCTTGACCAGGTGTTATAGTGCAATCAGGTACACGTGGGTGCCCAGGATGGGTGTGGGGACCGTGGCCGCAGAGCCCTGGTCGGTGGCTGTGACACGAGGGGGTTTCTCACCGAGGGAATCGCCGCCTTTGCCCGGGCCGGTGTCGCAGGCTCGTGACGAGGTGGGTTCGTGGGACGTGGGCTGCGTGCCCGGGGTCTGCACGGAGCTCAGGAGAGCGGATCAGCAGGGGCTGGSGCGGAGGGCTGTGTCCCTGCCCAGGAGAGCAGGGAGAAAGGGCTGTGGTCCCAGCACTGGGAGTTCTGAGGGCAGAAATGTCCCTGGAATGGCAGAATCAGAGCTCTGTGAAGGAGAGATGTCACTGGCCTTGGTGTTTATAGGGTTCATGTGACAAACTCCCCCAAACCAAGGAACCAGAGCCCCACACCAGCAGCAGCAGAGCAGCAGGGACATCCGCAAGCAGAGGGTGGAGGTTTCTGATCTGCTTGGCGCTGGTGGTTGCTCTTGCCAGCTCCCTTGAGCATCTGGAGGTGGAAGACGCTCCCCATTGCTCCTGCAGAAGACTCCCTGCAGCTGCTGTTGATCTCCCAAAGTGGCTCCATCCTCTCCAGCCCTGCAGGAGCAGCTCCTGGACCAATCCATGGGGATACTCAGGTCCTGCTTCTCCTGGACATCCAAAAGGGACAAAAGGGACTGATCTCCCTTTTTCAGATTTCCTGACCCTGCCACAAAGTTACACATAGATGAACTAACTCCCCACCTTACTCTTTCTAATGAAAGTCCTCCTTGACCATTTCAGGGTCTCCATTACTGCCTCCTCACCTTGGAAAGAATCGGAAAATCACCAGGAAATGCAGGTGAGTTAAAGATCTCTGGAGGTTCCTGGTCGAACCCTGAACCAGGTGAGGCACCTCAGGGCCTGTCCAGCTGGGCTTGCAGTATCTCCAGGGATGGAGGACGCATCATCTCTCTGGTACCAGACACCTCCTGGGCAAGAATTTTTCCCTTATACCCACTCAGAATTTCTCTCCCTACATGTTGTGCCCCTCATCCTTTCCCTTGTGCCTCTGATCACAGCCAGGCTCCATCTCCTCAGTCCCTTCCTGGGTGTTTGAGGGCCTCCCTGGTGGCCATCTCCCCCAGTGAAGCTAGCCCAGCTCCCTCAGCCCTCCCTCCTACGGCCCATGCTCCACCCCGGCCACCACAGAGGTCCTCGCTGGCCTCATCGGTGTCCCTGGGCTCGCTGGGACAGTCCTCAGGTTGCCCACAGCAGAAGGGCCCACGCGTGGGCACCGCTCCTCCACCACATGAAGCTCCTCCAACCGCAGAGAACCGCTGAATTCAGGCAAACCTCAGTGAAATCCCAAATCCTGGCTAAGGCACCAGGACACTCGGGCCATGTAATGACTCCCTCAGTGCCATAGGGAGCCCGCAGGGACTCCCAGCTGCTTCACTGCAGCCCTGCGTGAAGGAAGACAACTGCCCCGGAGCCTGGTCGCCTTCCAGCCGCCGGCCCCGTCCCGGCTCCCCGCTGCATCGCTGGCACCGGCTCAGGGGACCGGCAGGCACTTCCCGAGGTTCCTTATCTCACTAAAGTGGCGGAAAACCAACCTGGCAAAAAAGCAGCTATTTTTCCACCCAGTGAATTGGATCAGCCCAGTCAAAGGAGCTATTTGGCGTTGGCTCAGCTCAGGGAAGG
>PTEX01000172.1:1198971-1211252 GCA_003342815.1 Eudromia elegans
CAGCCAGGAGACCCAAAGAATCATCCCATCTTCAGCCTCTTCCCCATGGCCCATCCTTTTCCCCAGACCCCAGAACCTGTCTGCTTCCTTCCCACAAGTCCTTTGCCTCCATCCAGGACCCCAAGGTTCCTGATGGTGTCAGGAGTTTGCTCCACCCAAAGTCCCTGTGGCCGGAGCCCTGACGCGAGCCCTGCGCCGAGGTCTCCGCCACCTCGTTCCGGCTCCGCCACAGCCCCAACCCCAGCGTTCGGCACAACCCCCCGAGCGAAGCAGAGCCCCGTTCTGCCAAGCGCCGGCCCCGCCGCCGGCCCGCGGCTCTGCAGCCGTCCGGGCRGCCGCGCTGGGGCTCCGAGTGCCTCCCAGCGCCGCCGCTCCGCACATCCGCCTCCCCGCGAGCCGGCAGGTTTCCAAGCAACCCGAGGCATCCTCCGCGGGGCTTCGATTGCGCCGCGGAGCAGCGGTGGCCGCCGCCGGGGCGAAGCTCCGGCCCCGCCGCCGTGCATGGGCTGCGGGCAGGCGCCTCAGTTAAGATTTATTGATGCTGGGGCAGGAGAGGAAGGAGGGAGTCATCTCCAAACGAGCTAGAGCAGGGCCCTTCCTCGCRCAACTGCTGCGCTCAGCGTGTGGCGGGACGAGAAAGGACAGGCTGTGCACGGGGACCGAGACGTCACCGTGCTCATCCCCTCCGGCCCCAGCGGCCTCGGGAGCTGAGTGCCCTCTCTCCAAGGGGAGGAAGAGCTGGACACGGCTCCAAGCATTGCAGGTGCCAGGACYCAGGTGTCCGGCTGCCTGCAGCCCCTCAGTCCTGGATGGGAAGCAGCCCGTGGCTGGCGGTGGTTTGGAGAGGAGCGTCGTTGATGAAGTTGATCCCTCTCCAGGGATGGTGACTCCGCGGCCTCSCCCCACAACCTGCTCCGGGCTCAGCCCCTCTCCCACAGAAGCTCCTCCTGCCTTCACACAGACCCCCCGACGCTCCAGTCCGCGCCCGGTGCCTCTTGTCCCGCTGCTGGGCTCCAGGGAGGAGTCGGCCACAGCCTCTCTGCACCCTCCTGCACCTACTGAAACACTGCTGAGATGCCCCCGCTCTTCTCCAGGCTCCACAGGTCCCGCTCTCTGAGCCTTCCTCCCGTGTCCTCATGCTCCAGACCCTTCATCATCTCAGTAGCTCTTGGCCYCACTCTCTGATAGCCCCASGTCTGGTCTTGGGGAGCCCAGTGCTGCACCCAGCGCTCCACGTGTGGCCTCCATAGGGCTGAGCAGGGGCAGGATCCCCTCCCTYGCCCTGCCGGCAGCTCTGCCCGAGGCAGCCGGGASCCCMTTGGCCTCCTTGGGGYCCCTCGCTGGCTCATGGTCMCGTTGGTGCCCCCAGCACCTTCTCTGCAGAGCTCTTGCCAGACAGTCACCYTGTCCCAGCTCATTTGGCCATTTGCAGACCTCAGCGCTGCCCTTCTGCACAAAGCAGCTCCTGCACGTCCCCTAGGCAGGKCTCTAGGCACCGGGAAACGGTCCCCATCATCTCCCCGACGCTCTTCATGGTGTTTGTTTCCTGCAGATGGGGACAGGTCTTCCTATGACCGGACAAGAAGACCTTCCTGGAGCTCCTTGAGGGGCCACCTCATCCCTCGAGAGCCTCCAGCTGAGGTCACCAYGCGTGGAACGTGGTCCTGCTGACCGATCTACATGGAGAGGTGGTAGGTGAGGGCACTGCCCAGAGCAGGATCCTCTTCCTTGCTGTCCTGGAGAAGCTGTCACCCGGGACCTCTGCCCAACGAGCTCCCGTGCTGAGATCCGCGGGATGGGGTTGACAGGAACCCTGTCTGGGGAGGCATCTCGGAGGTGGCTACGTCCTCCTTCCACTGCTGGCGACATCTGAGGCATCCACGAGCCCGAATGGCCTCTTAGGGAAGACAGAACCTCCCCTAAGCGGAAGCAGGGCACTGCACAACCATGTGAAGCTCCCCTTTCCAGCCCCAAGTCATCCCCGTTTCAAGCATGGAGTTTTCCAGCTCCTGCATCCTCCTGGCAGCGTTAAAATCCCATTGATTTTCCCCTCGTGCCGTCTCCCATCTGCTCTGCATCTTTATGGAATGGGTAGTCCGCTTTTGCTGCTAACCGCCCATCAGCTCGACTCCTCCAGCTCTGTCCTTGCTGGGATTATCTTCCCTTGAGCCTCATGGAATTCACTGTCAGGTTCCAGCTTCCCAACAGAAAAATAACCAAAAAGAAGGAAAAATAAGCCTGAAACCCCCCTCGGGAGCAGCTGAAGGACAGTGGTGGCCCCATAAGCTGAGGCCAGAAGGTGCCACCACCGGCGCTGGCTCGTGTCCCCCGGGATGCCGCCAAGCAGAGCTGCCAGATCCGMCGTCCTAGATCTGCAAAGGGGCAAACCTGCCCAAACTCCCGGGCGGGCACCGGGGCCGCTCAGTGCTCAGAACCACAGGGGTTCATCTGCAGGGAGCCGTTCTGCAGAGAGGGGCGGCTCTGCGGGCTTCGGGTGTCCCCGTCCCCCCTCCCCAGCTCCTCTAGCAGGGCCGGGAGTAAAGTCCCCCGATGTCCCGCTCGGCCTCGTGCTCCTGCCACCTCCGCTGGCGAGCCGAGCGTCCCAATGGCACCGAACTGCCAAGCAAGGAAAGAGCCCTTGGGGCTTGGCAGGCGCAGCCAGGGTTTCCAATGAGCCCTAAAATGGAACTGGTTAATGGCCGTGGTGGCCCTCCATGGGCAGGAAAGGCGCAGATGGCCCTTGGCGTGGGTGTGATGAGCCGGGGGACATTGGCTTGCAGGGGATGGTTAAGGAGGTCGGGTCATCCCCAATGGTCCAGAGCAGTGGTGGGAGCGAGCGGAGCGCCGGGACACGCGGCCGCAGGAAGCGCCAGCTGGGGCAGGCAGGGCAYGGGGAGCCCTCCTGCCTCCTCCGGCGCTTCCCGGCCTGGCTCGGGGTCAGGCACATCAGCCACTTCCTTCCCTGAAGCTCCAGCCGAGGGTCCTGCCGGCAGCATTCCAGGGAGGAATGGCCCAGACCCAGGGGAATTCCTTGGGCTCCCCTTGAGGACCTGGGCAAACACCTCGGCCCCAGACCCTGGCTGCAGAAAACCGATGTGCCGGGAACAACTTGTGCACGTTGGTGCAACACAAGGGACAATTCCCAGGGGAAAACCAAGCCGGGACAGGGAAGAGAATCGTTCCATTTGGGAAGGACTCCAAGGAGCGTTTTGGCCTCTTCCCCGATGGCCAATCCACCGTTCCACACCACCTGGCCCGTGGCTCTGTCTCATTTTGGGGAGGAGGAAGAGGGGCCTTCCTCCCCGGGAAAGGCTGGGCGGATAAGCCAGCAATGGAACTTCCATCGGGAGGTTCGCTGGGCRTGCTCCCATTGCGACCTCCCCACATCCAACACCCCTTTCGGACCACAGTGGACACAGGAGCATCCTGTGCATCCCTATCTCGCATCTGCCTGGAAAACCCATCATCTGCCACCTCCGCCGGGCTCTCCTGCCCTCACCCCAGCGCTCTGCCCCCCTCGGCCCATGTGGGGCTGGTGCCAGGCACGACCCGCACGCTGCCTCCGCAGAGGCCGGCGCGAGGAGGCCGCCGATCCCCCCCGCCGGGAGCGGGGTCCGGCGCGGCGGGAAGGGGGGCCGGGGCGGCGCGGGCCCCGGGGGTGGGCTCAGCGGCGCACGTGTTCGTGGGCCGGGGCGGGAGGCGCGCGGAGCCGCCGCGCTCGCCCTATAAAGATCCCGGCGTGGCAGCGGCGCCGGGAGAGGCGCCCGCCCGAGGAGCCCCGCGGCCGACAGCGCACCCGCAGGTAGGCGACGCGCGCGGGAAGGGCGCCCGGCGCCTCCGGGATGCTCCCGCTGCTCCCGCTGCTCCCGCTGCCCGGCCGCGCGCCCTTCCCGGTCGGACGGGGCTCTTGCCGTGGGAAGGGACCGCTCCGCGCGCCGCGGTGATGCTGCGGGGCGAGCGGCCGGAGAGAAAGTTTCACCGTTGGAAAAGCCTCCTTGGAGCGGGATCGGCRGGGACGCAACAGGAGCCTCCGAGAGCCTCCTTCCGAGCGGCATCATCCCCCCGCTATTCCCAGCAGGAAAGCGGCTGGATAAGCGCCGGCTCGCGGCTCCCGCGGGGCCGAACGGGAGCCTTTGGGGTGGGTTTTGCTTTTCCTCGTGGGTTGCTGTTGGTTTTTCTCTCTTTTCCCCTAACAAAAGCGTGGGGCTTTGTGCCGCTCTCCCCGCGCCGCTGCCTCCGCTCGCGCGCCGCGGAGCCGCCGCGACTTTCCGCGCTCCGGCTCCGCGGAACAAAAGGGGCTCCGGGAACTTTGCGACTCAGCCGGGGTCGCGCGGACGATGCTCCCGCCGTCCCCGCTCCGAGAAAAGGCACCGAGGGCAGGAAAACCCAGGGGGAAGAGAGGAGGGTGGGMAGGAGCAGCCGGGAATCGGCGGCTAGCAGGTGGATGCGGGAGAAATTCCCTGCCCGGGGTTTTACAGCCTCCCCCCAGCCCCAGCCCCAGCCCCACGTCGGGGCTGCTCTCTCCGCAGCGCGTAATTTGGCCAATTATGGGTAATTACCTGGTTGAGGGGAGAGCAACAAAAGGCAGCACTCGTGTCATTCCCAAGCGCCGGCAAAGGAGATGGGTCCCTGGCTGGAAAAAAATCGCCCCTGCTCGCAAACACCCCCGCACCGAGGAGCTCCTGCCTGCCGCSGGAGCTTTTATTTCCCCCTTTTTCCTTCTTATTTCCCCTTTTTTCATTTTTTTACCCTTTTTTCCCCTTTTCCCTCCCTGTTTTCCCCCTTTCTCCCCTTCATTTTGCCAGAATTGGTCTCAGCAGGGGCATTTTGTCCAGTGACAGCAATTTTGGGTTTTTATACGGTTGCGAGCGGAGCAGCGAGGTGTTTTAGGAGGTGGGTGCCGGAGGGGGACACTGTGGGACCGTGCCGCTCCTCTGGAAGTGGCTCCATCCCTGTTGCATCCCGGGCTGCCGCGTCCTGCCCGCGGGCCGGAGCCCTGCTGGGGCTGCGGAGTGTGAGGATAAGGTGGGAAAACAGCAGCAGGAACCGAGCCAGGGTGGCTGCGGCTGCACCCTGATGCCGGCAGCTTTCCTTGGCCCATCGTTCCCAATCGGTCGGAGCTGCTCCTGCTCCGATCCCCGCCCCGGGCAGCACGTGCACGTTCAGAAATAAAATAAAATAAAATAAAATAAAATAAAATAAAATAAAATAAAATAAAATAAAATAAAATAAAATAAAATAAAATAAAATAAAATAAAATANAAATAAAATAAAATAAAATAAAATAAAATAAAATAAAATAAAATAAAATAAAATAAAATAAAATAAAATAAAATAAAATAAAATAAAATAAAATATGAAAGGACAATTCTGCAGCCCCCTGCTTCCCCTTCTACCTGCCTTTGTGGGGTATTGATGTCCTGGGTGCGTGGCTCTGTCGTGTCCACTGGCCTCTGAATTATCCTTGTTGAATTCATGCAGCCTCCAGACCGATGGGCAGGAGCCGGTTGCCGTGAGGGAAAGCTGGGCTCCAGGCCGGGTTGCCGGAGAGGCTGTTGTTTTACCCTAGGAACAGGAGGGCAGTTCAGCTGCGCCCACAGCGGAGCACAAAGCCGGGCCGAGGAGAGGGCGGGCGTCCCGTCCCCGCTCCGTCCTGGACAGACGCGGAGTTTATGGAGAGGGAAAAAATCCGGCCAAGGATGGAGGGGAGGACGTGACCCTGTCCTGCCGCGGAGGTGCCGTTTTGGGGGCAAACTGCAGGGTTTCTGGCAGCTCCAAATCAAGCCTTAGACCTTCCTTTGGTGGCGGCTGCCCCCGCTCCAGCTCCCCGACACGCCTGGCCAAGGGCAGCTGAGCCGGATAATCCCTCGGGATGCTCTGGAGCTTGCAAGGGGGGGGATTTTTCCACGTTTCCCATTGTACCCCCCTGCCCTTGAACCTTATCGGCATCGCGCGGCCGTTCCCGCGGGAAATCGCCAGTGCCGGCCGGCCGGTGCCGATAACGTCTTCCAATTAGCGGGYGGGAAGAGCCGGCGCCGGCACCGTGGCCGCGCTGCAGCTGGAGGCCACCGGCTCCTGCTCGAGGATGCCGCGAACTCGGAAGTGCTCGGAGGGACGCGGAGCCACGGGGAGGCTGCGGGTGCCCGGGCTGGCGGTGCCGGGGACACCCTGGGCTCCGTGTTGAGTTCCTTTCTGCTGGTTCTACCCCCTAAAAGTGGCTTTGGGGACCCCCCCAGGGTGCTGGGGGACCCCGCGGCAGGTGGGGGAGCTGGGGGCGCTCTGCACCTTTCCGCCATTCCTGGGACTCGCTCCACCATCCACTTCTAACGAGCCTTGGGAAGGCTAAGCCTGAATTCCCGCTCCTTATCCGCTCTCCCGCGTACCCTCCAGCCGATGACAAGCAGAAGGTGCTGGGTTTGGCGTCACCGCCAGCCACAGCTGGGGACAGGGAGGCTCCGCAGGGCCCAAAATGCTGGCCGGAAAACCCCAGGGATGCTCCGCTGCGGCTCCCTTTTCCCTGCCCTGGTCCCAGTGCGGATGGAGAGGTTGCCCAACCCTGGGGACAGTGTCCCCGCGCCGCGGGCAAGGAAAACCCGGTGTCATTCCTCTAGTGCATCGTGCATCCTCTTTGCTGCGGGCTGGATCCACGCCCGGAGCCCAAATCCAGCCTTTCCCGGCTTGGCCGTACTGCAAGGAGCAGGGATATCAGAGCCACTGCTGGGGAGGCGCTTTGGGATGAGCGCTGGGTCTGCACCTCAAGCAAGGAGGYGCAAACCTGTCCTCACCATCCAAACCCCCTACGCCTCCTGCTCCGCTGGCTTCTCCCTTGCAAATCCCGGGTGCACGGTGCCTGGGACAGGCCCTTCCACCAGAACTGTCTGGAATAGGATGCCCATGTGAGGAGGTGCCCCAAAATACCCCCGTTCTTGTTGGTTTGTGGGGAAACCAAGCCCGGAGGGAGGACGGCAGCTGCAGACCCAGCTCCGGAACCACTGTCCCCGCCAAGGCCCTGGATTACAGAGCCGAGCAGATGACGCAGCGAGGAGGTTAAAGAAGAGGTCCTGGATTCCCCTCTCCGCACTGTCCTCCCCGGGGCACTGCGGACACCCGGACGCCCGTGGCCTGGCACGGCCGGGGCCATTTGCTTCTGGCTGTGGCATTGCCTGGGTTCTTCACGGAGAGCAGCACGGGCTGCGGGCACCGCCGTCCTCGGCGCTGGGTACCCCGAGGAGGACACCAGCCTGTGGAGGACACCTGAGGAGGACACCTGCCTGTGACACCAGGACGGGCCCTCGGCAGGGCAYGCCGAGCCCGGCACGTGGCTCCCCRTGGCGCCTGMCAGGGCGGGCACAAAAGGCCGACGATCATTTTTAGGGGAGAAAAGGGACTTCTCACACCCTTGTGCACGACTGGGAGGAAACTCGTGGAGTTCCTCCCGCTTCCCGCAGCAGGGAGCCCCTTCTYCTGCTGGATGCAGTTTGCCCCAAGCCTGCTCCGTGTTACTCCAGCTCCATTGGGTGCCAAGGGACTCAAGGTGCCACCATAGGTGGCCCCAACCTTCATCTCTGCGTCCTGCTCTGCTCTCCACTTCTCCCTGTCCCTGCTTGCTGGCTTAGAGACCTCGTGTGAGACTCCTCTCCTACCACGGGGCCCCAAGGAGCCTCTCCTGCATCCCAGGGACACTCGATCCCTTTTTCCAGGAGCCTTCACAGTTCTGAGGCTGGTAGATGCCTGTGGTGATCCATGCCCCATTCCCAAGGGAGCCATCGCGGCGGGGCTGTGACTTGGGCCTGGGCTGCTGGGAGAGCTGCTGCCTTAGGAAAAGCCCTGGAAACTGATCTCAAGGGAAAGGGCTTGGGATGGGGCCGGCAGCTCCTACCTCTGTGCGGACATCTGCTCGCAGGGCCCGTCCTGTGCCTTGGGCAGAGCCGGGTGAGCGGGAGCAACTCGTTAAAGCCTTAAAGACGGCCCATCCAGTCGGAAACACCTTGGAGCACGGGGGGCTGGATGGTGCCGGGTGACTTTAACGGACCCCGTCTGCGATTCCGGACCTCAGCGCTCCTGGCTTCCATCCTACGGTGCTTGGGCTGCAGCTCAGCCGGAGGGGCCGTGTTCCTGTGTCGAATCTCCAAAGGGAGACGACTCCGGAGCTCAGGACAGGGATGCCAGGGTGCAAACTCTCCCCCAAATGGCCTGGGGGGCGAATGGGTGCAGGACAGGGCCTGCAGAGAGCCTTTCCCGCGCACAGGGCGGCTGCCCTCCCGCAGGCAGCCTTGGAGAGGTCCATGCATCGCCGGTAGCACCTTCGGGGGCAGGAATCTCGGGATCAACCACGCGGCGCGCGGGCCGGGAAGCCCATGGCCGGGCAGCGGCGCCGCTCACGCTCTGTGTGTCTCCGTGCCGCAGCTGCTGCGCTCGCCACCATGAGGGCCGTGCTCTGGGACCTGCTGCTGCTCTGCTTGCTCGCCCACGTGCTCGGCGACTGCCGGCGCGACTGCCTCCGCTGCGACCGGCACGCGCACAGCAGCCAGTGGGACGCCTTCAACGTGCTCGTAAGTCCCGCGCGCGCGGGGAGGCCGCGGCGTCCGGGCCCTTCGAGGCTCTGCGGAGCCTTCAGCTCCTCGGGGCRGCCGCTGGAGACGTTTTGGGGGAAAAAGMTGAGTTCTGGGTGCCTTCCCCCCGYRAYGCCCYGGGGTGAGGGCAGGAGCTYGGGGCTGTTTGGGAGCACGGTTAATGCACCCTGGAGGGGATGAGATGGCTGCGCTCACCCCGTCCCTAAGCCCAGGGGACAGCCCCAAGCAAGACAAGCGCCCACGGGAGAGCGGAAAGCTCCTGGGTCCTGCTGAGCCACTGGGAGCCGGCCCCGGGGTGCAGAGCGGCACCGAGAGGGGTTTGCTCAAGGCCACCCTCGCTCTGCCTTCGCCCGCACTCATGGCGAGCAGGACAGAGGTGAGRGGAGATGGTCAGGGCCTCAGGGACCATCCCGTATCGCAGAGCAAGAATGGCTTGAGTCAGGAGCGCTCAGGAGCAGAGCAACCTGGGGTCCATCTGAGGTAGAAGAAGCACGCTGGAATTCGGTACAAACTGCCACCGCTCTCAGAGAAGTGATGGAGCAAGTCCCACCCATCCTCGCTCAAGACTTTGGAAACACAGAAGCAGTTTTCCAAGGGCTGCAGAGCCGAGACTTCTTCACAGACAGAAGCAAGAGATCCCCTGAGTTATGGGCACCCAAAGGAGCTGATCGAGCAAGTCTGCCAGACATGAAGGCATCACCAACCTGCTGATCCCTACAGCCACGCAGGGAGGGTGCAGACCCACGTGGGCGCTGCTCCTGCCACCAAAGGCTTCGCACCCCGGCCCAGGGGCTGGTCTGGGTTATTCGCTGCTATTCACATGTGGTGCTGCACGCCTGGGCTCAAGCAAGTCCAGCAGGGAAAACTCAAAGACAAACAGGAGCTGACGTGCCTTGGGTTAACAGGAGGCAGAAGCTACCTGTGCTGACTAKAAGGTATCCAAGAGCTGGCAGCAGAACTGGTGGGACTGTTTKCACACGAATAAAGGGAACTGCACARTGCCCAAGAGCCCGGGATGTCCAYGGTCCTGGTTTATGGTTAGGTCACAGGACCACAGTGCCCACCGATGGAAACCRGCCTAATGCCTATGGTAATTCCTTCTGGTGCATATTTAAGATTAGCTAGTGCTAATCAGAGAGGCGATCAGTGTGTAACCAGGYACCTCCCACCCCAGAAGCAGGACGAAGAAGTCTTGGTCCAACATGGGGGTAACTCTGAGGTTTGTGAAGGGATGAGACCCCTCTCTCGGTGCCAGCGCCGTCCCACGCTGCAGGCGTTCGGCAGGGCGGTGACAAACCCGCTCCGAAACCCCATCGGGGCCAGCGCCAAGTCAAGCACCAGAGGAGCTTGCAGGGAAGGGGCAGATCCAGCCAGGAGCAGTACAAGTTTCTCCCATCTTTACAAGCAGTCACCGACACCAGCTCTGAGCTCTGTGAGCAGCTTGTGCTCTTTCCACGTGTTTCTCTGCTGSGGTGAAGGAGGGCGGCATGGGGACCCTTGAAGGCTGTGGGCACCCAGGGCAGGTTGGATCCCGGTTACACTGAGCAGCCTCCAGCTTACGAGGCCACTCAGATCCACTACACAACGGGAAGGACACAAGCGTTGTCCCCACGGTGTCCTCCTCACCAGGGCTGCTCTGCTTTTGTCCTGTTCACCAGCCAGGACACGTCCTGTTACTTGCAGAGATGCAGCACGGTATCAAGCAGCATAAGAGCTATCCTCTTTTTCCTGTCCCTAGAAGATGTGAGCGTGGCCTCCTGAAGGCTCAGCCACTTCAGACGGCGTTCCAGAGAGCAGCAGGAATCCTCTCCCGAAGGTTTCCAACAGCTGAGCTCAAGAAATGCCAGCTGGGATCCACAAGGACTCCCCACCACACAAGGACCCACAGGACCACATCACCTTGGACAGCTACATATACGTCACTCCGAARGCGTGGCTTCCCTCGGACGTCCAAACAAGGGGTTGCACATGTCTGAGGATCTCTCTCCTTGCTTTCTCCTGATCTTTTCCCCCTGGGTGTTGGGTTCTGCTGCTCCCATCTACCTTATCAGGAATAACATCCCGCAGCGGTCATGGGCTCTGCTGCATGGGGGGCAGTGGTACCCGAGGAGGACAGCGTCCCTCAAGGGTGGAGAAGGGGTGAATGTGCTGGGATGCCCCTCAGGTGCTGAAGGAAGAGGTAAAGTCCCTGTGAAGCCACTCGCGGCGACATTCGGAAGGTCAGGGCAGTCAGGGCAGGTTCCTGAGCGCTGGAAGAGGGCCAAAGCTTCAGGAGGGCAAGGAGGAGGATCCAGGGAACTACTGCTGGGTCTCACCGCGATGCCTGGGAAGGGGATGGAGCAAACAACCCTGCAGCCATCGCCAAGCACACGAGGAACGGGAAGGCGAGCAGGAGTCAGTGAGGATCTGCTACGGGAAGCTACGCTTGACCAACCCGAGGTGGTCACGATGACACGACTGGCTGGGGACAGGAGGGAAGAGGATGTTGTTTATCTTGACTTTGCTGTCACGACCTGCCAGCCGACACTGTCTCCCGTTACACGCTCATAGGGAAGATGACAAAGTACGAGCCAGGGAAGCGGCGAGTGGAGTGGGGTGAAAACTGTCCGAACGGCTGGGCTCAGAGGGGTGGCACCAGCCACACGAGGCCCAGCTGGATGCCAGGCACYAGTGCAGGACTCCTGCGCTTAATACTGGGGCCAGCGCTGCTGGTTTAACCTCTGCATCAGCGACCTCAGTGAAGGGAGAGAATTTGCCCTCAACGGAACTGCAGATAATTAAGAGCTGGGGGGAGCGGCTGATAAACCACGGGGTTGTGCTGCCCTTCAGAGGGACCTCAACAGGCTGGAGGGACRGGCCAAGAGGAACCTCCTCAAGTCCAGCAGAGGGAAGTGCGGTTCTCCCGCACCTAGGGAGGAGCAACCCCTTGTGCCAGGTCAAGCCAGTACCTGACCTGCTGGACAACAGCTTTGTTGGGAAGAACCTGGGTGGAGAGTCACTGAGGACACCGTGTTGAGAAGAACCTGGGTGGAGAGTCACTGAGGATACCAACGGGACCATGAGCCAGCGAGGGGCCCCAAGGAGGCCAATGGGCTCCCGGCTGCCTCGGGCAGAGCTGCCGGCAGGGCGAGGGAGGGGATCCTGCCCCTGCTCAGCCCTATGGAGGCCACACGTGGAGCGCTGGGTGCAGCGCTGGGCTCCCCAAGACCAGACCTGGGGCTATCAGAGAGTGAGGCCAAGAGCTACTGAGATGATGAAGGGTCTGGAGCATGAGGACACGGGAGGAAGGCTCAGAGAGCGGGACCTGTGGAGCCTGGAGAAGAGCGGGGGCATCTCAGCAGTGTTTCAGTAGGTGCAGGAGGGTGCAGAGAGGCTGGGGCCGACTCCTCCCTGGAGCCCAGGAACGGGACAAGAGGTGCCGGGCGTGGACTGGAGCGTTGGGGGGTCTGTGTGAAGGCAGGAGGAGCTTCTGTGGGAGAGGGGCTGAGCCCGGAGCAGGTTGTGGGGGGAGGCCGCGGAGTCCCCATCCCTGGAGRGGGTCCAAGCGCTCCGCAACCCGCCGTCCACGGGTGGCCCCGCGCTTCCTGACCGTCCCCTCTCCGTGTCCCCGYGCAGATCTGCGTGCTGGAGTGCGAGGGCCAGGCCGTGCCGCGCGCCACCTGGGAGCTGTGCGCCGCCATGAGCCGGCAGCGCGCGGACGACGCCGAC
>PTEX01000172.1:1212423-1224064 GCA_003342815.1 Eudromia elegans
CCGCGTCCCGGCTCCCGCCGCCAGGCACAGGCAAAATTAAGCCCCGCTCCCGTGTCCACCTGGCCGGCCTCCACCTCCGCCCTGACGGACCCCCCCAAAAGCGCTCCAGACTCGCACGCGTTCGGCAATCACTTTTCTCCCTCCTCCTCCTCCTCCTCTTCCTCCTCCTCCTCCTCCTCCTCCTCCTCCTCCTCCTCCTCCTCCTCCTCCTCCTCGAGATCCCGCTCGGCACCGCGGCCCCCGGACCGCTTAGACCAGCACGTGAAGAAGGGGCGGCCTCCGGAGCCAGGAGGATGTCCCAGGCAGCCGACGGCGGGGAGGGAATTGCTGGGGTGGGAAAGGGAAGACGTTAAAAGGTAAAATAATAAAAACCCGAATCTGGCAGGATTTTTGCCAAATTTTAGTCCCGCTGGCAGCACCCCAGCGTAGGGGTGGGTTGGGAGGGGGGAGCCTCGTGCGGCCGCTGCGGTTTTTGGGACGCCCTTGGGGCCCTCCGGGTCCGCCTGGCGCTGGGGGTCCCTCCCGGCGAGCAGGAGGGCCCCGCCACGCGCCCGTCCATTAAAGCTGCTCCGAGAGCCTGGAACCGCTTCCCTGTCTCGGCGATCCTCGTTTCGAGGGCGTTCTCCTGGCGGGGTCCCGAGGACCCCGGCGTTGCCTCCGTCGCCCCGCGGCCGCGTCTGCGCCCCCCGCTCCTCTCCCCGCCAGCGTCCCGGCCGCTCTCCCGCCCCGSCGCGGGGGCACACGGCGGTTCCTTGGGATGCGCAATTCCCAGGATGAGGCGCCCGGGCTGCTTTCCCGCTGCCTATCCCGCTGCGCCCGCCCCCGTTTGTAAAAAACAAAAAAAAAAGACGGCAAAAAAAAAAAAGGAAACTGTCTCAAAAGAGTCTGTTCTTTTTAATTGTTTCATACGACGATTTCTCCATTAAACTTGTACATAGCAAAGAGAACAATTAATAAATTAGTTTACGATTTCTACTCTATCATTGCGACTGGCAACCGATCGCTCGGGTCACCGCCGGCAGCGCAGGGCCCGGCCGGCCCCGCTCCCCTCCACGCTCCCGAAACMTGGATTGTTTTCCTCCAAGTTACCCAAGTCGCCGTGAGATTGGTTAAAAAACCTTGGGATTTAAGGAGGGAGGAAGTTTTTCTGGGAATCAAAGCTTAAAGGAGAGAGGGGAATGCCCAAAGTATCCGAGAGCTGATACGGAGAGTGGGAGATGCCGGGCTTGGAAACGGGGGTTGGCTCCAGTGGGGCAAAAGCAGGAAGCAGATTCCAGGCTGGATATATGGGCAATATCACCTGCTGGCTATTGGGATATATTGGGATACGGCAAAATGTTGGGATATTCAGGAGGGGAGAGGATTTCTGCCCGGCTCCCGTCACRCCTTGCACCGAACCTCATTCCCGTTGCGAAAATAAAAAGCAGCAGGACCTCGGCATCCCGGGAAGGTGCCAGGATCCCGGCGTGTCCCAGCTYGTCCCACACGCTGTCACTTCGTATTGAATTATCCCCCTTGGAGCCACCTCTCTGCATCCCAGTTTTTCCCATCTCCGACAGGCGAGGGCATCGCTCATGCGGCCGGGGAGAGGCGGCGGGGAGGGCAAATCCCATGGAKTTGGGGCCGATCCCATGGGTATGGGGCTGACCCCAWKGATTTGGGGCCGATCCCATGGATCYGGGTGTGAGCGGCATCTCCAGCGGGAGCCGCGGCACTCGTCTTAGTGTTGCCATGGAAATGGCGCCGACTCGCCTGGGCAGCCGGAGCCGCTCGGTCTCCGGACGCCGCTCCCGCTTCGGGCCCTTTCCCTTATCCCTTGGGAGCCCCTTTCTTCTCCCGCGGCCCTTCCCAGCAAACAGGACCTGGAGGGAATCTGGATTTTTCCCTGGGAGAAAGGGAACAAAAAAAAACATCTCTGAAAGGTGGGAGCGCCGCCCTCTCCAGCTCCCAACGCCTGGTCCACACTGCTACCTAGCGGTGCCGGAGCGCYGCGGGAACGCCGGGAACRCCAGCCCGGACACGGCGGCGGGCAGGAGGCAAAGCAGACACRGTGAGCGACCAGCCAACATCCTTTTTTTCTTTTTATTATTTCTTATAAAATATATTTCATATTGCTGCTGTAAAAATTACAGTTCACTTTTTTTTTTTAAATTTTTACAAAAAAAAAGACTTTTTCTTTTCTATACAATAAAAACAACAGTCGGAAGACGGCAGAGAAAAGCTCCGAGGAGACGAGAGCGTCGCTGCCGCGGCCGAGGCGACGGCTCCGCCGAGGACCGCGCTGCACCCGCCACGACCCAGCGTTTGGGCTAAAAAACCTGGTTTTCCATAGGGTCCAACCGCRGGGCATCGCAGTATCCAGCCTCCAATCCGCGCCCAAGAGAGGCTCCTATGTACATACATACATATATACATACGTGGCGGGCCAGGGCAGAGCGAGCCCGAGCTCGGGAAGGCTTTAAGGACTCGTGCACCAGGAGGACAGGTGAAATGTGCGGGATCCGGTCGGAAGCAGGTTGAAAAATTACAATAAATGTAAGGGAAGGGGGGGAGGGAAAGCAACCGCCACCAAACCAGGTAGACGCTGCCCAAGCCTGCYGTCATTTCTGCAAAAATAGGATTTTATGTTTCCTAAATGTAAAAAAATAAAAACAGCCTCGAGTCCTACAGAACTCCCTGCACCAGATTCTGTCAGAAATGCAAACGCCACCAAAGAAGGGGGAGAGCCGGGAGCGGCGGGACGGTCTCGCCCAGCCAGGTCCGTACGGCAGAAAACCCCTGGGAAGAGAAGCCGTAGGGACGTCCCGGCCCGTCTCCAAACCGGTCTCAAAACGGTCCAAAATATTCCCAGGGGAGAACRCGGCTGCCCGTTAGGTGGAGCCGGGGGGACGAGGCACTGCAAGAGGGACACGAGCCCCAGCAGCGGGACCGGCTTCCCGGGATGCACATTCCCGGCCGGAGCTCCGGCATTGGCCCTTATTCCCAAGTTATTTACATTTTCCTATTTCTCCCCCTATCCCTTTCTTGGTTTTTAATCATGTTTAACATAAAGCGTCACCTTCTCGTCTTCTGGGGTTTTTTGCAGGAGACGGGAWGGGCTTGGGGTGCTGGTGCTGGATTGTCCAACGCAACATCCTGCTTTCCGAGGGATAAATCCCTTCCGGAGGCTCCCGGGATTGTCATCAAGAGGTGCCTGGGGCTCCTCATGGCTTATTTTAAGTTTCCTGAGCTCCCACCCTYGGGAGCTGCAGGATGGAAGCCAGGGAGAGGGGAAAGCCAAGGAGAGCAATACTGGGAAGGGCCGGCAGCCTGCGGCTCCGAGCCGGCCTCGTCCTGCTTTGGGGCGAAAACGGCACAGAAAGGGCAAAGCAAAAGCCTCGAGGCTGTCCCGTGTCTCGACAAGTCGGGGGGACGAAGGCACAAAGTCTGCAGGTAGCCCGGACTGGATTTTTTCCCCTTTTCTCCCCCATTTTCCTGCTCCGTGCTCAGCTCCAAGCTTTGACTCGGAAGAGTATTCGGGAGCTGGAAACACAGAGAGGCACTGAGCAGAACTTTCCCGAACGCCTTAACTTCCAGCCCACGGGAATTTGGGCGGTTTACACCCCTTTTCGGAACAACGCAATCACTGACCATCACCCAGCACCAGGTAAAAGCAGTTCCGAATAAGAGAATTCTGCCTTTCCGCAGCCTCATTTTTAACTCCTTCCTACCCGTCTCCCCGGCGTGCCGCTCGCAGGGGGAAAACCCTCCTCCCGGCCAGGTGCTGGGCCAGCTGCCCGGCCTGGCGCGGGGGTCACGCTGCGTTTTATTCCTCTCCTCGCTTCCCAGAGGCCAAGCGTGCATCTGCCCTGGCTTAGTGCAGCGGAAAGATCGGGTTCCGAAACAATATCCTGCTTCTATGTACAAAATTACAAAGAGACAGTCAACAAGCACCTGTAATACACATGTATATAAACCCACTTGGCCTGCCCASCCACCCCCTTTATTGACAGGGCTCCTGCTGACCCAGGAGGAATTAAAAGGTAGTAATAATACTCTCCCAGCCCCATTATTTAGGGGGTTTTGTTTTACTATTTTAGACTAATTGCCTGGTCCACAACAGCACCGAGGCCCCAGCCTGCTGCAGGCACCCGCTCTCAGGTGGATTTTACAGCCATTGGGAAACGTGGTGGGAAAGGGGGAAAAGAAGTTGGGGGGAAAAGGCAAACAGGGTGTTTTCCACCCAATCGGAGGCTGATTCATGGGGTAAAACCTGTGCAATATCCGGGAAGAGGCCGTGGAGACGAGACACGAGCCAACACCTGCACGGAGACGACCGCGACGGCGACCGACGGCCGGGAGCAGTTTGAACAGCCCAAATACAAATAYTAAAAATGATAAAAAACGTTTAAAAAGTTGGAAAACCGAGGCATCTCCCAAGCCTGCTTCTACACTCCCGGGTTTCTGGCATGGCTCTGCTGTAGGATAAGCAGGTCCCTTTAGCAGACACCCTCACGTCCTGCGGGGCTTCAGAGGCTCTAACAGCAAATACTTAAGTGTTGCTGAATTGGGGCCGTTTTGACCTGCTTAGGGGATAAAAAATCTCCCCCCAGGCTGCCAGCTGCCTCTGCTAGAGGAACCCCTGAGTGTTTTAGAAGTTATTTTGGTTCAGTTTAGCTTCAAGAGATGCGCTGAGGACCCCGGGACACGAGCACGAGCTCTGATTCCTGCCACGGGGATGGGTCGTGTGCTGCTGGTGACAACCGAATGGTTTTTGCTTTGAAGCTCTGAACGTTCCCAACGCTGTCCCTCCCCTTAAGGGATCTGCTCTTTCCAGGTAGCCAAGGGCCAGGGGAAGCTGCCTTGGCACCTTATCCCAGCCTTGAGGTGGAAATTCCGGTGTTTTTTAGCGGTGATCTGGGAAAAACTGGGAAGCTCTTTGGTCCCTCGATCACCCCTAAGCATTCCTGAGCACCAAGTAACYAGCTTCCTTCCCCACATCATCCCCCCTACCCTGTTTTTATGGTAAAAAGGGAGATTTTCATCACTTTTGTTTAAAAAAAAAAAATCTGGAAAAAAAGGTAAAAAGGAAAAGAACCAACCCAGCAATATACAGAGGGGGGAATTTACAGGCMGCTCTCGAGGTCTCGCCCGGGGTCGCAGGAGGGGGTCCCGACGCGGGCGCCCCGCCGGCGCGGGGAGCGGGAGCAGCGCGGCGCCCGTGGCGCTCAGTCCAGGAACCGCTGGCACGCCTTCTTCCACCGGCACGCCGTGCACCACTGGTCCCGGTGCTCGATGCCGTAAACCTTCCGGCACTTCTTGGCTTCTCCGCGGACTTTCCTGCGGAGGAAACGGAAGGGCTCTGTGCAGGGCAGAGCAGAAGCGGGAGCAGCCCCCATTCCCAGCGCGCTGTGTCCCCTGGGTGCTCCCAAGGGACCGGYCCATCCCTGCTAACTGGCTGGGTATCACCGCAGGGCCGGCAGCTCCAGCAGCCACCAGCTTCACGCGGGSTCCTCCACCAGGCGCCAGCCCCTCTCGGGATGGGCTGGATGCGTCCCATGCCCGTCGCTCCCCGGCTGCCCCCCAGCACACAGGGTGCACAGCCGCTCTCACCTGGTGCCGAGGGACACCCTGGGTGGGGACGTGACGATCAGGTGGGACTTCAGCAGCGGCGTCGCCGGCTGGGGCTCGCTGAAGCTCAGYGAGCGGCTTCGGACCTGCGGGACACGGGAAAACCACCAAAGTTCAGGCAGGACCAGGACCACGGTGCCCCTGGGCACTGCCGGGAAGCAGCACGGAGCAGCATGGACCCTGCCAAGGCACCAAGGGCAGGGGGACTCACCGGCGACAGGGACGGGAGCGTCGAGGTGGCCGTGGCCCAGCTGATGCTGGTGAAGATGTGCGGGGACACGGGGATCTGAATCGAGGGCAAGGCCTGCGGGCGAGAGCGGGACACGGTTCAGGCTGCGCTCGTCACGGCCACGACAAGAGGGGCTTCGGTGACCGTCTGTGCCCACCCGGCTCCTGTCAGGCTCCCAAACCCCCTGGCTCTCAAGTGTTTGGGAATGTGCGGGATGCTGGAGGGCTGCTGCGGGACCGCTCCGGGTTTTCCATGCCTCCCGGCTCGGCAGCGCAGGACGTGCCGGGACTCAGCAGGGCCGCATTCCAAGCACGCGTTATCGCGCCCGCCGCATTCCGCCGGCACCGGAACGGCCGGCACGGCTCCCCGGCCGGCTCCTGGGGAACGGCCCCGCTCACCTGGTACGCGTGATCCGCCTGGATGTGCCAGAAGGAGCTGGGTGCCGACTGGCTGAGCGCGCTGCCCGGCACCGGCGGCTCCGGCCCCGGCGTCTCCAGCAGCAGCGCCTCCGGCTTGCCCTGGAAGACGACGGGGGCCGACGGCGACGTGGGGCTGCCGGCCGGCTCCGCGGCGGGCTCTTCCTTCACCTGCACCTCCGTGTAGTAGAAGTCCTCCTCCCTCTTGCGCTGGTCCGAGTCTGCGCCATCGCTGTGGTGGCGAGGAAGGGGGAAAAAAAACAAGGATTGAGCAGCTGCAGCCCCTCTCCCCTTGCCCATCCCTGTGCCGACCTCCGGGAGGGCGCTTCCCGCTCCCAGGGGCATCCTGGGGGCTCCCTGCTCCCGGGATCTTGCAGGGCCTTACAATGCTGCTGCACCCAACACCGCTGCCAGGCTCCCTGCTTCCCCACTTGGTTTATTTAAAGGGGGGGAAAAAGGAAAAAAAACCTCCCAAGGTTCATCCACAGGGTCGGGAGCCTCCGTTGGGAGCCTCCTTTCCTAGGACATTTCTTTTGCTCCAGATTGCCACCCATGCGCTGCCCACTTTGTGCCCTCCCGGTACCGCTGGCTTTGCCGGCGTATTTGCAGCGCCATTCGCTGCTGAATATTCCTGGATTTCAGGGCTCCATGTGCAGCAGCCTCAGAACCACTAGAGGGGGCGGTTGTCGCAGGAATGGCCACAGGGAAAAGCCCATGGAAAACCCGCGGAGGCCAGAGAAGAGCCTCTGTCCCCGGGCAGAGCCGCAGCGTGAAGGTGCCCAACCCGCGGGCTCCTCCGCACCTCCTCTCCCCACCCGCACCCCGAGGACGACGAAGGCGACGCGACCTCGGCCCTACCCAAGGTGCTGGGTCTTCACGTGCCGCTTGATGCCGACGATGGAGCGCAGCACCTTGCCGCAGCCGGGCCACAGGCACTTGTACACCACCTTGACCGAGTTCTGCGCGGAGAACGGGGCGCCCGTGAGCGCCGGGCGCCCGCGCACCCGCACGCGCCCCGTCCCGCGCCGCGCCGCTACCTTCCTCCTGCGCGGCGCCGGCTCGCCCAGCACGAAGGGGTCGGGCTCGGYGTCGAAGCCGTCGTCGCGGGGCGGCGAGCCCGGCGCCTCGCTCGCGTGCTTGGGGCTGCCGCCGGGGTGCGGCGGCGACGGCGCCGCCGACACGTCGCTGCCGCCGCTCCAGTGCCCGCTCGTGGTGCTGCTGCCGCTGTCCGACACGTCGCCGCTCTCCTTCCAGGGGTCGCAGGGCGCCCGCGACGCTGCGGGGACAAGTCAACTCATAATTAGAACCAATTATATACGGAAAACAAATCAAATAACTTTTTCCCACGCTGACCAGGGCCCAGGATCCCCCTTCTCCCTTCCCGGGACCGGCGGCGTGGCTGAACCCGGCTTGGTGCCTCCCCGGTCGAGCGCGGCTGTCGTGCTCTAATCCGGCTTCCCGGTGTTCCCCGGCCGGAGCCGGCATTTCCCACGGCTGYCGGCTGCTATTTTTATCCCTTGACTCCCAGGGAATGAAACCTCCTCTATAAAAAGGAGCGGCCGCCCCGCCGGGGATTCCGAAGCCGCTCGGGAATACGCGGGGCTGCCCGGGAAACCTCCACGCTGTGTTGGGGAAGGGGAAACCGAGGCAGGGAGCAGCACTGGGAGCTGTCCCTGGGCTCCGCTTCCCAGCAAGGAATTTGTGTGGATGGAGGCGGGGGTTTCTCCCCGCGCCGCGCGCAGGAAGCTGGGGGGGACTCACGGGGGCCGCCGCTCTCGCCGCCCGGGGGGCTCTGCAGCACGGGGCTGCAGGACAAGCTCGTCAGCACCATGGCGGCCACCATCTCGTCCATGTCCGCGGCGCCCTTCCTGCAGCGGGAGCGGAGACGTGAGGACGGCAGGGACAGGGCCGGCTGCGGCGGCACCGATCCCGCCCGGGCCGCGCATCGCCCCCRGCGTCGCCCTCGCCGACACGGCGAGGAGCAGACAGCGAGTGCCAGGAGGTGCCCTTAAATCCCCTTAATCCGAAATTCCACCGCCCCCCGGATAATCCACGCTCTGGAGGGGCTGACGCTGCACAGGCACGTGGCCACGGCGGTGCCAGTGCCCAGGGCCACCGCAGCGTCCCAGGCACCCAGCACCGCAGCGTCCCGGGCACCCAGCACCGCGGTGCTCCAGCACCCACCTCCTGGGGACGTCGGTGCTGCTGGAATCGGCCTGCGGAGCCGCCCGGCTGCGGCCCGGCCGCCCTCGCGGCCCCGCTCCGCTCCGCTCTGCGTTGGTGGCGGCACCGTCACCCTGTCAGCCGGTGGCACCGGCGCCCTCCTGGCGCGGCAGGTGACCACAACCTGGAAGACACGAYGAGACGCGGCCGGGTTAGTGCCCGCGAGGGGGTTCTGGTGCTGCTCCTCGCCCCCGCACCTTCAGCCTCGCCTCCCGGGCCTCCTCCTCCTCCTGCAGCAACCGGTGGAAGGCCGGCCCGGACGCAACSTTGTCCCCACGGGACGTTGGGAGCGGCCAGGGCTCATCCACAGCCGAATCCTGGCGCTGTCCCCCATCGGGTCACGTTTCCCATGGTGGCCACCTGCAGCCTGAGGACATCCTCATCCTCACCCGCACATCGGCCACGTCTCYGGGCACCGTGACTTTGGAGGGACTTTTTCCCGATGAGTTTTGTGTGGAGACCCAGCCTTGCTCTGCACTGGGTGCCAAGGGCTCTCACCACTTCCAGAGGCTGCACGTGGCTCAAAGGAATCCCGAGTGGGAGACGGGAATGGAGGCTTCCCGGACAGACCGAGCCCAAAGGTGCCCCTCACCTTCTCCACGTGACATTCCCACCTCATCCACGGATCGTCTCCATCTCTCTCACACCGCTAGCACCCCTGAGCCTGTTTCCGTTSATGGAAACGTATCCGTGTCCCAACACCCCACACGTGTCCCCAGCTATTTATAGCAGCACGGGCACCTCCTGATGGGAATGCTGCGAAGAAGCCAACGGAGCACGGATGTGCCCATGGCAAGGTCCGTGTCCTGGGAGCACGGGGCAGGCGGGACCGTTGTGGGTGGGAGAAGCCTCCCCTGGGCTCCTGGGAGCAGGGCCAGGATCACGGACACAGGGGGACACGTGGGGTCTGAGCCCAGCTGGCACCTCGGGCCATATCCTTGGATGTGGAGGAACGAGGGTCTCCATGGACCCACCGGAGGCCGCAGCACACGAGGAACATCCAGCTCCATGAACAGGATGCCGGAGGGGTCTGTCCTCCCCAAGGGCCCTGCTGCAGGTGGGGACAGGACTGATCCTCACGGATGATCCCTGCTCCTGCCACCACCACCATCCGTGGGCGCCTCCAGCTCCGGAGGCCACCTAGGGCAGTGCCAACATCACGGGAGCTGCTCCGAGTCCTGCAGCAGCACCCGGATCGGGTGAATCCCATGGAAATGCATCTGGGAACAGCCACCTTCCCGCAAAGCAGGATGTGGCCGGGACCCCCTTTGCCGCAGCGCCGGGATGGATTCCCAAGGGCGCTTCCCAGCGGAGCAGGACTTTGGCTGTGCCACCCCCAGCACACACATCCCCCTGGAAGATCCCAACACGCGACGGAGCCTCCCGGAGCCCGACCTCCGCGCCTGGCTCCGGCCCAGCCGCCTCCCGGGATTTCCCAACAGGAGGAAAGTTCTCCGGCACGGGAACCACGGCCCCTTTCATCCGCTCCCGGCCGGGGCCGCCTGCCCTCGCTGGCACCTCCCRCCTTCGCTTTTCTGGGAGCCATCCAGATCCCGACTCCTGTTTCCCTGCTATTCACCCCAGCCCAGCTCAGAGCGCGTCTGCCGCTCCCRGCGCCCGCAACGAGTCCCGACCTCAGCTCCTTTTCCCTAAACTCCCTCCGAGGCAGCCCGGCGTTCCGGGCTGGCTGCTTCCCGCGCTTTCACATTCCCGGCGTTATTCCCGGCCCCGGCGCGGGGCGTTTGCCAGCGCCGGGATTAGCGCGTAAGCAGCGAGAGCCCAAGCGCCGGGCGGAGGAGCGGCGCCTTGTGCAAGAGGAGGCGTTAACCGCGGCCGGGACGTGCCCGGAGCCGCCCGCTAAAAATACCCCGGCAAGAGCCAGCGTTTTTTCTTTTTTTTTCCTCCTTTTTCTGCCATCGGCAGCATTTTCCAAGCGGCTTCGTCTCAATTCCGGCGTCCTGGCACCCTCTCCCTGCGAGGTGCTGCTGGGGTTTAAGGGCTGTTTAAGAGCTAAACCCCGGCGGTGTTTTGCCCCTGTTCTGTCAGCTTTGCTGTTACATTTGGGGGGTTTTGCCCCCAAAAAGGCTCCGATGGCCACAGGGAAACAGCAGCTCCGAATTTACTGTGAAAACCACCCATAAATGCATTARTTTTAAATAAATGCGTGCAACAGGCAGGACTGCTTTTGCGTTGCGCATCTGGACCCAGCTTATTCCCAAGAGACAAACCCGGCACCGCAGACACTTCACTCCAGCCCCGCTCGGACGCCGAGACCACGTCCGGCTTTTCCAACAGGGATTTCAGCTCCCAGAGCGGCTTGGAGCGCTGATGACCTCCCTAGAAAGACGGGCTCCCAAATCCATGCAGTGCAGCCCGGCCGCTTCCAGGGAAAAGGGGAAAAGCTCTTGGGAAAACTAGCACCAAAACACAGTTTTAATGAGTGTTTTAGGGAGYAGGGGTGGCGGGAAAGCCGGGAACGAAGGGGTTAAGGCGGCGGAGGTCAGGAAGGAAAAGGCGGGAGCCGACCGGAGCTCCTGCTCGGAGCTCCTGCATGGGACAGAGCCGAGGGAATCGAGCCCGTGCGGAGCCCGATGCCTGCAAAAAGCAGGGCCTAGGGGCAGCCGGGACGCGTGGGCACTGCTGCAACAGGGAATGCGGCACGTGTGAAGTGTGCACGCGTGCGTGTGCACACGGGTATGCACACTGCACACGCATGTAGTGCACAAGTGTGGCGTGCATGCACTGGGCAAGTTGCACATGCATGGGCATGCATGTCATGCATGGGCATGCATATCACGCATGCACACACGTGTTGTGCAGTGACGCACATGTGTGCACACGCATTGGTTGCACAAGCACACATGCATGCCATGTTGCACACGCATGTGCATTTGCAGCGTGCACATGTGCGCACGGTGCATTTTGCAAGTGCACGCGTGCAGTCTGCACAYGCGTGTGCATGCACACACRTGTGCRGTGCWTGTGCGCCKCACGCACGCGTGCACTTCGCATGTGCACGGGGGGGCTCCACTCCCCCCCTCCAAAAAGAGCCGCTCCCTCTGCGCACGCGCGGGAGCAGCGCGGGGTGGGGGGGGGGGAGCGGCGGCGCAGCCGGGACCCCCCTCCCCGGGCCGGCTCCTACCCCGGCAGCGGCCGCGCCCCC
>PTEX01000172.1:1235406-1247293 GCA_003342815.1 Eudromia elegans
GCCATGCCATCCTTCCTGTTTCACAACAGCCTTTGCTTTCCTGCTGTTATGAGGAGCTCTCCAGAGACCCGTGCCCTGGCCCAGGACGTGACAGGGCTGCCACTTCCCTGGGGGTGCTGGGGAGGAGCCACCGTCGTGAGGCCCGTGATCTTGGGAAGGGTTTCGGACCTGTTCCCAATGGAAATCCGCCTTCCTCAGATGCTGGCTGCTCTGTATCTGCCTTCCTGCTCGGGGCTGGGCCACCTCCTTCTCCAAAGAGCCTGTTCCAAATTTACTGCATCCCGAGGCGGACGGCTGAGGCGGCGCTTCCCGATGCTGTCCCAGCTGAGGGATTCTCACCACTCCCAGCGGAGTATGGGAATAAATCCAGGTTGGAGCTGTGTTCGTGGCGGACTCCCTCAGGTTTCCCGCTTCCCGCAGCTGCGGCGGCGCCTCCAGCCGCGTGTTCTGCAGAGGGCAGCACGAGCCAGGAGATGGGCTGCAGCTTCTCCCGCCSCGACCGGCGCCTGCTGGAATCGCTCCCATCCTCGTTTCCTTCAGCAAGAAGCCTAAAGGAATATCCTGCGGTGGATGAAGCCTCCTTCCTGCCAAAACACTTTCCAGTTGKTTTTTTTTTCTTTTACAAAATTCCCTGTTTTCCTGCCCGCTTGTGGAGCATGGCAGAAAGCTGCATTTCCATGGAAGCCTCGGAGCATTTCCCCACTCATCTCCACATTACAACCGCCCGGGAGGCTGCAGGGATTTGGGAAGGTCTCCGGAGCTGCCACCCCATGTAGCTCAGAGGAAGCAGTCAGTATGGGAGGGAATCAAAACACAAACATGGCTTTTCCCGGGAAACCTGATGAATCCAGCAGGTTGTATCCCAGTTTCTTGGATTCTTGAAACAAAGTCCGTAACGGTGAAACCGCCCAGGGCCAAGGCAGCTGACGCACTGAGTATCCCGGCATCTGGAAAGGAAAATACAGATCCCTTGGGAARCACAAGAGTGTGGAAGTTCTCTGACACAGAGAACAATCCCTTCCAGAATGAGGAAGAMAAAAGCAGCACAAACTCCCCCCCAAAACGGGAACTGCTTTTACACGAGCTGCCAAGGATGCGCGAGCACGGGACTGAGCTGGGCAGAACGGGAGAGGGAAGGGAGCAGCATGGGGGAGAAGTTCACAGCGGGAGCGGTGCCGCCTCGCATTTCTCTTCTGAAGGTCTTAGGGGATTCACACCCGTTTACATCATCCGAGGACCTGCCTGGGAAGGCTCCAGGAATGGACTCGTATGGCAGGAGAGGAGTGAAAGAAATCCAAGCACCAGCTTCATGCTGCGGGCAAAACCTGCTGCTTTCCACGGGAGCTGCCTCTTGAGTTGCCCCAGCCCAGCATCCTCCATGAGCTGGTCCCAAGCCTTTGGAATAGCGAACGGTGCAGCCAGGAGCAGAAACCACGGCGGGAATGTGGGCCTGGTGAAGGGGTCTGATGTGGTCCTGTGGCCAGGACCCTGACCCAGGGAGATGCTGCAACGTGGAGGGATGGAAAGTGCTCCAGAGGGGATTTTGCATCTGCCCTGCACCATTCCGCACCTAGGAGATGGTGCAAATGTAGGAGATTATGGAAAAGCTGGGAAAAGGCTGAATGGGGAGGATAAGGTGTCCGAGCAGAGCTTTCATGCAGAGTATTCCATGGGAGCCTTCCCAGCAGCAGAATCCATAACACGGCCTCAAATAAAGGAAAACTTCCCATCAAGACGGTTGCATCCCAGCAGTGATCCCAGCATGTACTCACTGGCTAAGAGCAATGTTATTCCTCATACCTCTCCATAAGGATATTCCAGCAAGTCTCCGTGGCAGGAGCTGGGCAGGATAACGCATCTTCCTCTGTGAAACCGTGCCTTTAATCGGATAAATGTGAACATGAGCACGGCATTTTCTTGTTGTGAGCATAACCAGCATCCCCTAAAACACCAGCCAAGCTTGGGCAATGCCGCTCACCAGCGGGACAAAGATTCACCCACAGCAATGCGATTTTCTTTAGAAAACGCAATTTTGGGGCTTCCACGCTGCTATCCTGCAGGTCCCATAACCCTAAATGCTGCCGTGTGGTGTCTTTACGGAGGGAACCGGCTGCGTTGGATGCACGGCTCAGTCCGAGGCCACCTGTCTATTTGCTGTGCCTAAACCAAGACTCGTGTAAACCGTTCCTAACCCCAGGACAGCCCTTTCTTTTTCCACTTCACTAATGATTTTGAAGCATTGAGCTCTATGGCCCCAGCGTCTGCCACTAATGAAACAATTCTGCCCGTCAACTGATGTAGCAGAGCTGTGTTTGGGGCAGGATCACGAGTGGCTGCTGCAAGGGGGTTGTCCCAGGATCCTACATTTTGCTAGTCCTGAATATAATCCGGGAGGTTTCTCATTCCTTCCTCTCATGTTGGGCTCCCAGGGACGGCTCAGAAGCCAAGGAGAGTACGGAGTTATCCCGGAACACTTTGGTTAGGGTCACGACTCAGTTTGGGATGCGACGCTTTTGCTTCTTGTCCTCGCACAGCGTGAAGTTGTTTGACCACGCAGCTGCATGGCAGGGCGAAATACCCCAGTTTTTTTTGCAGAAGGGTGTAATTCCTAAGGGCAGTTTTGCCCGCCAGCCTGTTTCTGCTTTGCACCCTCCGTGGCTGCTCACACGATTTTCCCTGGCCGCTCTTTCCATGCTCTCCCAGGGCCGTTTGCATTGAGGTCTGCCCGCTTACACCCCACAGCAATCTGGTTTTGGAGACACTGCTACAATCCAGCAATGTCAACGGCAAAACCGGGGCCTCTCGGAGGTGCAGGCGTCAAGAGGAGGGCTGCGGCCAGCCAGGCGCTCTTCCTGCCCTGCTGGCTCCGTTCCATGCGGAATTCGGCAATTGCAGAACTATTATTGGATATTCCAAACAGAGCAGATGGCTCCGCATTTGCTGAATCCGAAATGAAAATCACCACAGCCAGCAAGAAAATAATATTCCATTTTTCGCTGTCCTTGCCCGTGCTGGAGTCTCCCTGTCAGGGCTTCCCTAGAGAGGCCAGACACACAACTGCAACTGCAGGGATGAGAGGGAACGAAGAAGTAATGAGTACTTCTGAGATGTGAAATGTTCATTTAATTTGTCACCTGCACGGGCACAGAGCGCACTGCGTGGCTGCGGCAGCAGCGCGTCTCTGAGGCAGAAGATCAAGCAATGAGAACTGGAGCCTCTAAGGGAGCAGGGAGGCAGAGTTAAGAGAAATGTTTAAAACAAAGGAAAAATCCAACAAAAAAGAACCTGAGATGTGTCACGGAGAAATCCCGGCACAGGGAAAAGGGATATGAAGTGGCYCTGCAAAGCTGCATGTTTACGCATTGGCCCTTTATTTTTATGCCAGGATCTGAAAGCATTTGGCAAAAACAAATTAAACTCCRCGATCCTCCGCTTTGTTGGCCATTGCCAGCCTCATTTTTATCAACAAGGAAATGGCTTTGGAGTCGCATCTGCAGCRTGGTCACATCCAGGCCTGCTCTCCAAAGGTCAAAGCTGCCGGTTTGGGTTTTCTGGGGACAGACCCATATTTTTTGGTCAAGAAACTATCAAGAGGCTCTTCCTCGACCAGCCTGTCCGGCAGCGGAGATGGGATCCCTTGGGCTGGTGGACATTTGCACACTGAGGCTCTCACTGTGTTTTGCAAAAATCAGCAGGCCTACAATAAMTAAATAGAGGAATGACTGAATATCCCAAATGTCAGAAGTATAAATACCAAGTAAAAATAATAATAAGTGATGGGAAAAAAAATACTGAAGGTAGAGACACGTCCAATTGCTCTGAGCCGGGTCTATAATCTAGTCTTAATTTTATCTGACATTTTGTAATATAATTTTTACTTTGTGGTCAATAAAATATCAACATGCATCTTTGCCATATGGAAGAGAGAGATCTGCGACGGCAGCAGCTCAACCTCTTCTCAGAGTATTTCCTCTATTTCTTCAGTAATAGACAAAAAAGTGCCACGAGTGCCTACACAGACCAAGACTCTGCTTCCTAAAAAGCCCATCAACAAATATACAAGCAGCTTCCACAGCCCCTCGGCAGATTTCCCCATCGGACGTTTAATTCACCCAATTTTCCCAAGGAGAGAGAAGACGACGCTGATCCCAGAACTCCTCACTCACCTCCTGCAGTAAAAACACTCATAAAACCTGCATGCAAAAAAAGTTAGTAAAGAAGTGGAAATTCTCCATAAAGATTAAAAGAAGAATCACTTCAGGCTTTCCTCCTTTTTCTATTTTCCACTTTTGCCACTGTTGCAATTTTCCTCCTTTAGTGTGTTTTCCTCCGACTTGTTTTCATCGCTGTGTCATTAGTCAGACTTGTTGTCCTGCCTGTGTCATTAGTTTGCTGCTTTAAAATGCCTTCAGTGAGCGGCAT
The DNA here is from genome assembly GCA_003342815.1 of Eudromia elegans. Taxonomy (NCBI): domain Eukaryota; kingdom Metazoa; phylum Chordata; class Aves; order Tinamiformes; family Tinamidae; genus Eudromia; species Eudromia elegans. The sequence goes on from PTEX01000172.1 coordinate 1,239,829, forward strand.
TTCTTACCTGGGCGATCTCTTGCTCTCCTTATTTCTTGCTCTTTCCCTTCTCCCAACATTTTCAGGCCTGTCCTCCTTCATGTCTCTACCAGCAGTGTTCAAACGCCCCCACTCACTTATTAATTCACCCTAGAATTAGAAATCAGATAAAATGGAGAAAAATGGAGACAGAAATGAAGCGCAGAGTTACTTATGAACCTGCAGTGTGTCTAGTTTGTAACGTATTTACTAAAAATCTGAGCTGAGCAGTAAAGCTACAACTTGCAGGTGGAGGAGCAGTCTGAGGGAAAACCCAGGTGCTTTTGACAGGAATCGGTGCAAGTCACCTAGGTGGGCAACAGAGCGGCGGCCAGAGCAGGGAGGGAMGCAGGAGGCAACTGCCCTTACCCTGCATCTTCCAGGGACAGGAGTCCTGGAAGAGCAGTTGGCTCTCAGGAATAGCTGCTCAGGAAGCTATTTCATAGGAACAGGCAGGCAAGTGCTCCGGATACACAAAAGATGGTACACGGAGGAATCCCACGTTCCATCTTTGTGGAAATTCCCAGGTCTCTACTCCCCACTCAAGCAGGTTGGGACAGAACTGCAGGAGTTTCCGAGCCAGCACACGGATCCTTTTAGCCGTGCTGGGACGTGATAAAACTCCCTTTCTTTAACTCAGAGAATAGATCAGTAAAGGGACAGCTGATGAAAGCGTGTGGAATATGAAAGAGTGCAGAAGGGCAGGCTGAGGGCTTCTGTTCTCCCTGTTTCACAGCCCCAAATCCAACATTAAGGTGCTGCTTGTACTGGATAACTCAGGGATGAGATGAAGGACAGGGCACGCTGGCTATTGCATCCCTTGGGATCCTCTGGGCTTGCTGAGCCCCTCCTGTGTTTGGATGTGCCCTTCCCTGCCTCTGAGGGGCTGGCGGTGCTGGGCATCAGCAAGACTTACTCACTGTTTTGTGTCTCCCATCCAGCGTCTCCATCCGCTGCTGCAGACACGTGCTGGGATCTCCACGCCTTGTTCACCACCGTAGCGTCACTCCTTCCACTGCCTCCATTCCTTCTGCACTCAGGCCAATCCCAACGTTCCCGTGAGTTTTCTGGAGCYCTCCTGGCCTCAGAAAATGCTCATGTTGCGATGAACCTGCATGATAAATGCTGGGACCTGTTCTACACACTCCCTGCACTTCACAATGTTCTTCAGTCCACCCCGCAATCACAGAGCAGGAYGTACAGAGCAGCAGTTCCCGAAGACTGGAAATGCAGCCTGAAACACAAACAGGATGGTCATTAACTGTAGCAGAGGTCTGGCTTTGGAGGATCATCTTAAGAACAGTGTGCTGCTTTTCTAACTTCACCCAAGGATTCCTTGCACAGTGTCAATTTGCTAATGCTTTAGCTCCTCTCTAATCACTGCAGCTCACAGGAAGCCCCCTCACTCAAGCGATCACATTAGCTGAATACTATGTATTTTAGTATTTTAGTATTTTAGTATTTTAGTATTTTAGCTCTTTCTCTGCCTAAGAGGCATCACACACGCATTTCCCTAGGGGCAGGGTACAGGTAATTTGGTGTGACTCAAACCCAACCAGATGCAGACACAGGGCATTCAAGCTCCCCCTTCCTGTGCCACCTACCCGAGAACCATCAGTGCCACGTGGYGCAGTGTCCAAGCAGTCATTGCCTCRTTAGGAGCACACGATTTTTCAGAAYGTATTTCAGAAAGATGTATTTGCTGTAAGTCATTTTTTCACACGGACCCATCATCACCCATCTCTCAGGCTTTAATACAGAGCAAGTGCAGCGACTGCTACATCCTTTGGGGTAAAGCTAAGGCACTTTGCACGTGCATTACCTGCAGTCATCTGGCCTTTCCGGGTAACGTCTTGGCTCACGTCTCTTAATAACGTGGCCCCATTTCATTTCCAGGATTGCAACTTGAATCAACCTGGACATTGCATTTTTTGTAGTATATGTTTATAGTGACAGGTATTTCGTGGTGAGAGACCTTTACTGAGAGCCTCTTCCACAGCTCTTCAACAGCAACTGGCTCATTTCAGGACAAGCTTTAGTAATGCCAATATTTTTCAGGTTTGATCCTTTTTTTCTTGACAAACAAGACACATCTCTGTTGCTTTGGTCCGTATTTTATGACTCTAATATGACAGACAGTATGAGAGTTTCATTCAAGACCAAAATGTGACACTCTGTATCACTGAACAGGATGTGTGCCACCTCCCAGTCTAGGCAACTCCTGGTTAAGAGTTTTTGTATCAAACGAGTTAAAATGTTCCAACTCTTAAAGCAGTCTCAGTGAGGTCTCTCATAATGTCACGTACCATTAAAACATTAYACCACACCCAGGCTTGAGCCCATACTGTCAATATTTCCCTTCCTAAAGGGTCACAATTTCTGCTGGACTTTATTCTGGGGGAAAAAAAAAAAAAAAGACATATTTATATAYGTATATATTCACAGGCACAGGCATATAGATTACGTAACAGTAAGAGGACCCTGCTACCGTGTTGCCACTGAGGGGAAGTCTTGCATTGCTCAAACAGCGGCTTTCGTTTTCTCAGGAGCCATCTCCGATTCCTCTACCGGGAACGCTCCAAACGTGTCTCGTTCCTGGTTTCCGTTTCCAGACTGTTCTGGGCTCTTACATTCGCTCTAACTTCAGTTGCTGGCACCTCCACCCGCGGGTCTCAAGCCGCCCGGGTGCCYGAGCTCTGCTGCAGCCCCTCTCCATTACCTCTCAGACAGGCAGGAGGAGGAGGAGGATGTGTCCAGGACGGGTTTTGTCCGTGTTTAACCCCCACATCACACATTCAACCCACTTCAGAAACTGCCATCTCAGCACCTCGAGCTGTCAAAAACATCCCTGATCCGCTGCAGCAACCTCCTGACTTACCCAAAGCAGCAGAGAGGGGTAAAATTGCCAATATTTGGAGTCAGAGCCACCAAGGGCGAGTACTCCGTGTTTGAAGCTGGAAATGCCTTCAGGTCGGGCCCACATCCYCTGCCCTTGCTCTGCTCCAGTCCCTCTCTCGCTTCTGACTTCAACTGTAGCAGCTGACCTAGAAGGAAAGTTATTAAACACACACAGTAATAAAAAGAAAACCACCAAAGCGGAGAAAAACAACGCACAATAATCAAGAATTACTCGTTCTTCTTCTGTGCTACCTGCAGGGGATAAAACGGAGCACGTTTTGCTGGTGCCCTATAGACTGCAGCCGTGACGAGGGCAGCCCTGTCCACGCGGCGCCGTGCTGATTGGATACGACGCAGACYTCACCCTGCTCGAAGGACGAGCCGCGCGCCCCGTTCAGCCTGCACGCCGCCCTGCCAAGCACCACGCGCGCCTCTCTCTCCCCTGGATCCCTTCCTCGGTGCTTTTCTTGCATTTCTGATTGCTTCTGACGCATCGGTTACCCGGGTTAAAACGTTCCCTGCTGTGGAGGTGGTTGGTAGAAATAAAGACTGAATTAGCTGCAGGATTTCACCAGCAGACCGGGCCCGAGCAGGCTGAGATATTTTTATGGACAACAGGGAAACCCAGAACCACTCATGATGGTCAATAATTTGGGGTCTCTCCTGCCTGGATGAGGGTGAGGAGGAGCAGCCGAGGGCTGCGGGAAGCCAGAGAGGGAACCGACTGCCTGGCAGAGCTGTGGAACCCGGCGCCTCCTGCAACTACTCATGGGTTTAAAAGTAAGTACTTAAGTGCCTATCRGCTGCACGAGGGCTTTAGAGCTCTTCAAGCTAGCGAAACGGATGGTACTTCAAAGGCATTAAAAGTAGGTTACGGAAAAGTATTCCAGAGACTGAGGAGGTACCTGGATAAAACTGACAGTCTTTAAGTGCAGATGAGTAAATAGAGGGAGTTCTCAGTGGGGCTGCTTCTATAGGGTTAGTGAACAGCTCCGGTTTATCCTCTGCTCGGCACTTGGTCTGCTCAGCACGATGCCAAAAAAGGGCACGTTACAAAAACAAGAAGGCAGCAGCAAGCAAGAGCAAGAGGACAACTCTATATTGAATATTATCCAATTAGCCAAGTACATCACAGGCAGGTATCTGCTAGAAGAGCAGCTACTGGCTACTGAGTAATATAATATAATACTTGATACTTCATAGATTAGTAATACTTACAATGAATAAGCCCCGTAAATATATATATTTTCACCCCCCCACACCCTTTAGCCTTTTGCTCTGACGAGATAAGGAAATGAGAAATGAGGTTACTTGATTTCCCTTTAGAGCTTATAATCAGCCACACTATTTTCATAATCTTCACTCAGTTCCACTTTCTGTTTCTGAAATGTTCTACAATACGGCAGTGTTTTTGTTGCAAACTCCACAGGGGGACATTTTAGATGCCAACAAACACAATCAGTGCAATTTATCCTCTTCTTCTTATTATTACTCCTTTTAAATGCTGTGAAATATTCCCATCTACCTGAAGCTTTGTTTTTTGGGAGGCCTTGTACTCCTCACGGTAGTAAATATATGGCCTCRGTATCACTAACTTTAAATCAACACGGATCTGCACAAGCACAAAGAGCTTCCAGAATTAGGATACCTGCATACAATAAGCAGCATTTCCAATACCTACTTTGCAACCTCCTTTCTGCAATCAGATGTGTTATTAACCTGTCCAGTGTCAAGAAGAATGGGGTATTTACCCCTTTAAAGACAGGACTTAATAATAGTAACAGTAATAACTTTAGTTAAGTATACAAATATAAACATGCCATTAATCATTTACAGAAATCGGCCCATTAATAATGTTTCAAAGCTCTCTAGGAGAGGAACCGTGGGGAAACTGAGATTTCCTCTGTTTTTCAAATTTGGTCCCTCATTCTCTTTATTAAACAGAAAAGTTATTGTTTTGGAAAAAAATCTGTTGCTATTTTGTTTAGCTGTCCCTCTTTTGACACCATCTGTGGTCAGATTAAAAGCTGGGATCTGAATCAACATCTCTGCGTTTAATCTCTTGTTGATATTTCTGTAGATTGAGAGGCAGGGAAAAAAAAGAACGATTACTAGGGGCCAGCCAGTTTTTCAAGTTTGAATTATGCCTGTACAATCTTAATGAATTTCTTAAGTYGAATGTAAATACGACCCTGGAATGTGGAACTATACATTTTTTGCTCTCTGAGGTCTCATAAAAACACAAAAGCTTTCTGTGTGGTTCCACACAGCGCCAGAAATGCTTTGTACCGTACCCTCAAACCCGAGGCAGCTCATGGGGCCGAAATTAAAGTCCGCGGAGCTTCCTGTGGGACATTAAGTGTTTTCCTCCTAATTGTTTACAATTTGCTCTCTGCTGTGCCTGCGCTTGGAGCCGATACCATAAAAAGCTGCAGAGAAACCTGAAGCGGCCGCTCCGCACCGAGCCGGAGCGCCCACGGCGCCTTTTCCCCCAACAGGCAATAACGCCGCAGCGAAAGGCGCTGCAAAGTCCCTAACCGAGGACTTTTGCCCTTGCATCGAGTGTAAAATAGGTCACGGCAGAGGGACGCTGTGTCTTTAAGTATTGCCCGGCCTGAGCCGGATTATCATTAGGTTACGTAACCGCTGATGAGCTGCTTTTCATTAAGGCTCCCCGAGCGGGCGAGCGGTGCTGGGAGCAGCTGTGCTGGGGATGCCGTTCCTTGCAGGATGCTGCGCTCTCCTCCCAGCTCTGGAGGCTGCTGCCGGGCCGGGGGCTTGTGTGGATCGTCAGGATGCCCAAAGTGTAAAGCGACTGACAGACCTTAATGGGGTTATGTGCTAGTTTTGGTTAAAGTACACATGTGAAATTGTAGAAATAAGAGGTGTTACCTCAGTGTGTTAGGGGAGATCTCCTGGTGTGGAGCTGTGTTCCTGAAGTGCATTCCCTGCTGAGCAGAACCCCTGAACCTTCCGGCTTTTCCCCATTTGGAATGCAGGAAATGATGGGGTGACGATGYAGCTGAGAGCCTGCGAGGGGAAGGAAACTTGAGGCATAGCTGGTGGCAATCACAGCCTCACCCCGGCCACCCTAGGTGGGCACAGGCTCCCCGGAGGGTCCCTCCTGAGGCCCCCAGGACACTTGTTTGCACCCTTGGTCCTCCTCCGCATCCCGTGGTCCCATCCATCCCTTCTCCATCACTGTTCYCTGCAAGGCAGCAGGGAGAGGCTGACACAAACCCCTGCACATGAGAGTGCCAAGGGGTGCCAAATCAGATATCCAAACTGCACCCAAGGGARACAACCCAAGCTGTGCCCAACTTGGAAAACTCTACAGCTAATTACTTGGGGGATAGAGAAATCAGGAGTAATTTCTCCTGCTGGGCTCAGCACTGCCCTGAGTCAAGCCCGAATCCAGGAGTGGAGGCACGTGGAGCTCTAAAGAACCGATTTCCTTCGAAATGGAGGCGCTGCTGTCATCACAGATCTTACGTATTGCTCTCCACAGCACTGGATTCAGCCGTGAGGCTTTAAGGAACTCCACGCTATGCATCTTAACCTGCTAGCCTAACGCCTGCGCCGCGGACACCTGCAACGCACAAAGCGCTCCTAAAACAGCAGCCTGCTTCCCAAACCAAAAGAAAACCGGAGCGGGCCCTTCAGCCCCAGCAAGCTACGTGGAACGGCAGGCTGAAGAGCGATGTGTAAAACACGGGCTTTATGGCCACGGAGGAGACTACCAGGAGACCTCAGCGTTGTTCTGGTTGGTGATTCCATCACTCCCTCGAGGCTCGACCCCCTCGTAAACCTCTAAACCACCGCTTCGAATCTGTAAATTGAAAACAATCCTATCAGCTAGTTTTACGAAGGGCTCGGATTAGCGAGACGCAACAAAAGTAAATTATTTCTCTTTTCAAATGAAATGGAAGTTAAAGCTGCTCGCACATAAGGTCTCACCCGCTGAAGTTACACTTACAAGGCAGGAGAGGCCTTTGGATTTAATTCTAAGAAGTTCTGAGATAATTTCATTTTGCTGAAATTTTCATAATTTCATCTTCCCTTTTCGCCGCGTGTATTTCCAGGAGACATTTAACCCACCTCAGGTTTTCAAGTCTCATTTATTTAAATCGCGCCAGCCTGACAGCGCTGTAATGCACTTAACAACGCCGTCCTCGATACCTGCCTTCTGCCTTAAAACAGACGTGAGGATTAAAGCCATGAAAACGTCTTTGCGCTTCTCAGTGTTAACATCACCCAAGGCTCGGAGCGTTCCCCACGGCCTGGGCTTTGCCGGCACGCCACGTTCTTGCGAGGAACTCGTCCTAGCACCCAGCTCCACGGCTTGGCCTTCGCCTCGGAGCCTCCGCAACTCCTGCGCGCCCGGAGGTGGCGCGGGCGCAGCCCGGAGCGGCGGCGAGCGGGAACGCCGGCGTTCTGCCCGGCCTCCTTCCCTCCGCGGCGGCCCCGGGCGAGCGGCGGCGCTCCGGCGGCGTCGTCGTCGTCGTGGTGCAGCGGCGCTCTGAGGGTCGTGCAGCAGCACGCAGCGGCC
>PTEX01000172.1:1249757-1268828 GCA_003342815.1 Eudromia elegans
TTTTTTTTTAAAGAAAACGAATTTTATTTATTTATTTTCTCTTTTTTCCTTCTTTTCTTTTTTTCCGTGTCTCCTTGCGGTGCCGGAGGAGTTTCCCTGGGCTGCAGAGGGGAAAGGGGGGCGATGCAGGAAGGCCCGGTGCTTTGGGGTGGGGGGGCGCGTGGTTTTGGGGGAGACGCCGTGTTTTTGAGGGGGGGCGTTTGAGGAGGAAATGGCCCCGTTGGCGCTGGGATGGGCAGTCCTGGAGGGGCTGCAAAGTTGGCGTTTCCCCCCCCGCTCCTCCTCCCTATCCCGGTGCTTCCCGGATCCGCCAGGTTCCCTCCGCGGGGAATCGCGGCCGTCCGGACCGGGGCCGATTCCTCCCGCTTCCCRCGGCGCCTTTCCCACCGCTCCGTGCGGAGCCTTCCCAGGGCCTCTCTACCACCACCATCGTCATCGTCGTTATTACTGTTATTCCTCCCGAACCGGCCCAYGGTCGGTGCTGAATTGGCGCTACCCGAACCCAGCGCAGCCCCCCCAAAACGAGTGCCACAGCAAAGCCCCGGGGCTGGGACCGGGAGCCGGCGCCCCGTTTCGGGGCCGCTCGCAGAATTTGGGCTCTCCGTCTTGCTGGATTAGCCTGGAAAGGGAAGAGAAATAAAAGAGCTGGTTTGTGCGGGCTGGCAGCATATATGTGTATGTACATGTATGTGTTGTGTGTGTAGATGCATGTATATGTTCATGTTATATGAGTGTATGTTTATGTGGACATGTRTTTATTTACATGCCCATATGTGCACATATATACATGCACATTGTATATATRTACATGTATGTATGCGCATACAAAGAGCGGGAGAGCTGCCACCTTCTTGCAACTAGCACTGCTGTGACCCCAAAAGATGCGTTTTATGGGGTGCACCGTCCTGCTGCAGTTTGGAGGCCGTATCCCTCCGTTATATTTCGGTATACTCCCTCCATATACGTTATATTTCGGTATACTCCCTCCATATACGTTATATTTCAATATACTCCCTCTGTATACATTATATTTTGGTATACTCCCTCTGTATATGTTATGTTTCAGTATAGTCCCTCCGTATACGTTATATTTCGGTATACTCCCTCTGTATACGTTATATTTCGTTATATGCCCGTGCATGCCGGGCTGTTTATGTTGCGCCTCTCTGCCGTCCCGTGGCAGCGGAAAGGGGCAGGCTGTAGGTTCGCTGGGGAGCTATACGTCGTGCACGTGTGGCCGTGGCCGTGCAGGCCCCCCGTGCGGCGGGAAGGGGAGGTCGGAGCCTCGGCCGAGGGGAGGACGGAGCGCGGGGCGCACGGAGAGCCCCGGCAGGCGCGGGGCGGGTCTGCGACTCTCCCGGCGCCGCTTGATGGGAAAGGGAGGGGAAAAAAAAACCCGGAGCGATTAAAGTTCAAGTTGGCACTCACGGGGACAAGCGGCTCTCGGTGTGGGATGATAAACAGTAGTAACCGTGGCGGTGCGCTACCTGGCCGCGGGCCGGCGGCCGTGCTGAAATGCTAAATCCCGGCGTGTTTGCTCAAGATGGGTATCTGCCGCCGGGGAGGCGCTGCCAAGCGGCGCGGCCCGCGCTTCCCGCCGGGATGCCCTTCCCGGGAGCGGCCTGGGGCTCCCGCTGCCGCCGTGGGGAACCCGGAGCGTCCTTGGGCTGAGCTGTACCCCCCTCCCAAAGCGCCGCTCCGTTGGGGGAGCGGGACCGGCCCGAGCGCAGGGGGTTAATCTGGGACTTTGCAGGGATCGTCAGGAGCAAAGGTGTGAGCGCGGMTGCTAAAAATACCCAAAACCAGGGGTATTTTGTATAAGGAAACTATTTATGTTACGGGTTATTCTTGTTTTGCTTGGGTGGCTGCGCCGCTTTGAAGCGCGGGGCTTATCTCCTTGATCAAAGGGGCGGAATGAAAAGTCGTTTTTAAAGCGGGATTAAAACCCTGTCTTTGAAGGGAGAAGCGGGGAAGGCTCGGAGCAACAGGTAAATGTTTGAGCCGAGTATTCCCGCAGGGCCGCGCGCGGTCCGTGGGACGCGGCCGCCCCGGCTATGGACAAGCCCCCATTGCCGGCGGGGGGAAACGGCGCTTTCTCGTGCTGGTTACGTGTTTTTATACTGCCGGAATTCCTAACCGATGGACCGGGTTGTGGTGGGGGCAGAAGCGATCAAAAAACGATGGGAAGTTKTCTCCTGCTTCCACAAACTCCCAACCCAAATGATGGAGGAGCGGAGGAAGCAGCGGGATGGTCGGGACGGCATCTCGGCGCCCTGAGTAGGGAGTTGTTTTGACAGATCCCGCAGCCGGAGCGTGTTTTATCRGGAGCGACGCGTCGAGCCGACCCTCTCGATGCTGCCCAGCAAACTGCCCAGCTGGTCTGGAGATGCTCGAGGCCTGGGCTCGTTTACCTGCTCGGGAATGTAGGTTGGAAACTGGGCTTCGCTCGGCCTTGGGCTGGAGCCAGCGGGCTCGGCGCCTTCCGCGCTCCCAATCCAGCCCTTTTCCTAGTGTCTTCCCGGGAAGACGGATGGGTCCCTGTGTCGTTGACCCGAGGGAAGTGATACGGAAAAGAAAACGGCACCGTGATGGTGTAAATCAGCAGTTTGCCTGTGGGTTTTGGTTATCAAACTCTAGAGTATCTGTATTTTGCCCAAAAGATCCATAAACTGTCGTTTTTCCAAAACCTGGCTGTTAGGAAGYGATCTTAGGGGAGGCCCTTCCTCTTTGCTGCGAAGAAGAGAGGTCTTGAAATATTAAAGCGTGTCTCGAGCAAGTATCAAACAGGTCTTAAGGCTGATCCTGCCAACTAGCTGTTTTGGRTCGCAGCTATATCAAAATATCTGTTTTGAGCTATTTATGTTTCCTTTCTGTTTACTTTGAGTTATCTATCGTGGGATATAGTATGAAACGAGCCATTTAGCTGAGAACTGGCTTTCCTTGGTTTAGCTTTTGTTCTTTATTTTTGCCTTTGCAATGTAACACCGAAAGCGCCACGGTTCCCGTTTCTGGCTTTGCACGGTGCAAAGGCTTTAAAAATAAAGCCCTATGCAAAGCGGGGCCGAGCGGGGGCTCGCTTCGTGCCTCGGTGTGACGGCAGCGCGCGTGAGGAAGTGTTTGAACACCAACCCAGCCCGTAGCCTTCCTGCCCSTGTGAAATTCGGGGCCTGAGCGCGAGCGGAGGGGTAAATTGAGCAGCGCAACAACATTGCCGGGGGTTCAGATGGTTCTTTTTGTGAGTGGTTTCGGACAGTGTCAACACGTGTCGGTGCTGGTGGTTGCAGACCTGCGGCTCTTCGTTTTCCTTCTGGGACTTTGGCATGGATTCACGTCGGAAGCCCAAAATCCTGGAGGAGGGAGAGGGATGCCTGCCCGTAGCACAGGGATCCTCTGTCCGGGAGGCTCGAAGGGGTGTTTGATAATATTGCAGTGCAAAAAGAAAACAGGCTGTTATCAGCGCTCAGAAAAATGCAGTATTGAGAGCCTAACAGTGCGGGCTRAAAATCCGCTTCCATTTTAGCTTGTCTTGTCTGGTAACATCCTGCAGCTTCTAGATTGAGGAGAGAGGAGAGGGAAGTCCTGAACTTTTCAGGCGATTAAACCAGATTCACGTGTAAGTTCCTGCATCCGGGATTCCCTGAGTGCTTTTCCCTTCTTGCTGCTTTTAGATGCCAAACTTGTTGCCTCTGCTCCCCGCCTTCCCCCCTGCGCTAGGGCCCGTGTATTGCTCGCCATCAGAGACCTTACATCCAGTTATACCAACACACTTCAAAGAACCGGCGCAGAGAGATGTGCTTTTTACTGGAACTGCTCTGCAGCCTTTGTCTTTGAAGTCCAAAAAAAAATAGCCCGACTAACGTGCAAAGGATCTTGACGCTTACGACCGGTTGTTTTAAATCCTGCTGGAAAAGCTGCAAGGGARGATAAACAACTCGCGGAGCTAAACCCGGCGCGGCCCCGGGTGCGTGAACCGAAGTGCCTCGTGGTCCCTGGGGGTCTCAAACCTGCTTGCAGGCGCCGGCAGCGCTGGGGCTGCTCCCGGGCTCCGCGGGCGGCTGCCGCTCATGACGTTCCCTTCTTTTTTGCCAGGCTGGGATTGGGGAGCAGAGTTTTAACGGGGAGGCAATGTAATTAGCGTGGAGCCTAACTTGCTCCTGCGAGAAGAGCTGGAATTTCTTGGGGAGGATTCGGAGCATAGCGAATCTCCGCTGCTGTCCCCAAGTGTCACTGTAAAGATACAACAGGCGAGGGGCACGAGGGAGCGYTCAGCTACAACCCCGGGTTGCGGAGGCCTCCGTGACCCGCAGCGTAGGAATAAGGAGTCAAACTGGCTCTGCTTTTGGCTGCAGGTAAATTCCTGTTTTTTGCTTGTTAATCTGATGAAAATCCAGCATTTTAGAATACACTTTATATATATTATATATATTTTTGGCTTGCAAGCCTTCTTGGAACTCCCTTTCAACTCCAGGCCGTTACCCCAGGCAATGTTTTTCTCTGAAGATCCTTTTCAAGCCTTCCCCATGGAAAAAAACCCACCCTTCTGCGTGAATTTCCCTCGGGGGCCTGAAAATGCTTTCCCGGGTTCATCTCTTAGCTTTCGAGGGGGAATATCCACCGAACACAGAGGGAATTGCAGGATCCCGGTGCCTCCAGCAGCTAGATTAATAGTTATGTCCTTAACCTTTAAAACAGTTTACCCAGACTTGACAGGCTTGGCACGGGGTTCTGGTTTTTGAAGATGCGGCCGTGGTAATCTCTTTGAAGGCCTGAAATAAATAAATTAGAAAAAAAAATGCTTTAATGAATTTACAGATGCCATTGAAAATAGCACTTGGGGTGGTTTTTTATTTCTCTTTGGTTGTTGTTGGAAACGGAAACAATACGGAATATACACGGCGGGCTGTATGGAAAGGAGCTGTCTGGGAGATACAGTTTAATGGAGTTGCGCTTTTCAAATTCGGTGAAAATGGGAAAAAAAATGGGTGTCCTCAATCAGATTAATTAAATCTGCTTCCATGGGTGGCAGCGTCATAATTTAATGGAGCTCTGGGAGGATTCGCCGAACGGCGTTGGAATGCAGCATGTCCAAAAAGCCCCTTGGATTCTGCACGGTAGACCCAGAGCCTAGGAAATTCCATTAGACACATCCAAACCTCTCTCGTTGGKGAAGCTGAGCATCCCAAAGTTGGGAAAACCAGGTGCCCCTGGGATTATAACCGTGGGGCCACCTGATATTTTTCCGCGGATTCTCCGACTCGTTCGCTCTGTGGCTCGGACTGGCAAAGGGGGCGGATTACGGTTGCGCAGTCGATCGTGGATCTGCCCCTCTGTCACGTTTAGCGCTTGAGTTCCTGCAGCGCACCTAATTTCTGCTGATGTTTTGGAGGATAAGCTGGTTTGCTGGCAGGAATTCTCGGGAGATCTGAGCACCGTGCGACCGCCGGCCGCGTTCCGTCGCGCCCCTGCAAGGCAAGGAGGCTGCGGTTGGATTTGCACCCGTTTTGGGGGCTCCTAAAAGAGGGCTGCAGAAGGGGGGTAGTTTGTCTGTGTCCGGAATGGCGAGTAGCCTGTCCCTCGGGAAGCAGAGCCACGTTGCTGCCCTCGRCATCCAGGAGATCCGCAGTGTTAATTCCCAAGCTGGGAATCGCCCCCGTTGCTGCCTTGTGAACTCCCATTCCCGACTCCAGCCACAGAGCGTGTGATCCCGGAGCTACCCCAGGCTTCCTGAAAACGGGATGCAGTGKCTCCCGAAGGCTTTTTAAGGTGGGATTTATAAAGGAGAACCAGTCTTGGACCCTTGGGTCTGCTCCTGGGAAGTACCTCCGCTGCGTAATTCCTCTATTCCTCCTGCAGCCAGCGAGCTGGAAGTGAACTCTGTGGCTTGTGGAAAGAGTTTGGCCGGATCTGGGTGAACACGCTCGGAATTTCGCGGCGGAGGCGTGAGCAGTGCGAGCAGACCCACCGAAATGCCCGTTGCAAAGCCAAAAGGGAAAAACTGCTGGGGCGAATTCGCCTGCGGCAAGCTCGGGCACCTCCGAGGAGCCGCGTGTCGAGACGGAGCCCCTCGCCGCGTGCGSCCGGGCGCGGGATTTTCCTTTTCCCTGCCTCCCGGTGCAATGCCGCAAGCCGGATCCCGCRGGCAGAGCGCCTCTGGATGCGCTTTGGGAAGGCGGGAGGCGTTTGCGGCGCCCGCGAGGATTTCTGCGGAAAAATTCCGCTTGCGTTCCTAGCGGCGCGGGAGGGAAAGAAGGGGCCGCCTGGAAGTGGGAGCACGTGAGYGGGCTGCGGGATTAAGTGTGCCCTGGCGCGCCGGGTGGAAGTGGCGGCTCCCGAGCGCGGGATCCGCCGTCGGCTTTGTCCGTGCGGGGAAGYAGAGGGTGCGGGCGAGGAGGACGCGCCCGCGGAGAGCGGAGCGAGGCCTTTTCCCCCTGCTCTACCAGTGCAAGGGGGGTGGCGTTAAAAACATCCTCCCGTGACCGTTGTGGGTTGGTAGCGGGCCACCTTCCTGTCTGACCTGCCCCGTCCTCAAGGTGTCTGAGAGTGTCACCGGCAGTCTTGTGTCCTTGAACGCCGGCGGTGCAACCCCTTCCGAGCTTGAGCTGCATTAAAGGACAAAACAAACAATCTTATTTTTTAGCTTCTTTTCACTCTGAAATGATCCAGGAGAATTRTCAGGTGGGGGAAACCAGCTTGCACTGGCCGAGCCCTTTGGAGCCACAACCTCGAGGAAATGGAGCCGTCACACTGAGATCCCTGGATGGTGCCGACTCCAGCATTATCTGATTGCCCCCCACGCGCTGATGGGTAGAGCTCCTGGAACTAATTTCTCCTGCCTCTTTCAGCCATTTACGTTTTCAAACAGCATTTATGTTTTGAGAAAGTTATTAAATGACTGGTGCTAGCGCAGCGAGGTCTGGGCCGCTGCGTGCATCCCTCGCGCTCAGGCGGAGCACRCGCTGCCGTCCCATGAGGAGCGTTTTGGGGTTTACTGCGTTGAGTGCTCGTGCAGCCTGGTTCTCTTTCCGTCGTCTCTCTGGGCTTGTTAGGTAATTTCCTGGTCCTCGGTTTTCCTTTTCCTCCTCCCGGGGCTTGGCAAGCGTCTGGCTTCCCCGTGCCGGGCGTTGCTCCGCGGCCCGCGCGGCGCCTCGGGCAGGGCTGCGGGACGAGGCCGGCGCGTTTGCAGAGGGTCCTTCTGCTGCTGCCCCTTCTCCCGGCCCCAAGGGCTTGCAGGGCTTTGCAGCACCACCTAAGCCAGCAAGTGGGAGCGGGGAAGGCTCCTGCACCTTCCAAGGGTTTCATGGCACCGGGGGCTTTCTCTGAAGAGCAGGAGGGCCCCCCAGAATGTTCCTAGCTGCCGGTGACAACTTTAATGTCCCTCTYGTGTCAGGTGTTTTGGGGTTGTCCTGGGCAAGACACTGTCCAGCTGAGCTGGGCTTGAAGAGGTGTCTTGGCCTCCTAGGTTAACCCAAATAAACGTTTAGCAAGTAATAGCAGTAATTAGGATTTGGAATGAGGTAGGAGCAGCCAACCTGCATGAGCCCAAGTGCCTGGAACTCAACAAACAAGCTGCTGAGGGAGGGTCTGGGGGTGTTTGTCATCTTTACATCTGAAAGATTTTGTCACTTAATATTTAGTGCCCTCCCCCCCTTTTTAAGAGCCACGTGGGTCTAATATTTAATAATATATGCAATATTTAATAATGCAGTTTGTGTTTTGCTTACCTTGGTCCCTGCTGTTGGACCTAAGCTCTGTTTACGGTCTGCCTTCAACTGTCTTTAAATTAAATAAYGCTTGTAGTGACATTTATGCCATCCTAAAATGTCACTGCAAGTATTATTAGAATGTAAAGAATTTAGGAACTTCTCCGGGCCGCGGGCTTGGACTAAAACTAACAGCATGCCAGCACTTTTCATGGACGCAGAGCRTTGAATTAGATGCTTGGATAATGATCTAATACGTATTTACAGCAGACAGTTTAATGGAAAATGGCAYGCAAAGAAAGCTTATTTTATTGCTACATTAAGAAAAAAAGAAATCTGTTTTCTCTACCATGGAGAATTTTCCCCTCTCAGCTGTTTTTTGGTACTAGTTGCACATTCCTGGTAGAACAGCTAAGCTCGGGCCTCTAGGTCTTGTGCAGATATAGRCGTTTTGGTAAACTTCAGAGGAAATAACGTTTCAATGTTGAGACGTGTCTTAGGAGAACTCGAGCGTGCCGTGGTGGGTGTCAGCAAGCCAGGAGCTGGGCGGTATTGCAGCCACTGTGCGAGTGC
This sequence comes from Eudromia elegans, assembly GCA_003342815.1. NCBI lineage: Eukaryota > Metazoa > Chordata > Aves > Tinamiformes > Tinamidae > Eudromia > Eudromia elegans. Next base: position 1,258,031 of record PTEX01000172.1, read on the forward strand.
GGCATTAATGTGGCATTATTTGTATTTAAATTTCAATGGGGCTTGTTTAGTCACTGCCTTTCCACCCTTTAATATGTGCCGCATAACTAGTGGGAAGTATTTTAGTCGCCAGCTCGAGTGTCATTAACTATTTTTGCAGTAAGTCTAATTTCTCGATGCAGGTGGTATCCCTGAAACATCCGTCCGCGTTCAGCCCGTCCCAGATGAGTAACTGATGCTCGTGTTGGCCTCGTGCTCCAAGTATTTAAGGCTGTGCATGAAAACAGTTCCTTAAAAATAGTGGTGCTGCCTTCTCCGTGGGGACATTGCAGCCGGACACTTGTCTTGCTCGGAGCAAGGGCTTGATGGGCCTTGAGCATCCGTCAATGGCCCAGGTTTGTTTCCTGCCCTCCACGCTCTCCTCCAAAACCTTCTGAATTGCTCCATTATCCCTCCTGTAGTCCTCCCCGCTATGGTATTTTGAGCGTTACAATCACTAAATTCATTGGAATTTATCTGTAGTATCTCCTGGAGCTGGGCAAGTACCCACCAGGTCTGTTTTATAGCCCCATGGTCAAGGCCAGCGCTGGAAATTCAGCTTAGACCTCCCTTGGTTCTTAGCTCCATAGACGCTCCATCCAAACGTCTTCACCCAAAACAAGAAATCCGAACAGGCCGGAGCTGCAGGTACCAGCCCTGAGCCTGAATACTGTGTCCTTAGAAAGCTCCTAGAGGTTGCCGAGAGATGGTCCGTGTTGGTGAAAACCACGGTTCGGCCCCAGATCCTGCACTTCCAAGGCCAGTGAGATATGCTGCAGGTGGTTAAATCCTCTTTGAACATGGCTATATGGGCGGGAGTGCTGGGGGAAGCTGTCTGGGGTTATCGGAATGAAGCTGATCGTCGGAGGAGTCCTTGGAAGAGGCTGGATGAAGGACTTGCCCGTGGTTGGGCATCTAGGCTGGTCGCCAATGTTTCCCTCGTGCTCACGATGGACTCGTCACGGCTTCAAAACACTGRTGTTGGCCCAGGCTCTTGCTCAGGTTGGGTTGGGTCATCCTGCTCTGCCCCTTATGCTCCCGCCTGYGGCTCTTGTGCAAGTCCGTGCGGGWTTTTTCCAAGGCCAGTTGGAAGCGATTCCCGACGGGCTGGCTGCTGTGACCTGGTGGCACCAGGCAGTTGGTGACCGCTGSGTAGTTGGTCGATACTGGTGTAAATATCTTCATGAAACCCTGGTGTAATCCTCTTGGGCAAGCTAAAAATACGCAGGGCTGTGTTTTATTGTATATGATGACTTTATGCAGGGCTTCCAACAGATGCCTGCGGTCCCCTTCTGGTTTTATTTTATTTATTTTCTAATGYTTTGGCAACATCTGTTTAGGTTCTTATGCCCTATCAGGGTCTCTGTGTTGATGGTAATTCCTGTTTGAAACCCCKTAGACGACATTTCTGCTGCAAATTTAATGGGCATGCCTGTTAGGAAATGCAGTAAAAATGTATTGTTTTTGCAAACTAACTAAASAAATGCTGTGAATTATTGGTTCCCGTGTCCCGGATACCCTGCCGAGCGCACGGCCGGTGCCTGCTCCTGCCTGTTTGCACCTGGATGCTCAAATCCAAACTTGGAGCTCGTCAGGCTTCGTGCAGTAGAGATTTAGAGCAGTGAAGGGTAATGGGTGGGAATGAGCGAAGCCTGAGTGTGTTGGGAGAATCCCGGATCGCAGGCGCGTTCCCGGGGGGATGCTCCGCACGTGGGGCTGGACCCAGCCCTTCCGTGCCCTGTTGTGTGAAACTGGGACGTTTGCACCTTGGTGCTTGGCTTTAACCCCRTGTGGGGCCTCTTTCCCCCGGAGAAAGGGTGGTTCAGAGCAGGCCGGGGTGCTTGGCCGGTTACTCAGCGCTGCCCTGAACGCTTCCCCTCTCCTCCCCGGCTCTTAGCACAATTAATTCCCTGCTGAACTGGCTGCTTTTCAGCCTCGGCAAAGGCAAGGCTTGACTTTGGTATCCGGGCAGAATTAAAATGAGTTTCAGGTTTTTCAGCTTCGCTTAAGCGGGTGTCAAGGAATGGTTTATTTTATAAAAAACAATAAAATCGGTAGGTCGTTATCTGCGAGGGCTGCAAGGAGGAGCCTGCGTGGAGGTGGTGGTTCGGAGCACGGGGGCAGACGCGCGCCCCGCGCACCCCGCACAGCGTTTGCGTCTCAGCCTGCCCGTGCCGGGGGAGGCAGCTCTGTTCTTCAAGTCGGTGCGCGGGAAGGAAAACGGCCAACGGGAAAGGGCAGCCCGTGCGGTGCGTCGGCGAGGAGCCGGCGCCGCGAGTGCCGCGCTGGCGCCGGGGCCTCCTCCAAGGCGAGCGGGGCCGCGGGGGCTTCGCGGGGGCGGCCCCCGGCACACGTGGGGCCGAGCGCCGTCTGCGGCGGCTCTTTCCTTCCTCTCTCTCTTCCCAGATGATCCCGGTTGCTCCRAGTTTGGTGCGTGGAGCTGCCCGGAGCGCTCCGGTGCTCCCCATCCCTTGCAGGGGGGCAGAAAGCACCTGGTCCTCCCTCCTCGGGGATGCCCCGTTGGGAGATGCTCTTGGACAGGGAGCCCGGCCGCTTTTCCCAGCCCTTTGGCCGGCAGCGGGAAGCTCTTGTCAAGGAGGAGGAGGAGGTTCCGTCCTGGCAGCCCCGACCTTTGCGTTTTGAGACCATATCCAGCCAACGAGGCCCATGTGAAGGTTGAGCTGAGCGCGCTGCCTGTATCAGGGGTCTTTTACTGGGTCCAGTCATCCAGGTGTGGGTCTTGGGCGCTTCTCTGCAGGTTTATTCAGCCTCGTGGTGCAGCCCTTGGAGCCTTCCTGCGTGGCTGGATTGTGGCCCTGGATCCAGCCATCCTTGTTCACACGTCCTGAGTCTTAGCTCGCTTTTCTTCACTTCTTTCTGTCCATTTGTATTTTTCGTGTTGTTTTTCCTCACTTATAAGACTGTTACATCTTTTTGCACCTAAGGATCATTGGATCATCTGCTCCAGGCTTRGAATCCATCACCCTCCTTTCTTCATCCCCATCTCCAGCAGGAGGTGAGGCTGCTCTTGGTCCTTTATCCACATACGAGAAATCCTGTTGCTAGATGTGTCATGGGAATAGGATGAACAGTGGTGCTCAAGGATCAGCTGGACGGGGTGGTTTTGGTGGTTCGTGTTCTTGCTGAGGAGCCTGCACGTCCCTGTTTTCACGTGTCTCAGTAACACTCGCACACCCCTTCCTGTGCTTGCTAAAGGAAAGGCAGGGAAATTCTTAATCCTAAGGCTTGCACATCCCGGGTTAACGCCTGGAGAGGGGCAAGGAAACTGTCCTTGCCATTGCTGCTCCTCTTCGTCTTCCTCCCGACCGTGAGAGGGGCTGGGGGCAGCAGGAGCCGAGGGGGGTTTGAGCCCTGGCGTGGATGGGAATTCAGGCGGCTCGGGCAGCAAAAGGAGCGAGTCCTGAACCCAGCGCGCAGGTTTTGCAATGGTGTGTCAGGAATGCTCCTTATCTCTGCCCTGTCTCCAGCCACATGCAAATGCTATTTATTTAAAGTGATTTAGATAAAAAAAGCCCGTTGCGGCGCATCGATGGGCTCGGCGTTCCCGCTCCCCGCGGACGTGTAACAAGAGCTGGATTTGGTCTTGACCGTAATCTTCAGCACCGGAGCACGATGTACTGATACCAGATAGCTCGGAAACTTTTGCAAGCAAGGTTAAACCGTTGAAGAAAACTCGTGAAAAGGGGATAAAGAGAAGTCCAGCCGCGTTTCTGCTTTGCAAAGGGTAGCCGGGAAGCGCCCGCGTATTTAGGTTAAACTCCGTCCTGGTTCCTCCCGCCCTGACCTGCTCCCTCGGACCCGGCTTGGATCGGAGCCGGTTCATTTTCTACACTAAGTTTCGCTGTCATTCCTGATGCCTTTTTTTTTTTTTTTTTTAATAATTTTTGTGCCCTGAGAGGTAAATGACTAAACCACAGTCGGCCTCTTTAATTAGGGCCATTAGCAAGCGAAGTAAACAGCTGCGCAACTCTTTTAATGTTGGCCCTCTTTTATCCTGTGATTCGGGCTGCATTCTTTTGGTATTAATAATGTTAAAAACGTATGAACTTCTTATGTTTTTTTATTATTATTTTTTGTGTGTGCGATGGGCGCCCTGTGCTCCTTTGACCTGCCTCCGGGCAGGCAGCGTTCAGCCAAAACCCACCAACCTTCAAGATGTCCCTGCGAGGTGGCACCTCGCAAGCTGCCGAACCCGGGGCCAGCGGGAAGGGAAAGCTCCCCTGGGAATCACGGCAGCACCGGGAGCAATTCCTGTAGAGGCGGCTTCGATTTCCGCTGCCGTTCGCTTCGGTGTGGGTGAAACGAGGAGCAGCAGAAAGAGGAGAGGAGGAAACCTGGGTGGGGGTTTTGGAGCTGAGTGGGAGGAGGAAGGTGAGGGGAGATGGCGGAGGGAGAGTTGAACCCGTTCGGGTCTCGCAGAAGACGCTCCTGGGTCGTGCCCGGCTGCGGGAGGGGAAGCTTGGCAGGATGCATGGATTTTTCCTGCCATTCCTGCAGGTAGGGAGGCGGGACAGGTTCCTCCTGCGTTCGATGGAGCTGCCGAGTCAGCGTTGCGGTAATTGCTCCGAGGAACCYGGGATTTCATGCAAATCTTCCCGGGGATGGCAGGATGCTCCGGAAAGGTGTCCAGGCTGCGGGACGGGGGCTGCCCTGCCTGCTGTCACACGCGTCTGCCCAACGTCAGCTCCGCGTGCTCGAGCTGCCGACAGCTTCCCACCCTTCTTCCTGCTGGAAATGTTCATCTCCAAACAGGTCTCCGCTTTATTGGGAGCTGGAGCTCGTAACCGGCGCCGTAAAGACCTTCTGGATGCCAATGTTCAATGTGGGACATGGGGCCTTGGGGGCCAGCAGCGATAGGCAGATGTTGATTTCCTTTTGGGTTCGCAGGAGGAATGAGGAAGAGGAAAGATGTTTGTGGGAATAGCTCCGGTTGTGCAGCGGGTTGGAGGCGCTGGCTGCGGGTGCCGGCGGGGCCCGTCGCCCACGTCGGCGCGGGAAGGGCATTTTCCTCTCCGATATTGGAATGTATCGGGAGCCGCGTTTCCCTCGAGGGCTGCCTGGATTCTTCCCTGTGCGCCTCCTGGCAGGAATGTGCAGAGCCCACCTGCTTCAGTCACCTGGGGCCACGTAACCGGGTTCGCTGAGCGCTCCGAAGGGGCTTGGCTTCACCAGGAGCGCTGGAAGGTACCTTGCCTTTAGCAAGCTGTGTTCTTCCCTGGCCTTGCATTTGGGCTGTGAAAAGCTTGCTTGATTCCTAGTGTTGTCACCCCCTGTCCGTCTGCTTCCTATTTTAATGCCTTTACGAGATGTCAGACCCCAAATTTTGCAGTTTCGGTACAACAGCTTTTATTTGTAAGGGTTTTGAGCGCTCCCTTCTCCTGATTTCCGAGCCTTGGCTTTGCATTACTTTAGTCTTTGAACGTTTCTGTGCCTCGGTGAATACTGACGTTCAAAAGTCCCGGCTTGCTTTATCCATGAGGACTTCCAGTGACCTCTGCAGAGGGAGAAACGTGGGAATCCCGGAGCGCTAGGGAGGGAGCAGCAAGTCCTTCAGTGCCAGTTTTCGTCCTGCACGAGCTGCTCCGGCTTCACCGGAGACGGCGGCCGCCGTGTCCGCCGGGATGCGGTTTGTGTCCCGCCTGTCACCCGCCTGATGGACGGCACCGGCCTCGGGAATTGCCTGGGAGATGGGAGCAGGATGCTGGCGGAATCCCCCGGAAGAGCCAGCACTCGAGCRCTGCAGGAGGAGCCTCTTGAGCAGTCGTCTCGGGATAAAATCCTCCTCTTCCCCGTCAGATTTCCATGGGCTCCCCTCGCTGGGCAGCAGGAAGGGAGCGCTGCTCGTCCCTCTTGCAGTGGTTAAGGTGGCACCACTGCTTCTAGCCGGGGGACTTTTGCAAACGGCGTCTCCAYGGGTCGCATGTAATGGCACGGTTTGGGCCGCTGCAGCTCCAAGATGATAAAATTCTTTATTTGGAAAGAAAGCTCCACGAGGGAGATTGCAAAAGGGCAGGAAGACCAGGTACCGGCAGTGCATGGGATTTCTTTCCCTCTTTCCCCCTCTTTCCTCCCTCGTTCCTTCTTTTCCATGGGCGTATACAAGTGGCAGACTCTGCAGAGTAACGTTTGGTTTATGTGTAGGGAGCCACATTCAGTGAGAAGAGCCTGGAGTCCAGACAGGGCCCTTGTTACTGATGGTGTCTTCTAAACCAGGGCCTAGAGAGCTTTGATTTGGTTAACAGAGCGGCAGGGTCTTTTCGTTTTGGTTTTCTGTGGTTTGCRTTATTTTGCTGTGAATGACATTGCAGAAGATATTTCGTACTTGTTGAATCTTTACGAAGAGAAGTGGCTATTTTTATTATTATTTGCAAAACATATTTAAACGTTTAGGTACTTAAATAGCAAGCGACCGTGCGGGGCGTGTGGCGTGGCTCGCTGCAGAGGAGCTGGGTTAAAACGGGAGAAGAGGCTGGGAATGACGCGGCTTGGTGGGAAGCGTGAGCGGAGTGAGGAGCTGCGGCCCGAGGTCCGGGCTGCGTGCGGGGAGGAGGCGACGCAGGGAAGCGCGCYCGGATCGGGAAGGGCTGGCGTTTGGAAGTGCTGGAAGACCTCCCTATAGTTGGAGGGAGGGTGTTTTTTTGTTATTCTTGTTTTTTTAATGGTTTAGGATGATGCAAAGCCTTCCTCATCACGCTAAGGTTCGCTATGAGAAAACACGGAGTGGTTTGGATGTCACAGATTTCCAACCAGGTGATTCCGCAGCGCGGATACTCCGTGGGATCCCCCGTGTTGATGTTGTGCCTGGGTGTTTTCATAGCGTGAGAGATAAACAAAACCTCTCTGTCAAAACTTTCGTTTTAAAGCAAAAAAAACCCCAGGTTGTCTCAAATGGTATTTTAAAAATACCAGGTGTTTGCCGATAAGCTGCAGAAAGCATTTTTTGGAACAGAAACTCGAAAGCAGCTAATTCAATGGTGCAAGCGAGCAAGGGAAAACTTAGCAGGGTAAAGCAATTGCCAGGTGTTTAGTGGTGAGATAACGTAAGGCAATTTCAACTACGTAAGACAATTTCAACTGCTTACCTGCAAGCTGCGGATTTGGAAGGAAACGAGTCCGCCTGTGCCTGCGTGGAGCAGCCTTTCCATGCACAAAAGCCTTGCAGCCTACGTGTGCAAAGTGTTAACCACTGGGCAGGGCGAATTTGTGGGGTTTCTCCTGCGAGTTTTTATTTCCTGCTGTTCGGAGAGCTAAGAAAAAGAAGAAAAGTTCTAGCGAAGGGGGAAGGTCAGATCCAAGAAATCCCTCGGAGCTGCTCCCGTGTCCGTAACCGTCCGGCCCGGATGAGAACTCCCGTTGATCCCGACGGCGGCTGCTCCATGGCCTCCAGCTCCGGGGGTGCAACGCCCTCAGCCCTGCAGTGCGGGGGGATGGAATAACCGCGTGCAGCCCGGTTGCACGGAGGCGGCTGGGGGGTGACTGTGCTCGGTGGGCTCCCTGCGAGGCCCGCGGGTGCCGCCGGCGCTGGCACGCGGACGCTCTTCCTTCTCTGGCTGCTGCTTTCGGGCCCCCCGGCGCTGCTGTGAGCGGTTCTCCGACACCCACGGCGATGCAGAGGCGGCCGCGGGGGCTCGCGCGCCGCGCTGGGCGCTAATGGAATAATGAGGCGCTCGCGCTGCGGGAGAGCAGGTGGGTTGCGTCTCCAGCTGCCTCGTCTTGGCTCCCTTCTAAAACTAAAATTAAATAGGCTGAYGAGGAATATTAATGCCTGCAGTATGCTTGAAAGGAAGGTGCCTCGGGAGTGCGTAGCAACATCATTTTGGGGCAGTAAGTGCTGCTTTTGGACAAGAATGAACGCTCAGGGCAATGACCGTGGGTTAAAAAGGGGCAGGATGGGTTTGCAGGAGAARCCTCACAGAATCCTTAACCTTGTGGAGGAAATAGCAAAAACGGGGTAAGAGTCTAGCAGTAAGTGGCTTTGACCTTTGCAGGCTTTGGTGTTAGCATGGGCAGTGTCGCCTGGTGGAAATACCTGGGATGGGGCCGCGAGGGCCRGTCGTGCCGGGCATCCCGCGGCTGCGGAGGAGCCCGGGACCCGGCTGGAAACCCTCACGTGGGGTCTGCGAGGGGCTCCGGAGCAGCCGCTCCGCCTGCAGCGCGCCCAGCGCTCCCTGCCCGCCCGCCGGAACCTTGTTGGGAGGCTCCAGTTCATGAAATCCTCGTGCTCCTGCAGGACGGGTCCCCATCGGTGCTTGGAGCAAGGATGCCACGCGAGGATCCCGGCAAAGCGCCGGATACCTCCTTCATTCCTAAAGGAAGGACCTCCTCGGCGAGGGGCAGGGTCCTGTCAACGTTCCTGGGACCTTTCTTTGCTCTGCCCCTTCCCCGCGGCTGGACGGAGCCGCCGTGGGCGGCGGATGGCCCTGGAGGGGCCGCGCTCCGGAGCCTGCGTGCCGACGGAGCGCCGGGGAGCGGGAGCGCCCTGCACTTTAACCTCTTCCGCCGGCTGCATCTGGGGAAAAGGGCCCCGGTGCCGGCCCTGCCGCGGCCCTGCTCCATGCGCTGCCTGTGTCCTGCCYGGATCAAATCCGGGGCTTTTCCCGGAGGCAGTGTCAACGGGAACGTGATCCCAAGCTCGTGGCCTCCTTCCCGGAGAGACCTTGGGGATGGGTTTCCTGGGTCTTGGCTCTGGGGAAAGCTCCCACCAAGGGCTCTCCCAGCCTTGCTCTTTGCTGCTGGGCTCTCCCCATTGACCAAAATCCGCTTGATTTTATCCGTATTTGTCTGAAAAGCCTCGTGAGCATCGAGGAAACCCCAGACCCTGCAGCTTTACAGCAGGCCCAAAGAGGCTCCGGAGCGGCACCGTATGGGCTGGCGAGCGTCAATCCCACGGGAAAGAGGAGCCTGAAAACCCTCGTCTCACTCRCGCTGACTCCAGGTCCCGTTTTAGCCTTTTACCTGGTGCTCTGACTCAGAGCACRAGGGCTTTTTATTTTTTCCAGTGTAATTTGTCACAAATGACAGCCTTTCCGAGCCGCCTGCTAACTTTCCCATAAGCTGCTCGTTTTCTCTCTCGACTRTTCCTAATGTTTTGCCTCTCTTATGAGTAATCTTACAGGGGCAAAGCCCGGGAAAAAAAGTAATTTATTGCTGAAGATTATGGGAAATTAAATCAAGGCTGGCTGCAGAGGCTCGGCTGCAGAAGTTAAAGCCTCCAGTCGCGGAGTGAGTTAGAAGGTCTGGGGGTGACTGCTGGAGCTCGGGGTGTTCCCGACACAGCAGGCAGCGTGTTGAGGAGCTCCGGCAGCCTCGTTTCTCGCCCCGCCACGCGTTCGGCTCCTTCTTTGAGGATGGCTCGTCCTGTTTTACCTGCTGAACCACTTTCTTCTGCCCGGGGCCTCGAGGCTACGCTTGGTATTTGTTTTTAAGTGGGTTTGCTCGATGGTTTTTTGGAGCTGGAAGTACCTCTTGCGGCGGTTTCGCTGCTGCCTTTCCCTAGAAATTCCCCTTTTTCCGTTAAGGAGCTCGGGGGCTGCCTRGCAATGAGGTGCCTCTGATGGATGCTGGCGCGAGGCCTCCCCCTAGGAGAACRTGGATCCTGGGGCTCCCGTTTAACCCCACGGAAAACCCCTGCCCCAAAACAGGAGGGCTGAACACGGACAACGAGGCCCGGACCCCTCTCCAGTGCAGCTCCCCCGGCCAAGAATGATCCTTTCCCCCCCTTCCTACCATAGAAGTGAAATAATTTAAAGCAGAATTTCAAGCCCTTGGATATTTGTTCCCTCCGAATGAGCCTATTTGTATTGAAGGGTTGGATGTGCCGTGTTAGGAGCACACAGAGCGCTGCCTTGCCCGCGCCTCCGTGTCCTTTAAAGGGGGGAAAAGTCTCGGGACCAGCCTGGAATGGCTGGTGCTGTCAGGTTGCGTTTGCGTTGTACCTAGGCTAGGGCTGTTGTTTCTTTTTCTCCGCACAAAAGAGTCAGAAAAGGGTAAAGCGAGTATAATGTTGGCAGTGGAAGCGTTCAGCAATCTGGAGTTGTTTATATGTTTGGAATGCAGAGGGCTGCAATCATAAAATATTAATATTGCCTTAGAAAAGAGCAAAAACCAACCCCCCAAAACTGTAATTGTCATGTCAGGGAGAGGAGGGGGGAAAAAAACCCCAAAAGACTTAATTTAGCCGACACAAAACAGGCTGGAACAAGCCGCCCGCCTGCCTGGCCGCCGGGAAGCGCCGCGCGCAGCCTCCGCGCCCGGCTCATCCCGGCCCCGGCAGCTCCCGCCTTCCCGGTGCTCCCAGCCCCGGCGCCGCGGCCACTCTGCGAGGGACGAGGAGCTTCCCGACGGTTGTCAGGAAATCCGGGCAGGAGAACGGCTTGAGAGCCTGCGCTGTGGGCAAGGAGCCGCGTTCAGACTGCGGCCAATTCCCGCTGCTGGTGGACGAGGGSATTCCTTGTGTCACGGCGAAGCTTTCGGAAGAGTTTGGAAAAYGTCGTTTCCGTAGGTTGCTTTAAGCATTTGCATCAGCTCTTCCCCCTTTCCCAAAGACTCCTGGCTAGAATTTGGCCTCTGTGTTTAAGGATGGGTCACTGAGAACATGAGGGTGCTTGCCAAATAGGGAAGGTTTGTATTCCCACTGAGTTCTTCCAGTTGGACATTGATTTTATTTTTATTTTATTTTATTTTATTTTATTTTATTTTATTTTATTTTATTTTATTTTATTTTATTTTATTTTATTTTATTTTATTTTATTTTATTTTA
>PTEX01000172.1:1268948-1294273 GCA_003342815.1 Eudromia elegans
TTTTCCTACCTTTAGCAGACGGATAAGCTGTTTCCAGTCCTCCGGAGCTGCCTGCCAGGGCTTCGTATCGGTGCTTGTTTGAACCAGGCCAATGACTTGCACGTCCTTTCCTGAGAAACACGGTGCTGTGAGTGGCTTGGAAAGCCCGTATCTGGGGAGAGCATCGGCTGATCCCGCCAGCGGTTTCCAGTTTGCAGGAAGCGTTAGGAGCTGGGAGCTCGAGGCCACCGTTCGCAAGCGCGTGACATTTAGTCGGTCCCCTGTGCGTGTTGTTGCTGTCGTGCAGCTGCAAAGACGGCGCGAAAACCGTGCGCGGGGCAGCGGAATCCTTTGGGAAAGCTCTGGGATCCGCTGGCGAGGCCGGCGCGGTGGCTCCGCCGTGGAGACCTCTCCAGCAGGTCAAGCAGAACGGTCCAGGTCTCCTGCCCGGAGCGGCCTCTCCTCAGCCGGTGCGCCCRGACTCGGACACATCCACACGTCTGCTCCGCCGGGATCGCCGCTTTCCAGGAAAGCGTGAAATTCCCGTCCAAGTTGGCGCTCTCTCCTCCCGTGGAAAAGGTTCTGGAGCTGGGAGGCGTTCCGAGGGTCGCGGATTCGCTCCGTGTACAAATGTTAGCGTTGCAGAACCTCCGGCCCGTGTGGAAGAGCGCGCTCGTTGGACGTCTCTCATGGATGTCGGTTTGTTGTTATCCGCGAAATTAAACCAGTTCTTAGCTCTTGACCTCTGCTCTYGTAAGAGAGCTCTCTATCTCCTGCATCGTAGCTTAATTCTCACGTAATTAATGAAATATCCCCTTGTGCCCGGGGCAAATGTTCCTGATTTCGTGGGCTTGACTAACGCGCTCGTCTTGGCCGCGCCTGCCGCCGGAGCTAACAAGTTGCAGCCGTCGGGCTGGATCCTGCACCGCGGGGCTGCGAAGCCGCGTGTCCCTGTCCCGCGTGTCCCTGTCCCGCGTGTCCCTGTCCCGCGTGTCCCCTGCCCGCCTCGGTCCGAGGCGGCTGCGTGTTTTCTTGGGAACCAAGCCTGGGAGTATCCCCTTCCACACCCGCATGGAAAACCCGAAGCCAGGCTCGGTTGCTCGGATGCAAACAGCGCTTTCGCTCCGCTTACTGTTACTCCTCTTGCCTAATATCAACATTAAATCTGCTGGATCCTGCGCTGAGAATAAACCTCCTTCTCCAGCAACATCCCTAGGGAGGAGGCCGGTGCCCTTTGCCGTCCCTTCTCCCCAAGGGCAGGAGTCCTTGCGGAGCAGGGCCGCCTTGGGGCGCGCACGGAGCCGCCGCGGCCCCTCCGGAGCCTCCGCGTCCCGCGTGCGTTCCGGAGCCGGCCGCTCCCGCGGGTCGTCTCCCCGCTGCGTTCCGAGGATCTGCGCTCGGGAGCTCTCAGCCTCCCCGGCACGGCACCATCCGCTCGAGGATCGCGTTCCTGCAYGGGAATAAATACAAATATTTTCCTTGAGTTTGCTCGCCTAATGAAACGAGCACAATTTGTGTGTYGCCAAATTCTCCCTCTCCTAGTTGATCTCGCTCTCTTGCTACAGGCAGCTATTTTCACGTATATTAAGGCTTAGCAGCACTTGATTGGTTTCAAAATACTTATTTACAAAAGAGCTCTCTCAAGGCAAATTAAGTTTCGTTTCTGTCTGTTGGGACAGCCTTTGAGCTCGGCTTTAGCTCTTGACATTTGCGTCCTCCGTGTTGCGGATCTGCTGTGAGACAAAACTCTGGAGCGGAGCGGAACGCGCTTGGGAAACGGGATCCCACCAGGCTGGGGGGCTTTGAAAGCTGCTTTCATTGGGAGAAAGGATCCCCTGGAAAGCCAAGGGTAGGATCCCGTGGGCAGTTTTAGGGAGATAAGGGGGGTGTAACTCATCGTCTCCATCTCCGTGCTGTCGCACCCAGCGCTGCTCCCGCTGGGTGGGACCGGCACCTTCCAAAGGGATCCGTTGGCTCCTGGCCCTCAGGCTTCCTGCGGTTGTCTTTATTCAGGGGAGAGAACGACCCAGCAAGGCACAGGAGGGAGATTTGGGGCTATAGGAGGGAGAATCGGGGCCATAGGAGGGAGATTTGGGGCCATAGGAGGGAGAATCGGGGCCATAGGATGGAACATCGAGGCCATAGGAGGGAGCGTCGAGGCCGTGGGCTGCTGGCTCCTGCGGCCGTGCTTGCCGCAGCGGGGCTGGCTGCTCCGCGGAGGTTCACTGGCTGCTCCGCAGAAGTTCACTCCGTCGTGCACATCTGCTTGTCACTTTGTCACGCRCGAAAGACACGACCCGTTTCTCCCWACTGAMTTYGCCCTGGGAGTGGTTGGTCTTCCATTGGGCTCTTGTGTGGCTGCGCTGCCRTCCCRYGTRAAATGGTGCGTCCCCCTTTGCTCTYCTGGTTTATAGGAGGCTCYTTCCACCCRTGTCAACGGAAGGGAACCCGGCGTGGGTAGGGATGGGTCTCCAGGCTGGTGCAATCTTCCTTACCGGCGGCTGCTCCCTGGCTCCTGTGCAGGTTGTAAGGATGTAAAGTGAAGTTTTTGATGCATAATGTGTGCAATGGGAAAAACAATAGCTAATGGCATGAAATACGTAGAGGCAAGAGTGGGAAAACCTCTGAAACGCTCGTAAATGGCTCCGGAAGGAGAAAATAAGTGGTAAGTCCCGGCTAAGCCACGGGAACTTGCTTGGAGGTAACCATGGAGATCTTCTGTATAAAACTCATGCCCAGCTGGGTTATTCGGAGATGGAGTCTCTGCGGTGCCTGAGGATCGGGGTGGCGCTGGGCGGGCCGGCTGCTGCCTGCCCAGCTTGTGTGCGCTGCAGACACGGAGGGGAAGAGCAAGAGCCGGCCGGRCACGACGGAGACGCTCGGGAGCCGCGCGCGGGCGCTGCCGGGGAGCTGCTGCTGCGCCAGCCCTTCTCCCGAGTGCTCCAGGCCTCTCCCGGCCAGCTGGACGCCTCGCCAGGCCCTTCCGAGGCCGGTGGTCCCCGAAGGTGGGATGGGAGCGTGTGAGCTCCCCGTTTGGGCTGGGGTTTGGCGCGGACGCGTCGTTCCAGCGGCTGAACCTGCCCGCCGGCTCCCACCCTCGGCCCCTACCTCGGCAGCCCTCTAGAAATGCACTTAGGCCTTCAAATACCGGAGCTTTCCGTTAAAAGCTCGATGTTGTTCCCCAGTGACATGCTGAAATATTTTATAAAGATGAGGGGGTGTTTTTAGGCGCTTCAATAGCGTGATACGTCAGCGGGCAGCRTCCGGAGCGACAGGGCCGTGATGGTGCTTTGCTGCACGTTGCTCTTCGCTCATTAGAGCCCCCCAAATGAGCTTTTGAGTCCTGTGTTTGCTTTCAGGAGTTGTAAGGAGCAGCATCTGTCCTAATGTTGGGCCCATATAGAATTATGATGTTCTGTAATATATAGAATTATAATTCTGGTATAATTGTTTTCCTAGGATTAATATGCTTTGTGTTATTGAATTGCTGACCGGGGAGCTGGGGAAACGCAGGACCTATCGAGCCTGTTTACACGAGTTATCTGCCTTGCAGGAAGGTCCCGGCTGTAACAGAATCCCAGAATCCTGGAACGGTTGGGGTTGGCAGGGACCTCTAGAGATCCCCCAGTGCCACCCCCTGCTCCAGCAGGGACACCCAGAGCACGGGGCACAGGGGGCACCAGGCGGGTTGGGAGATCTCCAGAGCAGGAGCCTCCCCAGCCTCTCTGGGCAGCCTGRGCCAGGGCTCCGGCACCCTCACACCAAGGAAGTTCTTCCTCCCATGSACATGGAGCTGCCTGSGCTTCAACYTGCACCCGGTACCCCTTGTCCTGGCACTGGCCACCACCCAGAAGAGYTTGGCCCCCTCCTCCCTACACTCTCCCCTCAGCTACTTAGACATATGGACCAGGTCCCCTCTCGGTCTGCTCTTCTCCAGGCTCAACAGGCCCCGCTCGCTCAGTCTCTCCTCACACGGGAGATGCTCCAGYCCCTTCATCATCCTCGTTGCTCTGCGCTGGCCCCTCTCTAGCAGCTCCACGTCCCTCCTGTCCTGGGGAGCCCAGAGCTGCCCCCAACACTCCAGGTTTGGCCTCCCCAGAGCTGAGCAGAGGGGCAGGATCCCCTCCCTCGTCCTGCTGCCAACGCTCCTCCTGATGCAGCCAGGAGCCCATTGGCCTCCTTGGCCACGAGGCCCCATTGCTGCCTCGTGGGGAGCTTGGTGTCACCCAGGGCTCCCAAATCCATCTCCACGGAGCTGCTTCCCAGCAGCTGTAACGGGACAGTGATGGGGGCAGAGGCAAGCGCGGCTTCTCCGGGCTTGAAGGAGCGGTCGTCTCCGAATGTCGCCTTCGTGTCTTGTGCTCCCCTTCGTCATCCCGGTGTATTCAACCATTAAGACCTGACACTTCACAAGTGTCAGAGCAGTTGCTAAAATTATTTCCTTGGCTCTTTTTTTAAAGGGAGCGGTTGAGTCAGCTGCTCCGAAGCTTCCCAGCTGCGTTGGGAAGGGACGAGCTCCGCCGTGCCGCGGCTTCGGGAACGGTGACGGGCGGCAGCTCCGCGGCCGTGGGGCTGGGGACACTGGTRGTTTTGCTGGAAACGCACTCGTTGCTCTGCATCTTCAGCCCGGCCTGGCTCCGGAGCCAAATCCATGGGAATCGAGGGAATTGGGGTTTCGTACCATCCAAACCCATCAGCTGACACGCGTCGTTTGCTTGGCGCTGAAGATGCTGGAGCATCTTTAATGCCCTTATCAAACACTGCTCGAATGTGAGTCTGTGATAACTGAGAGCACAAGTCCAGACTTTGGAATAAAGAGSCAAGCTGTCGCTGTTGGACCCCAGCTTGTCTTCAGCTCGTCARCTGACTGCGGGTTCTGACCCCTGTGTGTGTGGTGGTGTGAGATCCTTCATGTAAGGCGTCCTGTCGTCAGAGTTTAGATGAGGTCCTGCAGTGCAGCTCAGAGCGGCGCGGGGGGAGAAGAGCAGGGAGGAATCCAGAGTGACTGCGGAGCCCCTGGGATCGAGGCTGTGCTTTGCAGCAGACCTCAGATGGGTGGCTTTTGGGGAGGATTATTGCTTTCCATTGATGGGTGGTGGCCCTTTTGGCCGTGCACCTATATCAGGTGATCCTGTTAAATGCACATTTGCACAGCATTTCACACCARTTATTCGGTGTTTTTCTTTGTGATCGTCTCTGCTAGATTACCCAAAGACACCCCTGAAGTGCAGCCCTCGGGAAGTGGGATGCAATTCCAGCCTTCCCAAAGGGCTGCTGCCGTCAAGGGGACGAGCAGCGGCCGCCTCTGCCAGCCGTGTGACACAGCAGTTTGCAGACGGTGGCAGGAGGCAAAGTCCTGAGCCGGGGAGACCGTCGTTTGTGTGTAATTCATCTTGGAACCAAATGAGTCCGAACGAGAGGGGCTGAACGTTCTCCCTGAGAGCGTGGATGTAGTGGCAGGAATGAGGATGTTCAGGCTCAGACGGTGGATAAAGAATAGTTTGCTCCAACCTCTCTGAGGAAGCTGCTAAAGACTCGTGTGGGGGTGCAGCGAAGGTGCTTGGTGCCTCGAGGGGTTTTGGGGTGTAGGGCGACGTAACTCGTGATTTACGCAGGCCGGTGCCGGGGGCTCCACAGCGCGTCACTGCTCCCCGAGACGGGCGCGCTGGGTGCGGGTCTGCAGCAACGGAGCAGCCTCCAGATGCAGCGTCCCCAGCAGCCGTGCCGGTTCGTATCGMCTGGCTCAGCGGAGGAAACCAATCCGTTTATTTTCCGGATCTCTTTCGAAACCCATTTTACACTTTCTGCTTTTCATTTAAGCCCTGCGGTTCCAGTGAGGACAGGGAAGATCCCCACAAGACCCGGCACACATTCAAAAGCCTTGGAAATACAGCAAACTGTTCAGGAAACTTCCTTGCAAGGAGATAAGGCATCTCACTTTACTGGAACAAAACTACATGCAGAAGTGTATATATATATATATATATATATTCTGTTTTTTTTGGGTTAAGTTCTTATTTGTGTAAAATTATTCTTTCCGCATGTTTTGTTGACCTTTGAATTTGCAGCACTTCGCTGGCGTTTCCTTGCCCCGCGCTGCTTGTTCCGTGCCGGGTGGAAATCGGGCAGCCCTGTAGGAAGCAGCAGACCGGGAGGGAAACAGCCTCTCCGCACGCTCCAAAAGTATGTCACTTTCCTAAGCAACACCACCTTTAAACAGCCTCTGCTTTGGGGGGGAAATAGTGAAAATTGGCACCGCCTTGGGACTGCTTTCTATAGTCGGGTATRATCTTGCATCTGGAATATTCARTAAATTCTAAGTTAAATGAACTCCYGCAGTGAAAGGAGGATGCTGCAGGCACAGTGTAAGCCCCGGGTGCACGGGGGTGGGCTCGTGTTTTGTTTCCCTCGGTGGCCCCGGTCTGGAGTCTGCTCGTTTCATGGGTAAGAAGAACGCCGGGTTTGGACCTGTCGCTTGGGCACTTGGTGTAAAACAGTCCCCGATGAAACCTTTGGGGCCCTAAGTGASGTTTAACAAGGGCGGTATGGAAAGACGCTGCCCTCCCGCGCGCGGTGCYCACGGTGCCCCGCYGCGGCTCCGTGGGGCCCGGGCCCTYCRYGGGACCTCGGRGACRGGGYGCGTGACGGGGCCCTGCAGGGCGGCGAAGGGCTTGCGCGGMGGTGCAGCCTGCGCCGAGCGGGCTGACGGGTGCCTCGCTGGGTGCGCAGGAGGTGCCTCGGGAGGTGGTGTCTTTTCTGATATACATCAGCGGCCTTCTGGGGGCCTTGCTGCGTTTKAGCCTCCTTGCCCTCTCTGGGAGCTTCCCGGCTGACAAGTGAACTCTCAAGGCAGGGGTGCTTATGGAAGGGCCTGGCTTCCTGTGAGCCTATGGGCTTGTTTCTAGATTCTCTAGGTACATTTTTRTCTTAAACTGGAGCAAAGAAACTGAAGACGCAGCGATACCCGTGAGGTGACCTCTGATATTGCCCCGAGGCACTGTGATTTGGAAAGAAAGGGCAAAACGCCGCTACCCGCGGTGGGGTCGGGGGCTCCTGTCTGCGGGCACGTCTCGTAGCAATGGTTTCTCTGACGCGTGGTGGGTGACGGATTCACGGGCTGGCGTAGAGGAGCCTCCCTGACCTGCGGAGGCAGAGCWAAACCTTCCCATGGGTGGCAACAGGAGAAAAGAAGTGGGTGATACTGGAGAACCCGAAGCCGTAGGTGGCTTCTTGCAGGGGATTCCCCATGGAAGGGGTTTGCTGCTCTCTGTGTCCCAAGAAGGCCCTGTGACCTCTGCTTCATGGAGCTGCTGCCGTCTGCGGCGGGACTCGGCTCGTGCAGCAGGTCTGGACGCCGGGGCCCTGCTGCTCCGCCGCTCGGTTATGGCCTGGCGATGTCCCCTGCGCTCTTCTCTCGGGTGGGACTAGAACGGTATTAATGGATCTAGCGGAGGGTTTGTCCACCCAGTAACTGCTTCCAAAAGGGTGGAAGGTCTGCATGGACAAGCAAGATACTTCGCCTCTCCAGCCTCTTCACCTTGAACGTCTCCAGAACTTCCTCATCTGGATGCACCTTCTGCTAGTAACCACCACCATGTTGCTGCTCCGTGAGGTCCCTGCTCCTCCTTGGGCACGTACGGATTTACCACGTGCGGCCTCCCATGGCAGCTCCTATTCTGGAAACCCCGAATCCCCTGGGCTTTCAGTGCGGGCTCGTGACTAGYGATGAGTTAGCCGAGTGTTGTGACTTGTCACTGGCCAGTTACTAACCCGTTCAACGTGTTCCGGGTTGGGTAACGTAACTCCGGTTACGGGAACGCTGGCGCGGAGGGCAGGGATGTGCAGAGCTGCACGGGGCTCGGCCCGACGCGGGGCCTCGGTGCAGGATTGCCCCGACTGCTCGGCCCGCAGGTCTGCTCAGCCTGCTCACCCGTGGCAGGTATTGCACCTCTCAGGTTGCCTYCACTTTTCTGGAGCCTCTAGAGCTGTCGCCTGCTAGAAACTCTSATAAATGGAGCAGAGGGCCTCGTGCGGCTCCCTTGGACCCCTGCGATGCAGTTCAAGATCTCCTGAGTTAAAGGTGACCCGCGGTGGCCGTTGTTCCACCTGTGCCTGAGCTGCTGCTTGGAAGGGGCGGCGTTTCCGCACGGCCCTGCGGCGAGGCTCGGCCGCCGCGCGTCCTTCCGCACCGGTGCGGGGAGCGTTTGTTGCCTCCTCTGCCCTGCCCGTAGTGCTTTGGGTGAGTAATAGGTTTCTCTGGTGCCGCGTCTGCCCATTCACACCGCTTCTTGTCTCTGACGTGTTCTCAAATACCAGCGCGTTGCCCTGTACTCGTTTGCCATGGGTGTTTTTGTTCTTCCTTTCCACGAGAGCCGGCCTGAGACGCGTGCTTGGCGTTTGGGAGCAGGAATGACTTTCCCTTGGYGCTTCGGGAGCTTCCTCTGCCCCCGCCGGCATCCAGAAACACCTTCCCGGGGTTTCTGCTGGTGTTTGTGTTTTCTCTTCTTAACGTCCCCTCCTTTGAGTCATTTGAGCTGTTTAGCCAAGAGACAAGCAGCAGATCTCTGGGCACGCCGTGCAGGGGTGCGGGGCCTTTAGGGCAGGCTCTGCTTTTGCACCAGGGAAGCAATTCCCTCAATCCATCTCTCCTGATTTTGGGAGGGGTTTTGGCACCTGAAGGTGGAGTTTGGCCGTGGTGCTTTGGGTGCAGATCGAGCTGTTGCCTTTGCTCWTCCTGCGCCAGCCTTGGGGTCTTCCTTTGCCTTTCCCATCCTCATGTGCCCGTGGTGGTTCCTGTTGGCATGAGGCGTCTCCATGGGGCATTTCCTTGGGCATCTCCATGGGGCACTCAGGGACCCCCGGGGGGAACCTGAAACAACCATGTGGGGTTACCAAGGTCTCCTAGGTGCCTGAGTTCATTAAGACTAATTGCAACCTAGAGTTATTGCCAATAAAAGTCCAAAGGCGTTGGGCAGCGCAGTGGAAGCTGGAAGCGGAGACACTCCGGGAGAGTTTGCGGCTGGAGGTACCACATGGGCCGTGGTCCAGAGCTGCTTATGGCATTGGAGCCTATGGAAGAYGATGGAGAAAGTCAGGGCAAGAGGAGGGACTCGAGAAACGCCCTCGATCCAGCCCTGACTCCAGACTTAGGAGCAGCAGCCTTTGCAGGGCTGGGAATGCTGGAATTACCGCCGTGTCTCACGGGCCCGTGGAGGGTTTTGTGTCCCGAGATCCACGGGGCTGTTCCGCAGGGCGCTCCTTAGCTCCCAGGAGTGCCGGGGAGGGAGGGAGAGCAAAAAGCCCCTCTCGGTTGCGTTGCACTCACGTCGGCGTCCCCTTCCCCGCGAGGCTCCAGGCGCTGCCGCGGTGCGGGTCTCCGGCATGAGGAAGGAGACGCCGTGAAACGCACGGGTTTGGAAGGACCGGGAACCCACTAATGATGCGGCCGCGACTGCGGGCTGACCTGAGCTCYGCTGGTTTTGCCCTGATGCCGAAAACCGCAGCTTGTAACCCTGAATTATTTGGGGGATAATGCAAACAAACTCTGCTTTCCTCCCCAGGAGGCAGAAGTTGATACTGGGTGCCGACCAGAGGAGCTGCTGCGAAGGCTGCGCCCGCACCATGGACGCCTGTGTGTGCTGAAGCTGCAGGATCCACTTGTTCTGCCCTTTAATTAACTCGACGAGTCCAGTTTTTTCCCATGAACCATCTTTCACCTCTGGAGGAGAGAGGTAAGTGTTCAAGTCTTTGCTTGGTTTCCTTTCCTCTGGTGAGAAGGGTTTAAACCTGTCGCTGGGGCGGCTTTGCCGAAGCCCCTCTTCACGTGCAGTTCATCRCTGAGGATGCTCAACGCAGACGTCGTCCTTTCTCCCTGTCCTTGGTATCCGTCGGGCTTGTTTTCCGTACGGGAGATGCGCGCTCGGTCCGCGCGGTGTCGGTGGCTCCACGGATTGTTTTCCAAGCTCGTAAATGGGGAGTTATCACCGGAGTTSTGCTCGTCTCGATGTGCCTCGCGCCGTTCAGTAGGTGATTGCAGCTGCGGCCGAGGGCCACGCGGGGGTTTGGCCCTGAGGAGCACCACRTGTTTGGGGTGATTTAGGGCTGCGTCGCAGGCTGCTTTGCAGTGCTGCAGGCTTCCAAACGGAGTCCATAGCTAGTCACTTAAAAAGGCACAAAGTTGGGAAATGAAGGTGTTTAATGGCCAGGACTAACTCAACTTGCAGAGCGAGGGGGTGTTCTCAGCCCCCTCGTCCTCCTCGCTGCTGATGCGTGTAACGACTCGAACACTCGCGTGCTCTGCCCAGCCGGCGATCCCTGCGAGGAGGATTGTTCCAAGGGAGCGGTGCCTTGGGAGGACGGGGTGTATGTTGAGAAAGGAAGCGGACGGCAAGGCCAGGAGCGGGGCGGAGGTGGGTGGGCTGCRCYGGCAYGGGCCTTGCAGCCGCTGCGGCACCRTGGGAGCKGCTCCGGCTCCGGCTGCGGGGCYGGAGAGCCGCCCCCCTGSTGCTTGCCCTGGGCAAGGAGCCCCTCGCCGGCCTCCTGCAGGGCGAGGGCGCCYGGGCCTTGCGGAGGGTCCGAGTGCRGCTCTGGGTGGTGCRRAGGGGCAGATGAGCCGTGTCCTTGGGCTGGGCRCGAGCTCCTCGGGTCCCTCCGTCGGCGACACGGGCGACAGCGGGGATTAAAACTCTCCGTCCGGGGTTTCTGAGCGCTGTTCCTGCCTGCCCGCTAGGCTGGGCCRTCCATGGGCTGAGGTTCCCGTGGGGATATTTATTATTGCGCTGTAAGAACCCAACCGAGCCCCAGTGGAGGCACCAAAGTGGTGCTCAGGGTTAATCATTAAGCTGCGCKGGCAGATTTACCCCATAAATAAACAGTCCAATTCAGGGGTTTTCGCCACAAATCGGTCACTTTCCCCTCTGTGCGGGGCAGCCGCCGTCTCCCTGGGAGCGGGTAAGCCGTGTCGCCGCCAAACAAGCCCCACGCCCCTCATCCCCTGCCCTCTCACTCTGTGTCTTTCTGCCTTTCCCTGTCCTGCATATGGCCCGGCGCAGGTTTGGAGACAGGACAACCCAAGGCAGGTCTCGGCTGACGACCTCCTGCCTCTGGGCCATGGGCTCCTGCCTGCCCCAGGTCTTGGGGCCACCAACAGAGCCACCACTGCTGGGGTCAGCCTGTGTCCCCAGCCGTGCCCGGGTGGCAGCTGCGGAGGTCCTGGCCTTGAGCGTGGCTTTTATTTCCATCCTCCCTCCCAGGCCGTGGATAAAGGAACGTGGCTGGCGGTGGGAGCATCTTCCCAGGGCCGCTCTCAACACCAGGCAGCTCCTCAGGTGCAGCCTGGCCCAGGAAGGGGTTAAAACCTTCTCTGTGGAACTGGGTGTCTTTACAGAGCGGGAGATAAAGCACGAAAATGCACTTTGAGATTAGATTTAGCGGCGAGCCGCCTTCTCGGCAGCGCTGGTTTTCCCCCTAATTCCGAGGCCTGGCGGAATAGCCCCCGCAGCAGCCCTGCCTGCGCCGGGCGGTGCCTCCCAGCCGCCTTCCTCCCTGTACCCGCCTCGTCAGAGCTCCTCCTTTCCCCAGCAAAGGGCCCCTGTGGCCGCGGGCTGGGGCTGCGGGTGCTGCTCGGGCTGCCCTCGCCCTGGCCCGCCGCGGGGCTGGGAGATGAACGGAGGCGGATGCGGGAGCTGCGGCCTCCCCGCCCTCGCCCCGGGTCTGCGCCCAACCCCGCTGATCCCGTCCCTTGCCCTTGACGTGGATTTGCTGCCGTTGGCAGTGTTTGCGAGGGGTCTGTGCAACGCTAAAGACCTGGGCTTGGAGCATGTATGGAGAGGAAAGTGGGCTATAGGATTGGAGATGTCCGCCGTGTCTTCCCTGCCTTGGYTTCCTCTCCTTGGCATCCCCTGAGTGTTGCACAGCGCTGAACTGTGATCCCCTGTATCCCATAACGAATCCCGTAAGGAATGAGGAGAGACTGAGCGAGCGGGGCCTGTTGAGCCTGGAGAAGAGCAGACCGAGAGGGGACCTGGTCCATGTGTCTAAGTAGCTGAGGGGAGAGTGTAGGGAGGAGGGGGCCAAACTCTTCTGGGTGGTGGCCAGTGCCAGGACAAGGGGTACCGGGTGCAAGTTGAAGCCCAGGCAGCTCCATGTGCATGGGAGGAAGAACTTCCTTGGTGTGAGGGTGCCGGAGCCCTGGCCCAGGCTGCCCAGAGAGGCTGTGGAGGCTCCTGCTCTGGAGATCTCCCAACCCGCCTGGTGCCCCCTGTGCCCCGTGCTCTGGGTGTCCCTGCTGGAGCAGGAGGTGGCACTGGGGGATCTCTAGAGGTCCTTTCCAACCCCAGCCGTTCTGGGGTCCTGTGAAACACTGCTTGCCCAGGGGCAGGATTGCAGCTCTCCTGGACACCCAGTGCGAAGCGCCGCTGTCATGGACAAGGTGGGAGCTTTGGAAGGAGCCACCGCCTCCGTTTTACTTGCCCTCATTAGCAATGTGGAGTGAATGAAGCTTTTCCTTAGGCTGCCAGACGTGTCCTGAGCTCGAGCTCTGATTCTTAGAGCGGCAGCAGGAACCCGTTTGATGGCTGCGTGGGGCTCGGTGGCTGCGTGGGGCTCGRTGGCTGTGCAGGACTTGGTGGCTTCTCAGCCTGGTGGCTTCAGTGCTGCCCTTGGGGGACGATGCCTCCGGAGGGGAAACCGAGCGAGTTGTGGCCTCTCTGCCCCTTCTCCTCTCCTGTGCCCGACGYGGTGCTTGCTGTGAGAGCCCTTCTGGCACGCGGGGGTTCCAGGTTCATACCCGGGTACTCGTGTCCCTTCCTTCGTCCGTGTTGGTCGGGGTGTGCCGGCCAAGCAGGGGACGTTCCGCCGTGCTCCCGCTCGGAGCAGAGCTGCGGCCAGCGCTGCCTTGGCCTGGAGGGCACCGAGCTCCCTTCACTCGGRATAGAGGCATCGAAGGCATTTACAATTATGTTTTTTTTTTTAATGAGCGTGAAGCAATAGATACTACGTGGGTTCTTGTCTTGGTGGGTGCAGACCCTGGCCCTGCTGGTGGGGTGACAGCCGCCGTCCCCTCCGGAGTGATTCTATTCCTTTGGATCTGTCTTGGGGAGAGGAGAGTCAGAAGGGTTTAAACCCTTCGGAAAGAGGCTTGGGCTTTTACTCCTTGCATGGTCTCCCCCCTGGGCTACTACTCGGAGCTGCTTCTCGAGCTGCTGGGGAGCTGGGTAACCCCATGTCACCGGTGCCGGGCACTTGGGTCCGTTTCTGACCGGCTTCTGAGCGCAGAGCTCCCTGTGGGCTGCCAAAAGCGAGGCGGCTTTTCCCGGTATTCCTCTATTTCCTTGCTTTCCCGGCTGTTTGTGCACAGCGTTCGCTGGCGGCCCCTTCCCCAGMACCCGGGATCGCCGGGAGCCGCAGGGCTCGGATGCGGCGCCGCCGGGAGCGGCGGGAATTCGAAGCCATCGCTGGCCGTCCTGCCCGCGCGCTGGATTAAGGGATGATCCTCGGCTCGGAGGCAGCCGGCGAGCCGGGCACGGCGGCGTCATCGAGGGCGCCGCTTTCCAGGAACCAGAAATTCCGGTAGCACCCGCCTGGCACCGGCGGCACGCGGCAGCCCTTGCGAAGGGGCAAAGGCATGTGTGTTTTATTAGAAAACTTGGKTTTTTTTCTGTATTTTTGCAATACAAAATTTTGCAATTTTGGGCTTCCCTTTGGGAATTTGGAGTTTGGGGTTCCAGMAACGTTGGCTGCTGCCAAGAGGAGGTTAGGGAGACGCGGCAAACTCCTCGGAGCTCCCGAAGCATCCACACGGATGGGTGTTGCCATTCCTGTTCATGAGGACCACGGGCTGCCCTTTCTGGAGGGTTTGGGAAAATTCTCCTTTCCTGGTGCAGCCAAAGCCACGCGCGGTTTAACGGAGCCCTCGCAAAGCCCTGGCACGGGGCAGGAAGGGTGGCACGGGACTGCGGGAGAAATGAGCRTTYGRCACCGAAACRGAGCGAAACGGCCCCGTCRCCCGGGATAGGTGTTTCCCGGGATAGGTGTTTCCYGGGATAGGTGTTTCCCGGGATAGGTGTTGCCTGGGATAGGTGTTTTCTGGGATAATGCTTTTTCTGGAATAGCGTGTTTTCCTTGCAGAAGCTCCAGTAGCTGAGGAGGGCCTGGCTTTATCCGTGGGGAAATTCCCTGCCTGCTCTTAAGCCCGGGGGTGAGGAGCGCAAGGCAAACTAATTAGCAGACGTTAATAACGAAGGCGCCCCGCTCATCCTGCCCTTGCCTGCTGCAGCCCCGGCGTTCCTCCCTCTCCCAGTCCCTTGAATCCCTAAGCGGAGCGGCCCAGGCGCGGGCCAGGACGAGGCCGCACAGACGCGGCTGCAGGTTCTGGTGAGTATAACGGGGCAATGTTGTTAAAGCCGCTCCGTTAYTGACGCTGCCGTTGCTGCCGAACCGTCTCCTCCGTCCCCTGTTGTTGCTGAATGTGAAATCTGCCTTTTGGGACGCTGGAACCTTCGGAAAAGCTGCCCGATGAGCAGGGGGCTTCGAGCAGCTCCTTCCATCCGACGACCCGACAGCTTTGGGGCTGTTGGCGGTGCCGAGAGCGCTTGCAGACAGGCAGATAAGTCACCCCCCAAGCCCCCAAACCCTCCATGTACCGTCCAGGCATGGATTGTCAACACCGCGCCCGTGCATGGAAGAAATAACTTCAGTAAGTACCGAAATCTTATTAAAATTTTTAATTAACTCCTCAGCAGACTGCTAAATATTYCATGACAGCCACCTCAGCGTCTGCCTTACCACCCAGGAGCGGCGCCCGCCTGCACCGAAGGGGTGGCACTTTGCAGCTAACTTTGCACGAAGGATCCTGCCAGATAAGCAGCGCAGAGGCGGCCGGGGCTCTGCCCTGCATTTTGCCGGCTAATTGCGGCTCTCTCCCGCTATTAATATCCCTGCTTTAATGGTGTCATTTTGGGCCGATTTGGGCAGCCCGCCGCTGCGGGGCCCTCCCGGGCCTGGCTGTTTAATTGCTTTGGTGGCGTGGTGCCGGCGCTCGCCGCCCCCCGTGCCCACGTCCCGTTCCGTGGGGGTCCCGGTGCTCCCGGCCGCTCTGCTTGGAGGAGAAGAGGCTGCAATAGGGAGTGCGGAACGAGGAGGCGGATGGCTCTGGCTCTGCTGAAGGAGATGGAAGTGCGGGGAGGCGGCGGGTTGGGGCCCTGCGCGGGCAGCGAGGCGTGGGCTGGTGGCGCACGCCCCATGCCCTTCACCCGCACGCTTGTGCCTGCTCCCGGGATGTGTCTCAGAGAAAACGCAGCCAAAGAGCCCAGAAAGCTCAAAAATCCCCRTGTGCTTCAAACTGGGAAACGGAAATCTGAAGGGAAGCGTGGCTTGGGAAGGGGTGAGAGCTTGACGTTGCCCTGCGGGCCGGGGCGCCGTGGGCGCTGCAGGCTGCGGTGCACGGAGCCGGAGTGGAGCTTCGATTCCCGTCCTGGGGAAGCCCACAGGGACCAGGTGCTGGTGCAGTGTTTGCTSCACGTACGTACGTGCATCCCGGCGCCTCCAGCCCAGAGCTGGAGCCATCAAGAGTGGCCAGCCTCGAGCGTGACCCGCGGCGYTCCAGCTCGGCCCCGCGCTCCTCTCGGGCCAGCGCTGGACTCGGCTTCCGCAGCATTCCGGCCCAGGCGCAGCGGTGCCGCCGCTTGCCCGTGGGCAGCAAGAGGCAGTGATTGATGTAGCAGGAGGCCGGTGAGGTCTGTCTTCCTGCCAGGATTCGCTCTCCTCCTCGGAGCGTTGGTGCAGCGGCTGGGAGGGTGCGGATCCTTCAGTACCGCACGAGGATGGTGCCGTGCGCTGGCGTGCGCGTGGTTCGGTGGCGTCCAGAGGTCAGTCGTGTAGGGTCACAGATTTGTCAGAAATTCAGTCCTTGACCTGGGGCGAGGAGCTTGCACGCGCGTCCTGGGCCTCGTGCTCTGCACACCCCTGTTCTTGCCCGTTTGTGGGACAGCAGGCGGTTACTTGGATCAGAGTGCGGCCTCTCTGCTCTGACCGTGCTCTGCCAGTGTCCTGCACATGAGGATCCAGCTGGGCAAGATCCGCCGCTGTTTCCTGCGGCATCTCCCTACACGCTCCATAAAGCAGCCGAGTGGACCCTTGCAGCCCGAGTACTTGGCACGCGATGGCTTCGTCCAGCCCATGACTTAGAGAAGTGCCCGGGCTGGGGCACTTCTTGCTGCCCTTACCCATCACAGGTGGTTCTCTCCCTACAGCGCGTGCGGCTGCTCTCCTTGCCGTGTTGTGCTTTGGTTTGGGATGCYCCAAATCCAGKTCAGGGAATGGCCTAGGGAATGCGRGGGCGTTTGGTGCTGGGGAAGGGGGTGAGTGAAGGACCTTCTTGTATTGGGTGCCCAGCTGAGCTGCTCCGCTTGCCCCCTCGGCTGCCTGCTCGGTGCCTCCAGCCCGGTCCGAGGAGCATCCCCGCATCCCACCGGGGTGGCCSATTCTCCTGCCGCCACCGCCTTGGTCGTCCTCGTCCTTGCGGTCGTCCTTGCGGCCCCCGTGCGAGGGGCAGAGCTCGGGCTCTGCGTGGRCCTCCCCGGCTCGCGGCGTCGGTTTCTGCACGTGCAGAACGTGCCTTGCAGGATTTTGACGCCTACCGAGGTAATCGCTGCCGAAGTTAATAATTATCTTAATTTTCCCTAATCTTTAATTTAACAGCAGGGCTGACGGGTCGCTGGCAGCGCTGCCTCCCTGTKCTTCTTGGGCTTCAATCAAAGCTCCTAAAATTGCGTCTCTGGGTTTTCCCGCCCTGTGCAAATGGGTGGAAAATTCCCACCGCGTCGTCCCCGTGTAACTCGCCTGCAGAGCGGAGCAGAGCGCGGCCGGAGCCGGTCCCCCTGGAGCGAGACCCGGCCGCTCCGCTCAGCCCTCGGCTCCGCCGCGGTGCCCTCCGACATCCAGCCCCGAGCACGGGGAGTCACCGGCCCTGTTCTGCAGCCTGGTCCTTTCCTTTCAGTTTTGCAAAACGTCCCACCCTCAAAAGGAGGGAATATCCAGGGGGTTAAGCTCCGGCCCGGCTCGAACGCYGGAGCTGGGTGGTTTTAGGAGGGTCCCCTCGGGTCCCGCGTGAGCGGTGCAGTCCCRTGGCGAGGTCTGAGGAGGAGGGGAGTGACTTGGTGCCGCAGCTGGGAGGGGGACGTCGTGTTCTGCAGGGACSCAGAGGCTCCGTGCCCCAGCCTCGAGCTGAACAGGCCCCGCGGGGAGGAGTGGGCACCCTTAAATCGATGTAAAAAATGCAAATATTGGGATGTAGGATTTCTGGGTGCCCTTAAATTGATTTAAAGAATGCAATGAATAGGATATAGGATTTCCCTTTGTGTCTGCCATGGGGTGAGCTGATGCCCTCYGCTCGCTGCAGACCCCTGCTCACCCAGCTCCTTCAGTGCACAGCGTCTTGCTTGGAGGGGACGGGACCCTGCCGGGGGGTGACGTGGGTGCTGAGCCCAGCGCAGGGGTGGGACGAGGCGCCCGCCCCGTCCTCCTGCCTCCTTAGYGGGAGGGAGGATCGGTGCTGCCGGGCAAACGTTCCCAGTGAGGGGAGGGAACGAGATGCAGGAGCCGGGGGAGAAAATCCGTGAGTCAGATTTGCGGATTGTGAGCGATAGAAAGGGAAGGAGGGAAGGAAGGAGGCAAGGAATGAGCCAGCTCCCCTGGCCCTTTGCAACCTGGGGCATGCTCCCCACAGCCAAACGCACGTTTTTGCCATTTTGAGTTTATTTTTTTGCCTTTTTCTCGAGGCCTCTTTGGGCCGTCGTGCCCAGCCCGTCGGGTGGCGTGCTGCCCCCGCAGCTATTCCAAACCCTCTAATCCCCACCGCGGGTCCCGCGCGTGCCAACGGGAGCAGTGGGACAGGAAGCGGCCGCGCGCTCGGCGGCGTGGCCCGGCATCGACCCCCGTGCAAAATGTGCAATTTGTTACATAATTAGGCGATTTTTAGTTTTTGCCTGAATAAGTTCTTTAATTAGGACGCGGGCTTCTAACATTTGAGCATGTACCGAGCACAAGCCTGGCGGATGCCGTGCCGGCGGAGCGACCCCCGAGTCGCCCCGCAAGGCTGCACAGCGGCGCTRGGGGAAGCGCTGCCCGGAGCGAGCGGAGCCCCGGCACGGAGCTGGCGCCCGTTCAGCAGTTACTGACCTGGGAGTTGATCCTTCTGCTCCGGATGGCGACGGAGCGCGGGGGCCGCGGCCGGCGTCGCCGTGCACGGAGCCCCGTGCTGGGGCTCGCGGGCTGCGTGCGTGCCCCATGGCTTGTCTTACCTGCCCGTTAGGGTTTGGGGGCTGGTCAGGCTGCTGTTGGCTGCCAAAGCCGGCGCTGCTCCGCTGGAAGGGCTGTTGGTGCCCCGGGGATGGCCCTGCTAAGCTGCACGCTCCGGAGCTGCCCGCGCTGCGCTCGGCGGTGGTACACCCGGCACCAGGGGATCTAAAGGCCTCGGCACTTCCACGGTGCTTCCATGCTCTTATATATGCGAAGGAAGCAAGCGTGCAGCGGGGGTGGTTGCCTGGAGCAGCACCCTCCTGCCCGCAGCTACTGCTGCTGCCTCTGCTTTGGGCACCCGTCGCGCTCTGGTCCCCGCTGCTSCTTCTCCGTGGCCTGCTTTCCCATCTAAGCAGCTGCCTGAGCCTCTAGTCTCGTGTTTCAGGCCTTTCGTCTATCAAAGCGAAGCAAAAATAAGTGAATATACGCAGCTCTTGTGTGGGCTTGTGTCAGCGCCCCGCTGGGACGTCAATGCAGTTTCAGGAGTCCTCCGGGGACACCCTTGCTAGAGGGTCACGGTCGGTGCTCTGCGAAGCTGAAGGTGTCGGGCTGGGTGAAATAATGTGGGCGGAGGTTGGTATCRCTGAGAGGGACCGGAGATGCCACTAAAGGGGGCATCTGCAGCTGGGCTGGGTGGCAAGAAGCCCTCGAGTGCCGGTGGAGCAGAASGTGCGCCGGGGTTCCAGGAGAGCYGGCGKTTTCCAGATGTCCATGTGATGACCYCTRGRAAGGGGAAGGTTGCRGAGGGCTTGGACTAGGTGATCTCTAGAGGTCMCTTCCAACC
Source organism: Eudromia elegans (assembly GCA_003342815.1). Classification (NCBI taxonomy): domain Eukaryota; kingdom Metazoa; phylum Chordata; class Aves; order Tinamiformes; family Tinamidae; genus Eudromia; species Eudromia elegans. The sequence goes on from PTEX01000172.1 coordinate 1,288,009, forward strand.
TCAGCCGTTCCGTGATTCTGTGAAATGCCCGTTGCTSCAGGGATAGGGTGGGAGCAGGGAGGGAGCTGAGGTGGGATGAGACCCATCTCGGGTGCTCGCAAGGAGGAGCTGGTGGGTGGCTCGGARTGTGTTTTTAGACGTGGATACCAGCTTGGTGCTACCAGTGCAGCTGTGCTTTGGTTTGCACGCGCCGATACCATCGTCTCTGTATTTCCATTGGGTCTGCACGTTGCAAAGGTGGACGAGCAGGGAAGGAGGTGGCTTCAGTCCCGCATCTGAGCGCGGTTCCTGACAGGCCAAACCGGAGCTTGTCTGTGAATCGAGGTGTTGATCTGGGGCTCTGGAGAGCGCTGGAGTAGGGCCGGGCTCCGCGGCGCTTCGTGGCGACTGCCCGGCCGAGGGCAGGGTTAGCGAGCGCCTGCTCCGCTGCTCCCYGKGYTGGGGATTTGGGGCTTCTCGGAGGYACCGCGGGTCGGCTCTGGGCCCGGGTGCGCCGCCGCTTGGGTTGTCTTGAGTGACCGGGGCGGCAGCAGCTCGAGCTTGGCCGGGGTGCCCGTCTCGGCCCCCAGCTCCCGGGCGCTGCGGGAGCTCGCCGTCATCCGGACCGCGGCTCCGCTGCCGAGACGCCGGTGGTGCCAGGAGGGCCAGCACGGCGGTGCCAGGAGGGCCAGCACGGCGGCCTCACCTTCTCCAGCGTTCCCTGCTCCCATTGCAGGAGCCCCGTCCCTGTCCACCGCCGTCGCTGCTGGAATCACTTCCCAACATCCAGAGCAGCAGGCAGTGACACCTTCATTTCTCGGCGTTTCTCCAGTGAATGCTCTGCCCCGGGAATGCCAATGAGGATCCTCCCCTTGCCCATGCAAGGCTGGTTGCACCCTCGGCTGCGCCTGGGAGAGGGAAGGAGGCAGCGAGGGAAAGGTCTCTCCTCCTCCTCCTCTTCCTCCTCCCCGCAGCTGCCTTGCACAACAGTAATACGATCCCAGGGGAATATTCAGGAGATTGGAAAGATTAGATGGGAAGGGATCGTATTTAGAGAGGCGCCGTTGGGGTGGAAGTCGCCAGGGCTCCCTCTTCCCCTGCGGCGTTCCGCGCGTGGCCGCGCGCGGTGGGAGCGTGTCGCGCGTCCCGCCGCGGTGCCCGTGGCTGCGCGCTGCCCGCGGCACCCTGCCGTCGGTTTAACCGCTCCTTATTTACCTTTCCTTGAATGCAGAGGAGGGAGCAGCTCTCYGTGCGGCTGCTCCCGCGGCCCTGCCCTGCCGCGGGCGTGCAGACTAGCCCGGGACGCTGCCACGGCCGTCAAGGGGAGCCAGGGCAGCTCCCGTGCGGACACGGCGCCGGGCGCCGCGGCTGCTCCTCTCTCATCCGGAGTCTGGAGCCGGGCCGGTCCTGCATGGCCTGCGGCGAGTGACGAGGTGACACCTCGTGCCCAGCGCTGCAAGGGGGAGCTCGACTCGCTGGTGACTTCTTGTTGCTGAACGCCCAGAGCTGCCGTCGAGCCCCCCCAAAGCTCCTCGAAGCGCGAGAGGACGGGACACGGCTGCGCTGGAATAACCCCGGGGCTGGGGAGCAACCCCACGCCCTGCATTGCTCCTCGCGGGAGGGAACCTGCCCTTCCTACWGAAACTAGGGCTGAGGGGCAGCTTCCTGATCCGGAAACCAAAGACGTGTCGCRAGTGTGAAAATCCCTCGTAACGTTTGGTTAAGATGCAAAACTTGCCCAGGACAGAGACTCGCTGGGAGCCGTTAAAATGCTTTAGGAAGGGCTTCACCCTCCTTTTAGTTGTTGTTTTTGTAGCAGCGTGAGCGGTTTGAAATGCAAAAGGCCTTGCAGGTGCCTTGGGGTTGTGATGGCTTTAGGTACCAGCTCGCTTTTGCTTTCGGTTTCCCGAAGGTTCCCCCAGCGGGACAGTTTTGGACTTCAGCATTAAAGCAGCAGCTGGAAAATTCCCTGTGCAACCCGTGCACAAGGAGCCCTCCAAGGCTGCCAGAAGCAACGGGTTTATTGCAACCTGTGTAATCCGTGAGGCTTTTGAGCTTCAGCCTTCCAGATGAGGCTCTTGGGGAGAATCTTAACTTACAAAGCAGGTTCTGGACTCTGCATCTGTGTAGGAAAGCTGGTGCTGGGGCTCCGGGATCGCAGCTGAACCGAAGGAGCTCCTTGCTGGACTTGGGGACCTTGGTTTTTGTCTGGCCACAGGGTTTGGAGGCTGGTGAGGTTCGGGGGCGTTCTGTGTGGGGTTGGCCGGGCTGTGTCCCTGCCTGTCCCTGCCTCGTCCCTGTCTCATCCCTGCGCCGTCCCTGCCTCATTCCTGTGCCGTCCCTGCCTGTCCCTGCCTCGTCCCTGTCTCATCCCTGCGCCGTCCCTGCCTCATTCCTGTGCCGTCCCTGCCTTGTCCCTGCGTCGTTCCTGTCTCATCCCTGCGTCGTCCCTGTGTTGTCCCTGCGTCGTCCCTGCGTCATCCCTGTCTCATCCCTGCGCTGTCCCTGCCTCATTCCTGTGCCGTCCCTGCCTTGTCCCTGCGTCGTCCCTGTCTCATCCCTGCGTCGTCCCTGTGTTGTCCCTGCGTCGTCCCTGCGTCGTCCCTGTCTCATCCCTGTGTCGTCCCTGCCTCGTCCCTGCCTCATTCCTGCGCCGTCCCTGCCTCATTCCTGCGCCGTCCCTGCCTCATCCCTGCCTCATTCCGGCGCCGTCCGTGCCTCGTCCCTGTGCCATCCTTGCACCATCGGGTCGCTGCGTTGGGCACGTGCCCTCGTCCGGCAGCGCGGCGCTCTCAGGGCCGCGTGTTTACGAGACGGGAAGGCGGCAGGAGCGCTCCAAGGTCGCGGTGCCAGCCCTGCTCCTCCTCACCCAGCCCGGCCCGTGTAGCACCAGGAGCGTGAGCGTGCGCCCCGCGTGTGGGAGAACCGCTGCGGGGGAGGCCCCCGCGCTGCCCGTGGAGGCCTTTGGTGTCGGAGGTGGCGCAGGGGACGCGGTGGCCGCCCTGCCAGCCCCGGCACTCCTGCTCAACACGGGAAATGCTGCTGGACCTGCCCTGCGAGGGCGGGCTGTGGAGCAGGGCGAGCGAGGGTCATGCGTGGAGCAGCATGAGGGTCACGCGTGGAGCGCAGCGAGGGTCACGCGTGGAGGGGGACCAGGATCATGCTTGGAATGGGGCGAGGGTCATGTGTGGAGTAGGATGAGGGTCGCACATGGCTGCAGTGCTCAGGGTGGGTTTGCTTGTGTCCCCACTCCGGTGGCAGCTGCACAGAGGAGGCGCAGGAATCCCGGGAGCAGGTGGCTCCGGATGGACCTGCCCTGGGAAAGTCTTCCCGGTGGCCAGTGGCCTGGGCAGACGCTCCTGGGCTGAAGAGGAAGGATGGAGCTCCTGGCCAAGGCTCCTCCTGCAGCCCAGGGGTTCTCAGGGGAAGGCTGGGGGAGGCCGATGGGCAGGAGCGGGTTTGGGGAGAGCGCGGAGCCCCGACGTGTGTCCGCAGACAGGAGAGCTCCCGGGAGGTGGTTCCCGCTTGCTCCATGAGCTTCTTTTCACCTGGTTTTAATCGGTGGCAACTGGAGCGTTGGGTGCTGGGCCGGGAGGGGGTCTCCAGGCCCTGTCCCCTGAGCAGCTCCCGGTCACACAGGYGAGACCTGGCCCCGTCTCCGGCTCCTGCGAGCGGCGCAGGCTCCGAGCGGAGGTTCTCGTGGGATGGAGAGGTCCGTCTGTGCCCGGGTGAGACCCCCATGCCCTCCGCGGGGCTCCYGTTTTGCARGTCTCGCTGGAGCCGTTGCTGAGSGGGSAGGACGCCCAAGCGGGCRGSCCCGYGGGACGCGGCGCTGGGACACGGAGCAGCGTGGGCAGCGCCRAGGCGGGCGCTCTGCCCCCGCGGGCACCCCCGGCCGCAGCCGCCGCCGGGCTCTTGTTTACGGGCGCAGCTGGCTGGCAATTAAACCCGCTCCCCGCGGGCACCGCAATGAGGGCAGGCTAACGAAGGCGCCCCGTGGGGAAGAGCAAAGCCCGTCCCTCCGCGGTGCCTCCTGGGGGCTTGCTTGTGTCCCGTAATTGAGCCCCCAGGACCTCTGCCCTCCGCGGGCGGCGAGCTGTTCCCGAGGCTGGTTTGTAATCCCTCGCGCCGCGGAGCCCCGGACGAGGCCTTGCAGCTCTCGACCCGTTTCGTTTTGCACGGGGGCGGTTTGGGCAGGGCGCTGGGGGCAGGTCCTGCTCCCCGCMTCGCCTCGTGCTGCAGCCGGGCGAGCAGGGGCTGCCGGGGCGGTTTATTGACCCCCAGGGGTGACACCGCAAAGCTGGGGGCAGGTTCCGTTAGCACCACGGCGGGTTGTTCATCTCCCCCCGCCGCGGCAGCCCCGGCCTGTGTGCAGGCTGGGAGTGCTGCCCGAGGAGGCTCGAGCGCAGGAACTGCTATTTTTATTTATATATATATATACATAAAAATATATATATTTTGCATTTCTACCCATACATTTGATGTGCTTCGGTCTATCTTGCTGCCAGCTCCATAAATGTCTCTGTATATTTACAGGCAGCAGCGATACCGTGTCCCCCATCCTATCGGGATGCTGCCSGTCCTGCATGGATACCCCGAGCAGCAGCATCCTGCAGCCTCCCAGCAGCGTCGCAGCCGTTAACCAGCCTGCCCCTACGGAGAGCAGGAAGTTTGGCCATGCCCATGCCTTTTCCCATTTTTTTTCCCGGGAAAAATGCCGGCGTTGGTGCTTGCGTTCCTGGGTCGCTGCTCCCAGTTTGGCCACGGGCGCCGCAGGGGTTCAGCGGGTGCAGAGCCGGAGGGTTTGGAGGGTTTTCCCTCCCGCCGCGCTCGCGCCTCGCTCCTCGTGCAGCCGAACGTGGGGCTCGCAGCAGAGCCGCGGTTCCAGCGCGCGCCATCCCTTCGGGAGAACATCCTTTGTTGTTGTCGCTTAGCAATTCCGGGCTGAGGTTCAGGTTCAGCAGCGGGATTCATTCACCCTTGCCTCGCCCGGCGCTGCCGAGGGCTCCCCGCGGCTCTTGGGGGCGTTTTCCAGCCCGCGGGATAGCGCACGTTGTGTCCCGTGCGCCCGTCCCGCGGCTCTCGCTTCGGGAGAGCCCTYGGGAACGCGATGGGAACTCTCCCTGCTCGGCGCCCGGGCTGAAATCTGCAGGGAAAGGTCCCGTTTCGGGGTGCTCCTTAAGGGGCAGCAGACTGGGTCACCAAACGGGCGTGCTTTGCCTGCTCTGGGTGTGCGGCACGCGGAGCCGACCCCGTCCTCGGGCCTGGCTCCCTCCTCTCCATCCCAGTGCCTGGAGCTGGCTGGTGGCTGGAGCCACCGTCACCATGGGTTGGGGCAATGAGGCCCCATGGGTGCATGTGGGGCTTCAGGGCAGAACAGGAGCCCCCTGAAGACTTCCAGGCTGCCCAAGGCTCAAGGAAGATGAATCTTTTAGTGAAACGTTCATCCCTATAAATAACGAGGAGATTAAAACGTGGGTTTTGGCCAAGGGGAGGACACGGGTGTTGAGCTGGAAGGGCGGGTGGTGACCAAAGGGCTGCTCTAGCTGGTTCGGCTCCACTTTCCTCCGTTCTAAAGCATATGGGGTGGATTGCCGTGCCGGAGCCCGCTGTCCTGCTGCCGCGGGGCYGGCCCTGGGGGTCACCGGCACGTTGGTGCTCGGGGCGGTGATGCAGCTTCCCAGGACTCCCCAACCCTGGGAACGTGCTGCTGCCGCTGGGGCGAAGCCGGGTGTGTGACCTCCTCCAGCTGGCGCCTGCCGCTGCCCGTAGCCGGGATGGGGTTTTGGTGGGGCTCGGAAATGGTCTCGCGCTGGAGACGCTGCCGCTGTGTTGGCCTCTAGRTCTGCCTGTCGCCCGAAGGCAGCGCCGTGGTTCGGGTGGGCGGCACGCGCTGCCCCGTCGCTCGGCGGCGACCAAGGAAGGAGGATCAAGAACGTTAAAACCTGCAGTGAGCTGGGGTGATTTCCTCTCGGTAAACCATGGGGAGCCCAGGCGCGCGCCCGGCGCGGGAGCAAGCGTTGGTGCGAGCGCGTCTCGGAGAGCGGCCGCGGCACGGCGAGCGCGGGGCCCCGTAGCCGCCCGGTGGATTTGGGGGCGAGTTTTATGTCCTTCTTGTCACTGTTCAGCGCAGAAGGGTTCCCGGTTTCCCGCGTCCCCCGCGAGCCTTCCACAGAAGGGAAGGGGGTTGGTAAGTAGGTCAGGCGGCACTGGCCGAGTCCTCCTGGGGGGCCCGGCCCGAGGCCGGCGGCAGCGGCGAGGCGCGGGTTCCGCCGGGGGCCGCGGG
>PTEX01000172.1:1304214-1327831 GCA_003342815.1 Eudromia elegans
CCCGGGCTCCCGCGAGCCGCAGAGCCCTTGGAAGCCGCGCTCGCTGCGGGGACGCGGCGCCCGCGCCCGCCCCGCCTGCGAGCCCTGCCGTTAGAATAAGAAGTCCTAGATACGGATGGCTGTGATCTGCTCTTGACAGGCTTCTGCCGGCACCCTGGGGATCGTGTGGGGCTCCTCTTCCCYTGCGGTGCAGCCCATTAGTAGAAGGCATTTTTGCAGCGCCGCTGCTGACTCTGTGCATCCCCTCCATGGGAAGCCGTTTGGCTTGTGGTTGCAGAATATCGGTGCATTAAGCGAGCTCCAGTCGTGCTTTTTGTTAATTATAGCCTGTACCTGACATTCTGGACCATAAGTATAAAGGCTCCGGTGTGCTAAGAGCGTAAGGGGGAGAGGCATTAAGTGCTTGCTTAAGATTTTCTATTTATTGCAGCTCTCCGTGGTCACCTCTCTCTTGCAGCACGACGAGGCAGCTGCAGAGCTCGCGGGGCTCCTTGCAGAGCTCTCCAAAAGGGCCCTTAGTGCCCGGGGGCACTGTCGGCCCTATGGGGAGGGTGTTTGTGCCCGCAGCCCTCGATGCCCCCGGGGATGCAGCCGTGGAGGCCTCCTCTCCTCGGAGCCTGCTGGGGCCAGGCAGGCCCGTGGACTCCTGGAGGCTCCGAAGCGAACTCCCAAACTCCTCATGGAAACGGGAAGCTTTCAGCGGGGCTCCTGGTGCTCCTTGGGAGTCAGGGAGAGCAGCCCGCTGCCGTAATATTCTCATGATGCCTTTATGTAAGGAAAATTGGCCAATTCTCCCTCCTACAATTTGAAAGTTGCCACAGCAACAGCGACATTAAGTTTTTCTTCATAAAATGAGCTCACCCACAACAGGGTTTTTTTTCTTTCTTTCCTTCCCTGCTCTTTCTGCTTCRTGGAGGGAGCTACGAACGGGCCTGACCTCAACCAAAGGGCTCCTTGGAGGAGCTCCTTGGAGGCTGCCCCGTGGGCCTGCCCGGCTGGAGCAGAGATGTGCAGGACCCGCCTGGGCGTGATCCTGTGCAGGGTGCTCCAGGGGACCCTGCCTGGGCAGGGRRGCTGGACTGGACGTCCCCAGGGGTCCCTTCCAGCCTCAGCCCTCCCTTGGCTCGGTGGCTTTGGCTCCTGGGCGGTCTCTTTGCYTGCACTCCCTTTTAATTCACTTCTAGCACTTTAGCTTATGAATTCCTGGTTCTCTGGCATCTCGCCCCCCTTCTCTTTGGGATAATCTATCCGGAATATTAATCACTGGCCTCTTGGCAGCTTTGAGTGGCTGCAAGGTGTTCATGGGAGCACGGCATCTGAGATGATGGTGAGAGGGAGGAAGGTGGCACCTTTCGGGTAGATTTCCCTCTTTCCTATGTAATCCAGGCCCTGCCGAGTGCAGTAGGTCCCTCGGGGTGGTGTGTTTGGGTGCAGGGTAGAGCATTCCCTGGTGTAAATGGGTCATTTCCGAGAGCTCCCCTTCCCATTCAGTCCTGATTCCCTTCCTCCCTGTTTGAAAGTGGTCGAGGTCGCTGCCCGTACCCAACGCTCTGGAAATCAGACCTGCCACCAGTCTCCTCAGATCAAACAATCTGTTTGATTTTATTTTTGGATTCCGATGATCCACCATGTCCATTGAGTGGGAGGCTGTTCCCTGGCCTCTCTGGCTGATCATTCCTGCATGAGGAAACCATGGAAGAGGAGAAATGAGGTGGAGGAGCAGGGTGGAATTTGCCTGCGTGAGCAAGGCAATGAGACACTCAGCAAGGGTGTGGAGTGGGGCATCCTTTGAGGAAACCCAGAGCTTGTTAGATATTTGCGGGCTATAAAACACCCAAGAAATGATGCGCACCTTCCAGACCATCGTCTTGTCATGTCCATCTCATCAGCTTCCTGGTGCCTGGTGAAATTTAGGCATTTTTCGGCAGGCAAAGGAAGACGTCACTTATCAAGGGGAAAAGACAATAAAAMCATGTTGTCCATTCGACGACGTGTACGTTGGGGGACGTTTTGAGCTCTTCTCTTTTCATCCTGTAGTTGCTCTAGTGGAGGGCACGTTAGGGAAAACGTATTTGTCTCTCTCATGTGACAAGCAGGGGTCTTTGGGGGTGACTGATGCTTTACCTGTGGCAAAAGTGTATGTTATAGTATGCRGAGCGGCTCTAATGCTAGCCATCGTTAGCGTGGCTTTAATTCTCCTTCTTTGTTGTTGTCTCTRCCAGCAATGAGAAGCGGCGACGGGAGCAGGAGAACAAATACCTGGAGGAGCTGGCGGAGCTGCTGTCTGCAAACATCGGGGACATCGACACGCTGAGCGTCAAGCCCGACAAATGCAAGATCCTGAAGAAGACGGTTGACCAGATCCAGCAGATGAAGAGGCTGGAACAAGGTAACGCTGCAGCCTCCCGACTTCCTTTGGAAGCTTGAGAGGGCGGATATTGTCCCCGTGGTGTTGGGCTCTGAGTTGTGATGAAAAACGTGGCTCGGGGACAGTTCCGACGGTTGCGGTTTTCTGTCTCCTGCTTCTCTTGAAGCGTYGATGTAAAAAGGTGACTTTGTGCTCGGGCTCGGAAAGGGCACCCACATTTCTGGGGCACCCATCYGCGTGCTAGAGGGCACGTCACAGGGCTCGGTGCTCCCTGTTTCCTCGTAAAGTTATTCTGGAGGTGACAACGCAGAAAAATGCCCTTGAAGCTGTCAGGTTTGGGTCCCTGGAGTCCCGCGAGCGAGAAGGGTGCTCGAGGAGCCCTGTAAAGGTTAAAATATCCCCCGAGCATCATCTCAGAGGCCGGAGCGCGCAAGGCTCCAGGGCTGGAGCGAGGACGTGAGCAGATAGGCGGGCTGCGTCAGGGAGCGTGCAGCCCCGCGGGTGCTTCCCCAGAGCCTCCTGTGCGGTCTGTGCAGCCCTCCTCGCTCAGCAGTGCCCTGGGCCCCAACCCGAGGCCTCTCGGCAGGAGACGAGGCGGTTGCAGGGCGCCCGTGCCGCCTGCCTGCAGGAGCCACGTTCTGGGCATTTCATCCACGTTATTCCCGGCTTCTGGAAGGACATGGGTGGCGGGCAAGTATTGGGAGCTTCTTGCTTACCGCTGCTCGAGGATTCATTAGTTTTCCTGACACTGCATAGTGGGACTCGACGGTGCCTAGGATGAGCCCTGCTTTAAAATGCTGTTGCTTGAGCCTTGCTCCGTGTCGCAGGCTGAGCTAGCGCTGCCCCAATGACCGGAGGAAAGGAAGCTCACCTGCAGCGCTTCCTCCCGGCGTTCCCGCGGCAGGGCGCACACGAGGAGCTCGGAGGAGTGTGTCGGAACACGGGAACGCTTGTCCTGCGGGCAAAGGCAGTTTTCTGTGTTAGTGCCTGCATCAGTCCCCGTGATGCCCTCCGTGCGTCCTTCTGCTTCCCCTCCTCATCCTCCCTGCTTCCTGGCTGCACGGCAGCACCCCGCCTCGCCCGAGGCTCCCGTCCGCACCCCCCTTCGCCCTCGGGCCCCTCTCCCTGCCAAACGTCCCTTGGGTCCGAGCAGGGGGCCGGGAGGGGAGCGGGCGAGGGGCTCGCACGTGGCACGGAGCCCTCCCCCTGCGCCGGCTGCTATTTAAAGTATGAAGCAAATGCTTTTAGAAAAGATTCCTAGGTTTGGCCACCTTCCAATGTTAGTAATGTACAGTTGGCAGAACAAGCAGTTTGCGGCTGTGGCAGCAACCTGAAATTCATCTGCCAAGACAGCAATAAATGCAGCAGGGGAAGGGGCCAGGCAGTTAATTTTTCAGCGTTCGTCTGTCCCGCCGAAGTTGGGAGATTCGGAGTCGTTGGGCTGGGACGTGCTGCCTTCGGGCCCCGCTCCCTCCTGGGCAAAGGAGAAGGAAGGGCGGCCGGGGCACCTGGATGCGAGGAGCTCGGAAAGGGAAAAGCGCCCAAATGTCCCGCTCAATGACAGGCGTGCAGCGGGCTGGCTGCCCTTGTGGGGCCTGCACTGGTTCTCCTGGACTGCCCATCCCCGGGCTGGGGTGCATTGGAGGTGTGGATGGAGATGGAGGCCGATGGAGACTGGAGAGGTGGTGGAGACGGAGGAGCTGGAGGTTGGAGAGATGGTGGAGAGGGACGGGGTAGATGGATGGAGACTGGAGAGAGATGAAGATGGAGTAGATGGAGACTGGAGAGTGATGGAGTTGATGGTAGTGGGAGGATGATGGAGACGGATTACATGGAGATTGATGGTAATGGAGTAGGTGGAGATTGGAGGTGCAGGAGGAGAAGGCTGAAGCCTGAGCTCTTTGTACACCTGCTTTGTGCTGCTGAGGTGGGCTGGCCGAGGGGCTGGAGGTCTCCAGGACGTGGGCACCCATGTGGGTGTCAAAGCCAACCCGACCCTCAGCACAGCAGCATCCCGCCCTGCCAAGTGCCTTGGTTTCCTTCACGCCAAGGACACCTCCATAACCTGCATTGCCAAGGGACACCTCGTCTCTCCTGCAGCCCCGCCAGCCTTGGGAGCGTCCCCTCGATGATCAGGTCGCTCCGTCTCTTCTCCCAAGGCCTCCTGCTCAGAGGACGCTTAATTTCCTTCCAGAGCAGGAGGGGAAACGCAGCCTCTTAACAGAATAAATCGGACAGGACCGAGCTTCTCATTGCGCTGCCTGTGAGCTCGGAGGGCTGCCCTCGAAACCGCTCCCCGCGTGCTGCAGGGGGGTCCGTGGGCACGAGCCGGGACCCCCTTCCCGTCCTTCCCGCGGCCGCCGGCTGCTCCCGCTGCGCTGCAGTCTGTCACTTCCCGGCGGGCGCGGGACTCGTTTCTGTCCCTCTCAGGTCCAAACGCCCCGGGAGGGTGACGTGGAGCTGCCAAACGCCAGGATCTGTGCGGTGGTGGCTGGGCCGCCTTCGCCTCCCTGGGAGGGTTTTCATGGAGCGCCGGGAATCGGGAGCGCAGGATGGATCCTTGCAGCGGGGCGGCCGCTAGGTTTGTTTTGACAGGTACCTAGGAAGGAAGAATCCAGATCTTCAGATAATGCAGTCGAGTCCCGTAACGACGTTACGGAGGAGTGACCTGATTAGAGGACGTTTCCAAAGGGCAGGAATTAGCTTTTCTTTTTTGGCTTCTAGACGTGAGCGCATTAACCCGCACGGAAGATGACACCTGGTGTTTGATCCTGAGCTGCGTTGGGAGGGGAGGGAGCCCCGGGTTCCTCTCACATGGACACGGGACGTCTCCAAAGGCTCCGCTGGTGCCGCTCCTGCCCTGCCTGGGGTCTTGCTCAAGCATGGGCCACCTTGGGAGCACTGGGGCCCTCTGTCACCTGCCACTGCATCAGCCCCCATTGCAGAGAGCCCTTAATTTACGGCTACCCCYGATTTGTGTTTTAACCTACTTGAGGAAGTAATTTTCCTTTTGGGTAAATATAGGAGGTTAATTAAGTGTAGTATATGAAGTCATTATTGACTTTGGCTGCTCTGTTGCATGCGATCATTGGGCTGTCAGTGGCTTTCCTTTAATTATGTTTCCCTGCTGTCTTGTCATATGGTTGGGTTTGGCCCTGGGATTATTTTATTATAAACTTGTGCAGCTTGTAGCGCTCAGAGGTCCTTGGTGGGACAGCCGGGAGCCTCTTCTGCAGGGATGCTGGGTTTCTTGTGGGGTGTGCGAAGGCGAGGCCACGGTGACACGAAGAGGGATCGTGTGCGTTCGTGTTCCTGCGCCACGTGTGGTTTTAAAGCAGCATTCCCAGGTTCTGATTAACCTTCCGAGGTCCCTGGAGCAGAGGCAGGGCCAGCTGCCCTCTCTGCCGGGCAGGCCCCGCACACGACGCCTTCTCGCTCTGGTTGTGGTCACCACGAGAAGCTCCCGCTCGTCGGTGGTGACCCCGGGGTCCGACTTCCCCGTTCCCGCTCCCCAGCTCCTGCTCCCGCGTTGTGAATTCCCCCGCTGGTTCCCGGGTCTYGGCAGAGCATCCCTCTCTGATTGCACGTTCTTGCATTCCCCGTTTTGGAGTCGTCTTCGCTCCAGCTCTTCTCTCTCCCCGTGTCATAATCGCAGCCTCCTCCTTGGACTTGGCGTCACCAGTAAATGCAAGTTAAAGCGTTCACAGACTTTGTGCAAGGATCGCTGATGAAAATGTTGGGCTCACCACGTGTCTCAGGACGAGCGTCGCGTTTTCCCCGGTTCCAGGGGTCTCTCTGTCACTTGGGAGGCATCCCTGGTCTGTCAGGGTTGTCCTGGCTGGTGCAGTGTCCTAGGGGAGCACGACCCTGGCAGCGCCGTGACCGAGAACGGGCAGGAGCGGCGAAACCTGYGGGATCTGCTGCTTTCCCTGCAGCCTCGCCGCGTCTCATGCCATTTGGAGAGACCCCGGGGGCTCCGGCTGGGTTAGTGGCTGCGGATGGAGCCTGGGAGCGCCGTGTTCCCGGGGTGGAGCGCGGTCGGGAGCGCCGCGGGGCGCATTGGAGAGCGTTGGGAAACACTCCCTGCTGCCTGCGGTGACGTTTCCCCGTCTTCCTTTGGGGAAAAAAAACCCTCTCCTTCCGTTAGCGAAGAGGCTGCATCAGGGTGACCCAGCTCTCCACCCACGCCGCGGAGGAGGAACCCCAGGGCCCGTCCGATGAGCGGGGCGGGTTGGAGACAGGAGCCGGCGGCCGCTCTGCAGGACACGGGCTGCCCTGAAGGGCCCGAGGTGACGAGTGATCCCGGGGGACCCGACGCYGGGGACGCTGCAGCTGCTCTCCCACGTCCCCCGCTGCTCCTCCCCTCGGAGCCGGGACCTGCCCGGGCGGGCGCTGCTCTCCGCACTGATGGATCTTCTCCCTCACTTCCAAAGGAATTCCGAGGTGAGTGGACGAGGCTCAACTCAAGGAATCTGCGTGCAGCTTTTGGCAGTTCAGCGCATCTCCCAGAACCTCCAAGTGAACCTCACTTCATGGCGGATCAGCTGGAGATGGGAAGTGCCAAGGGGAATGTGCCAGAGGATGAAAGGAGAAACTGGGATGTGAGGATTAAGTGCAAAGGTTGCTTAATGCAGGGGAAACTGAGACTCMTGAGGCCAGGAGGGAGCATAAGGGGGCAGAAGCCACAGTCAGAAGATGGAAGATATTAAAGAAACAAGAAAGATTTTATGTCCCTGAGACTGCTCAGTACCTGCACCATGAACAAAAGCTGAGGTCTAACGTTAACCAAAGCTGAGGTCTAACACAACCAGGTCTAACCTTAGCCAAAGCTGAGGTCTAACACAACCCAAGMTGAGGTCTAACACAACCCAAGCTGAGGTCCAACATCTGGGCTTTCGTTGAAGAACAAAAGCAAGCGGCCAAACGGCATCCGAGGAGCAGAGCAAGTGGAAATGTCTCCTGGATGTGGAGTAAATTAAAACTGCTTTAAGGGGTTTACATTAATTAAAGGATTTTTAATTAATTAATTAAAACCACATATAAGGTTGGTGTCAACTCTAAAATTAGATGGGAATCTCTTCGGGCTACAACGGCCAGCCGGGTCCCGCGGTCTCCGCTGCAAACGCATCGACCCGATTGGAGCCGTCCTGCTTTTGTTGCTTCAAGGGAGGTCACAGAGGGGCGTTCTGCTTCTCTCTTCCCAGGGCTCCTCAGCAGCCCCGTGTTGCTTAGCCCCGGGTGGCCATGGCCCGCGTTGGTTGGGAGACGAGCTTCGTCTTCGCCCCGGCTGTTGGCCATGTCAGCCTTGGGTTCAGACTCGAGCGATTCCTCCTCTTTTCTCTCCTTCTTCCAATTTAAGTCTGTTTTTCCGGAGTTTAGTGGCCCAGACTGTCACTGTTCCTCAAATGGGATCTTACAAGGTCTCCTAGGTTGTTGCCAGCACCGCCCCAGCCAGTCTTCACTGTGGCCCAAGACTGGGGCTGACTGTTGTTGTCATCGCTTGTGTCACCTCTAGGTGAAGGGTCTGCAGACTTCACCAAAAGCTCGTGGTCTTGGTTGAGGGGTGACACAAAGAGCACAGTTTGGCCACCAACAGGGTTACACATCTATAGACTGTAGACTGGATGGGCCCTAGCCTGGTGAATGGTGCTTTTGGAAGCCGTCTGGATCCCAGGAGAGCAGAACGTCCTCCTGACTGATGCAACAAAACACAAAGTGGTCTGAAATGGTCCCTTGGGTATTGTTACCCGGTGTGTGATGTTGGTGGGACAAAACTGGAGGGCAGAAGCGAGATCTGGTGTCTGTGCTGGAAAAACAAGGAGATGGCAACGTCTGGAGAAGGTGGAGAGAGAGCCATAAGAATCCTTCAAGGGCTGGAGGAAGCGTCTTCTGGTTTGGAGAGCTGGAGAGCCCTGCAGGGTGTCCAGAAGGGAAGCTCCATGGGCTCCTGCGAGGCGCTCCTCCGGCCTTCAGCCTGGTGTGGAGCTGCTCCGCGCCGCGGGCGCCTCGGCTCGCAGGGCGCGGGCGGCGGGCGAGGGCGCTCGCCGCGGGCATCGCTGCGCGCCTTCGGGTGGTGCGTCCCGTCCCGTCCCGTCCCGTCCCGTCCCGTCCCGCGCTCCGCCGCGCGCGAGGAGCCCCGCCGAGCCGGCTCCGGGAGCTTCACGCCCTGCGTCTCTTCTCCTGCAGGCGTTTCGATGGGAAACGCGCCGAAGGCCGCCCGGCCGCGGCCGGATCCCCGGGAACGCGCTCCCTCTCGGGGATTGATTTCGGATACAAACTCCCCCAGGTCAGCGCTGTGAAAATCCCCTGCCTGCGCGGCGGCACCGGGGAGCAGCCTCGGTGGATGTTGATTTTATGGAGCCCTACCACCTACGAAGCGTGTCAATAAAATTCTCATTCCTCTCCTGACAGTTTTAATCGAGTTGGCAGGTTAAATATAGCACGAGAGGAAGGGGGAGGCTGCTAAGAATTGCCCAGGCCTCTCCGAACGCTGCCTTTATTTTAACGAGTGAACATTTGGCTATTATATCCGCGAGCTTTTAAGCATCTCACACTGTCAAGAACTAATAAATCCTTTAGCACCTAGCTGTAGGAAGAGGATCTGATAGGACGTAGCAGGCGTGGGGCTCATGCAGAGACTCATAGACCACCTGTAGAAAAGACTCCTCCTCTTGCCTTCTGCTCTGCTGGATTAGCTCTTTTTTTTGGGGCTTGATTCTGTCTCGTTTTTAAGAAGGGCAGAAGATGAGGGGGAAAAAATCCCCTTCCCTGAAAGTCCTTTCTCCTGGCCAATCTTGTCCTTCCTGGAGAGGGACGTTTGCAGCTTCTATGGCAATGGCAATGGCAATGGCAATGGCAATGGCAATGACAATAGCAATGACAATGGCAATGGCAGTGACAATGGCAATGACAGTGGCAATGACATGCTTGCCTTGGGGTGCTCTGAGTTTGGCCCCCTCGTGCTGAGGACCCCGTTGAGGATGAGGAGGAAGGCCGTGCTGTGCCAGGGGCCATCCGGTGCGGGCAGCACCCCTGTGCTTCCGTGTGGCCATCAGGAAGCACCTTCCTCTCTCCTCTCCTGGACTGCTGCATGGAAACCCATCGCCCAGGCGGTCCCAAGGAGCGAGGCTCATCCACAGGGAAGCGCTTCCCGCCGGCCCGCCGAGGGGCTGGATGAATCCCTGGAGCACCTGGTGACCCCGAGAGCCTTCCTCCTGCGCGGAGCCGCGAGCGGCGTCGGCACGCGGGCAGCGCGGTGTCATCCCGGAGCGTCTGGCAGCGCTGGAGGATGAGCCAGAGCCTCGGAGGAGGCAGCGGTTGGCCTGGAGCCCGGGTGAGCCGCGGGCACCGCTGGCACCGTTGGGATGATGCTCGACGCTCCGTCCTGCCCTTGCAGATTGGGCAGCTTCCCGCCCGCATCCCAGGATGTGCGTGCCGTAATTAATTGAGCTGCCAGACTCCACTACCTGCCTGCTAAATCACGGAGTCGGCACCGAGCGCTGCGTGGGGGGCTCGGGTCTCGCAGTGCCTGTTGGATGCTGAGAGCAGAGCGGAGCCTGGCATCGCGAGTCATAGAATCCTAGAATCACAGAGTGCTCAAGGTTGGAAGGGACCTGTAGAGGTCATCTAGTCCAACCCCCTGCACACGCAGGGTCCCCTAGAGCATGTGGCACAGGGGGGTGTCCAGGCGGGTTTTGAAGATCTCCAGAGAAGGAGACTCCACCACCTCTCTGGGCAGCCTGTTCCAGGGCTCTGTCACCCTCACCGGTAAGAAATTCTTCCTCAAGTTCCTGTGGAACTTTTGGTGCCTCAATTTTTGGCCATTTCCCCTAGTTCTATCACTGGCCACCACTGAGAAGAGGCCAGCCCCCTCCTCCTCACTCCCTGTCTTGAGATATTTATAKACATTGATCAGGTCCCCTCTCAGTCTTCTCTTCTCCAGGCTGAAGAGGCCCAGCTCTCTCAGCCTTTCCTCATAGGGCAGATGTTCCAGACCCCTAATCATCTTCGTGGCCCTGCGCTGGACTCTCTCCAGCAGCTCCACGTCCCTCCTGCACTGGGGAGCCCAGAACTGCACACAGGACTCGAGGTGCGGCCTCACCAGGGCTGAGTAGAGGGGCAGAATCACCTCCCTCGACCTGCTGGAGACGCTCTGCTTAATGCACCCCAGGATCCCATTGGCCTTCTTGGCCACGAGGGCACACTGCTGCCTCATGGTCAACTTGTCATCCAGTCCTCGTGCCCTTGCCTGGGGCCGGGCACCAAAACGGGTCACAGAGTCGTTATGGTTGGAAAGACCTTCAAGATGATGGAGTCCAACGATAAAGGTTCAGTCCTGGGCCAAGCGGCCATTTAGTCTTCGCCCCAGGGAAGGTCCAGGGGGTTCATGGTTTGCGCAGTGGTTGCACTCCGAGATCCAACGCTCCTTGGAGAAGTTAGGGCCAAACTGAGCAGGATCTAGGCAGAGCTACCAAAAAAGCAGTACCCCCCTGTGGTGATCAGCCCATGGTGCCCAGGTCGCCCATGACCCCGTGGGACCGTCCCATGGAACGGAACTGCGCTCGCTCCCACGGACCACGCGGATGCGCCGGAGCCAGCGAGCACCGCTCTCCACGTGGCACCCTGTCCCCGTCCCCTCCCGGCCTCCTGCTGGTTTTCCAGTTGCAAGCGAGCAGAGGAGCTGGGAGCCGCCCGGGAAGCGCCAGCCCCGCCGCTCGGAGCGCGGCGTTCCCGCCCCGGCGCGCGCCGCGGGGCCCGTGCGCTTGGCACGCCCGGCACGCTGGGYGCCTCGAGCAGGAGGCTGCCCCGCGCTTCACACGGCCGGACACTTCACAGCGACTTCTGCTGCAGTCCGGGGTGCGAGGGCCAGGGACAGGCGCTCGGTCTGATTCCTTGCGGAATGAATTCCATCGGATCATCAAAGCCGGGTGCTAATGTGTTTTGTGCCGGYGGGAGGAGAGCCGAGGCGCGGCGGGAGCTGCCTGTGTCCTCCCCGTGCAGATCTGCCCCGCCGCCTCCACGCCGCTTCGGGAGCACGTCAAATCCAGCGGCTCGAGGTGGAAGTTYCTCTCCTCCTGCCGCAGCTGGACGGCGCCCTGCTCCCTGCTGGATCCCGGAGCCGCCGGCKAGGAGGCCTCGCTGCTCCCTCCTGCTGCCCGTCCGCGTTCTGCGCTCATTAATTGCGCGTCCCGTCGGCACCGGGTGGTTTTTCCTGACCTTGTGCAGACAACCGGCCCCGTTCGCTTAAGACATCGACCCTCTCTTAATGTTCAACTCGAGGAGGTGCGAGGGCAGGAGGAAGCGCCTTCCTCCTCTGTTTGCAGGGCCGCGRGCTTTCCTCCGGGTAAAAACCCAGGCTTTTCCATAGGGAGCTGGCCCAAGGAACCAGCGGCGGTTGGTCGGAGCAGAGGTTGGCGCCTCGCGTCCCAAGCTGCAGTCCTGGGGTGTTGCAGCCTCTCGTTACATCCCAGGCTGTTGCAGCCCCTCGTTCCCAAGGGGCTGGTGATGAACTCCCCGCTCCGCCGGGTCCGGGAGAGCAGAGCYGGTGCCGCTGCGCTCCGCAGCTCGGGAGCAGCCGCAGCGCTAATGGTGATTCCCGCCCCGGGCTGGGTGCAGGGAGCATCCTGCCCTCCTGCCCGRGCCCCTCGGCTGCGAGGAGGTCGGGCTGCCGCTTCCTCGGGTGCCTGGCGGGCCGTGGGGGACGCAGTGCTCGAATATGCTATTTTCTGTGGTTTGCAGAATGAGTCAAATGCATTAAACGAGTCTCTCCCGATGCACGCGCATTGTGTAGGCCTAAGGAGCGTGGTTGTGCCCATTATTGTGTAGATACAAAAATAATGGCTTTTTTTGCCCATAYGATTCTTTTTCTGTCTGTGAAGAAGTAGGGGAGGTGCCAGCTGGAGGAGCAACCAAGACRCGACGGTGCAGGGGGGTGAGGAGGAATCCGCGCCATCTCCGGGCGTTTTGTTTGCTGGTGGAAACTGCTTCTTCTCAAGGAGTTCATGCCGACTGGTGTTGTGTTATGTTGTGCTGGCCAGCGGGTGTGTGGCTGGTGGGTCTAGAAGGCAGCCGGACCTCGTTAGCTCTGCTCTTCATGGGTCAGTCCTTCTCCAAAGTTCCTTTTCCAGAGAGGCAGAAAGACACAAAGTCCTGACGAAGGCAACCTRAAATGCTGGGTATGGTCAAGGCTCCCATCCTGCCCCAGAGCCAGGCAGTTACCAGCCCGCCGGGGCCGTTTTCAGGCGCTGGCCGGTCGGTGTCGGAGGCTCCAGCCCTCGTGGACCGCGCTGCAGCACGGTGGGGTTGTCCCCGTTTTGCAATATTGGCTCTGAAGGGCTTTTYGGGGAAGCGGAAGGGAAAAATCAACCCGATTCTGTTCAAACAACCGCTGCTCTATTGTMCCGCTCGCTGGTACGGTTGAAAGGTGCCTTGGAATGCCGCTTGTCCCCTTGGCGCGTGCCCGGTGTTCCGGCCGGGCTCGCGCTGCCGGATGAACGCGGCTCGGCCGTGCGGACTGCGGGTTTCCAGCCGCGGTGCTCCGGCCGTGGTGCGATCTGTGGCCTCCAGCGACGCTCCGGCGCTCCTGGCAAGGGCTTTTTCCCATTCTTTTTTTCCAGATTGCTTTCTTCCATTTTTTTTCCCTTTAAATTCACTGCACTGGCTCCTGCAGCAGGTGCCGCTGCCGGGGCGGTCGATGACCTTGGCCTTGACAAAATCGCCTCCAATTTCCACTAACTCAGTGCCCCAGCACCGGCCCAGCGAGGTCCTGTGGGGGGGACACTGTTTACCTTCAAGTTGTGTGTTTTTATTTGCTTTTTCCCCATTTTTATTGGAAAAGTCAGGGGATTTTCAGTCTTCTGACATAGCAGGTGAAAAGCAGAAGTTCCTGCCTTCGGCAGTGCGCTAAGGTCGCTGCACAATGAAGTACCATAACAACCTTTGCAATGAGGAAATGCAAATACCGGGCTGATTTGGGGATTGTTTGACAAGAAACCCATTTTTCTGGGTGTTTTTCACAGGCTACAAGCCCAGGGATGTGATTTCTCAGCCTGACAGGGGCCGCAACTGCCATGGACTTCGGAGGCGCCTGGAAATTGTGCTGGCCCTTGGAAAACCAGGGCACCCTTTTGCCGTGAATCTTGGCAGCTTCCGTGTGTGGGCGCTTCCGTGGTGGCTCCGGCTCATCCAGTCACCACAATCTACATTTCGCTGTGATGCMAAACGACATTAACTCTTTCCCCAAGCTTTTCCCCCGCTCCCTAGGCCAAGGGATGGAAGGAAACTCCAGAAGCCCCCGGACGCGTGTCCTCGGAGCAGCTCGGCGCTGGGAAGTGCTGTTGGGGCCCCGGGTTTTGGCGTGCGCTCAGGGGCCGCCCCRCTGCCCCCCCTCAAACCGGCCTTTCCCTTTGCTGCAGAGAAAGCGGCCGACGACGAGGTGCAGAAGTCGGACATCTCGTCGAGCAGCCAGGGCGTGATCGAGAAGGAGTCGCTGGGACCGCTGCTGCTCGAGGTAGGTCCTTGGCCGCTGCCCGAGCAAAGTGTTCCGTGATTACGTCGAGTTTTGGAGGGGCTGCCTTGCAAAGGGGCTTCGTGCACGGGGCAGCGTTCGGCGGGACCTTCCCAGCGGGATTCTGCTTCCTTTCGAGCGCCCTGTCAAATTGCAGGTTTGGAGACCAAAAGAGCACGGGCTAATAATCCGTTTCACGTAATTACCTCTAATAGCATAATTGCTGGCATAAAGCAGCCCGTAGCTTTACCCAGCGATTCCCACTAGGAGCCCGGTAAATAACCGGSAGGTGAAAGCAGCGTGGGGCATTTTTGGAGGCAGAGATGGAGGCTGCATTTGTGATGCTGGGCTGCCCTGGGAGCGAGGCCTGGAGGCGGCAGCAGGGRCAAGGAGCACCCAGGCACCCGGCCAGAGTCGCGTGGTCCGAGGTGCCGGTTCCGCAGCGTGTGGTGCGACGTGGGAAGACGCAGGATCCGGATGCGACGGCGCTGGCGGAGGCTTTGGCCACCGTGCCGAGTGCTTGGAGAGCATCCGGGCTGACCTGGCGATGCGAACGGCGCCGGAAAACCTTGTGGTTGTTCCGGAGAGGAGGAAGCGAGCGGGACAAGCAGGTGCTGGGGCCGGATTGCTGGGTGCCGGCGCGCCGGCTCGGCAGGGAGGAGCACAGGGGTGCCGCTGTTCTGCAGGGCTGCTTTGCAAATGAGCTGCTGCACACGGATTGATTGAAATAGGCCTTTAGATCCCAGTTATTGTTGGCACCTACAAGTCATGCTGAAAGGCTGTTGKTTTTGCCAGCCGAGGGCTGATTTGGTAATTGGCAGCACGGGAAGCGTTGCTGGAGGGGCAGGCTGGGCCTGAACCACCTTGCTCCAACTCGGTCTGGCCCACAAGGAAACTTCTTCCTTCTCTGCAGTGACCCAGAGGAGTATCTTCCCCATTTGGGGGAAGTTTCTTGCAATATATAGATGCACCTTCTTGCAGATCTGTACAAAGAGCAGCTGTGGCGTGGAGCGAGGTGTCGGGGTTGGGAGGGAGCCTTGCAAGGCGCYGGTGCAGCCCTGGTTCTCTGGGGAGCCCAGCGCTTATTTTCAGGAAAGTTTTCTGCTTCCTGACCCTTTCTCTTGGTCAGGGCATCCATGAACAGCACAAAGAAAGTCGTTTTAGTTTTTTTAAAGTGCAGAGAGGTGCTTAATGTGGAGCAAYGTTGCTGCTGGCGTAAGAGCAGGGCGTTTTCCTGCCTGGGCAYGGGGGCAGAGCTGGTCCCCAGGCAGCTCAGAGCGTTACACACAYGGAGTCACGCTTGCAAATTC
Source organism: Eudromia elegans (assembly GCA_003342815.1). Taxonomy (NCBI): domain Eukaryota; kingdom Metazoa; phylum Chordata; class Aves; order Tinamiformes; family Tinamidae; genus Eudromia; species Eudromia elegans. Next base: position 1,319,399 of record PTEX01000172.1, read on the forward strand.
CCTCCATTCCCGCAGGGATTTGTCTCCGGACACCCCTTTCCCGTTACCCCAGCCCTCCTCCCCAAAGCGAGCTGCAGAGGAGGGCTGCTCAGAGGAGGTGGCTGCTGCTGGCCGGGTTTGCACCCAGGTGCAGCCAGGGTTTGCAGGGGGCACAAGYGTTTGCAGCCGGCCGTGAGGGCTTGCATGCAGGCACCACGAGGGCTTGCACCCGTGCATGAGCTGGTGTACCCAGGCACCCAAGTGGGGGCTTGCACCCAAGTGCAAGGGTTTGCACCTGAGCACTGCAAGGGTTTGCACCCTGACAACACAGGGGTTTGCACCCTGGCACAAGGGTTTGCACCCTGGCACCACAGGGGTTTGCACCCTGGCACAAGGGTTTGCGCCCTGACAGCACAGGGGTTTGCACCCTGGCACAAGGGTTTGCATCCTGGCACCACAGGGGTTTGCACCCTGGCACAAGGGTTTGCGCCCTGGCACAAGGGTTTGCATCCTGGCACCACAGGGCGTTGCAGCCAGGCATGAGGGTTTGCACCTGAGCTCTTTTTCCTCGCTGAAATACCTGAATTCGCAGGGTCACCTTTGCTGTCTGGGGCAGAGAGGGGCTCGAGGGGGACGTGCTGGGGACGGGGGAGGCAGGAGGGGCGCTGGTGCCGCCGGAGCGGCTCCGCTCCGGGCGCCCGGAGCGCCGAGCGCCGTCGTCTTGGCAACAGCCGCAAGGACGGCAAATTGCAGCGCATCTGCCAGGACGTTTCCACAAAGGATTTCGCCTTTTCCCCCCACCTCCCTTTCTTTTTTCTTTAAAGTGCTTCCCGTTTCTTGCACGTCATGTCGCTCTGCAGCAAACCCCGGTTTTTCAGGAGTTTGGTGGCTCTGCCCCTTGCACTCGGCGGGTTCCTCCGGCCGGAGCGGGTGCCGGATCCCGCTCGGGAGCAGGACCCCGGCGCCCTCACCGCTCTGTCCCCTCCTTGCAGGCCCTGGACGGCTTCTTCTTCGTGGTGAACCGCGAGGGTCGCATCGTCTTCGTCTCCGAGAACGTGACCGGCTACCTGGGCTACAACCAGGAGGAGCTCATGAACACCAGCGTCTACAGCATCCTGCACGTGGGCGATCACGCCGAGTTCGTCAAGAACCTGCTGCCCAAGTCCCTCGGTGAGGATGCGCTCGCGCGCCCGCTGCCCCCGTCCGTGGCAGGTGGTTTGGCTCCGGCTGCAGCTTTGGGTTTTCCCAGCGCGGTGAAGGTTGAGGGTTGGATTCCAGGGGTTGGCTCCGGCACGGGAAAGCTCCAGCAGTTTGCAGGTRTCACAAGAATCCTAGAATCACCGAATGCTCAAGGTTGGAAGGGACCTGTAGAGGTCATCTAGTCCAACCCCCCTGCACACGCAGGGTCTCCAAGCATGGGGCACAGGGTGGTGTCCAGGCGGGTTTGGAAGATCTCCAGAGAAGGAGACTCCACCACCTCTCTGGGCAGCCTGTTCCAGGGCTCTGTCACCCTCACTGGTAAGAAATTCCTTCTCAAGTTCCTGTGGAACTTTTGGTGCCTCCATTTGTGGCCCGTCGTCTATGAGGTCCCGTGYGCGTTGGTCTGGGGATGGTGTCCTGGGAGCAGCGGGTGGGAGTCGGGAGCTTGGTGCCCGATGGGTTTGTCCCCATCTCCCCATTGGAGAGTGCTGTCAAACACTGTTCCTTCCTGAGCGAGGGCGGCGTCGCAGCGACGGGCGGTTTCACATGGTTCGCCATGAGTGGAAGTACCACCCAGATGATGATCCATAAACCTTTCCCGAGTTAGCAACATCCCATAAGGAGAAAAATCACAGYAGTTTTTGAGGAAATTACGTCTGGAAGTAGCTGGGAAGCCAGTGGACATCACCGGAGGATTTTCAGTTGTCCTTCGCCCCCGAGGAAGCGTTTGTGTTGGCTGCTGCCTCTTGCTTCATGGGCGTTCACTCCGTTCTCCAGACCCTGTCCTTGCTCAAGGGCACCGAGACCCAGCTCCCGGTGGGAAGCTGCCCTGGCTCCCCAGACCTCTGGGGGTTTGGGGAAGGAAGTGCCCTCCGAAGCCAGGGCTCCAGCGGGACGYCGTTGAGGATGGTTGATCCAAGATGCTGCTGGTCTCCCAGACCACGGAGCAGAGGGACGCACGGAGCCGCAGAGTTGCCTGTTCGTGCTGGGCAAGTGGAGCTCTGCTCTGGAAAACACTCCTCGGAGCGCTGTGGCTTTTCCCGAGGAGGGTTTTGGAGCCCTGGCTTGGAGCGGGGTTGGGAGCTCGTCGCAGCTCACGCGGGGTGCTCGTCCCAGCAGCCTGGCCAGGGCCGGGCAGCGCCGGTGGAGACGTCGGCTGGGGAGCKGGAGCAGAGGAGCTTCTTGACCAGGTGCGTTAGGGTCAACCTCATCCTTCGGGCCAGCGTGACAGCAGGAGCCTTGAGTGACATCAGGCCCACATGACGGCCCTGCCAGCAGAAGACACTGACTGGTGTGACCAGAAGACACTTGGAGCAGCGGTGCGGGATGTGACCGTGGAGGAGGCAGCCAAAGCCCTGCGCTCCATGGGGGATCCTTGGTGGACCTGGAGGAGGACTCCTGCAATGCAGGAAAGAAACAAGTTCCTGCAGAAGAACGAGTTGCAGCGGATAAGCGTGTCTTGAGCCTCAGCCCCAAATTTGCAGAGGCCCGTTGCRTTGAGCCTTTAGAGGCTCTGCTTTGGCCGTTACGCTGTGGTTACCCAGGCTGAGGTCRTGAACAGCTCTTCTGTAGGCCAGTTTATATGAAGGCTTCATAACCTGCTGGTGGCAAATTCACTTGAGGTGTATAGAGGTGTCCCTGAAGAGATTTTAKAGAGCATCAGTATGATCTGCCTTCAAAATATGGAGAGGAGAAAGTTATATGGAAAAATCAAAGCCAATTCTGCCAGCCTCACCAAAAAAAAAGTGGTTTAAACACGATTTGTGCAATTGCAGAGCAGCTGGACAAGCTCCACAGAACACTTTGGTTGCTGCTGTTCTTCACCGCTCTGAGGTGCGAGCTCAAAGTCGAGCGACACTTTGGGGCCAAGTTGCCCTCCTCAAACGTGACCCACAATTGTTTGGAGGGGCACCCTGAGGTCTTGCAGCCTTCCCGTTGGCCGCAGAAATGAGAGGAGGCCTCGTGCTCTGGGCTCCTTCCTTGCTTCTCCCCCATCCCTTCGCGGAGGCGTCCCTCGGGCTCCGGGAGGCCCGTCCGTGCCCGCCCGGTGGCCGCCCCTAACGCTYTCTCACCGTCCCCGCAGTGAACGGAGTGCCGTGGCCGCAGGAGGCGACGAGGCGCAACAGCCACACGTTCAGCTGCAGGATGCTGATCCGGCCGCCGGACGAGGCGGGCGCCGAGAACCAGGAGGCTCGCCAGCGCTACGAGGTCATGCAGTGCTTCACCGTCTCGCAGCCCAAGTCCTTCAAGGAGGAAGGCGAAGGTAGGGCGGGCGGCGGGGTGGCAATTCAACCGTCACCAAAAGGAGGGCAGGCCGGCGCTCGCCACGGCTTTGACCCCGACCGTGGTTCTGCTCCGGGTGCCCTGCGTGGGCCCGAGCGTCCCCCTCTGCAGCCTTGGCTGCCTGCTCTCCGTTTGAGCATCCCCAGATTGCATTCCTTATGGAAACTCCTGCTCCTTGGTGCCCAGAAACAGGGGCTTGGGATGGGCAGGGTCTCCCTGGCATGGGGGGCTGCAGGATCTCTGCGCTGGAGCGTGCGGAAGTCTCCCGCAAGCGCCCTCGCTCCCAGCTCTGGATACCAGCTATTATTTTCCAGTGCATTAGCTGAATTAATCCACTGCRGTTTACACGGCAGATCATGACTGGAAGGAATAAATTACGGTATTTTACGACCAAATACTTTGCCCGAAGCTGACAGTCGCTGGCTTTTAGCGCTGGCTTTTATTGTACGGCGCTGCCAGAGCCGAAAAGCCTCTGCAATTAATTTCTCCRGGCGCTGGGAACGTCTCTCTTCCAGCAAAGCTGGAGTTTCGAGCCAGCCTGCTCGCTTTGAGGGCCCGGGCGGTGCCTGGGGTGAGCCCTTGCACGCGAGCGCCGCGGCCTTGCTCTAATCAAAGCGTCGACGTGCGAGCGGGAGCGGGAGCGGGAGCGTCTCACCGGGCCCTTCCTCCTCGCTTGCTTTTGGCAGATTTCCAGTCCTGCCTGATCTGCATCGCGAGGCGGTTGCCTCGGCCCGCCGCCGTCGCCCCCTCCGAGTCCTTCGTGACCAAGCAGGACACCACGGGTAAGGTCGTGCCGGGCTCAGCGCAAGCGTCCCGGCCGCGGGGCCGCGTCCCGCTCCCGTGGGCCCGGCGGATCCCGGGCGCGGCTGACGCGGCTCCTCTCCGGGCCCGCAGGTAAAATCATCTCCATCGACACGAGCTCGCTGCGGGCGGCCGGCAGGACGGGCTGGGAGGACCTGGTGCGGAAGTGCATCTACGCCTTCTTCCAGCCGCAGGGCCGGGAGCCCTCGTACGCCAAGCAGCTCTTCCAGGAAGGTAACGTCTCCTGCGCTCGCTCCCGTCAAGCGGGAATGTCGTCCTCGCTGCTGGCCGAGCGCTTCCCGGGAGGGAAAACCACCCCAAATGCTGCAATTCTAATGGCAAAGTGCCAAAGGCAGCAGCGAGGTGGCCGGGTAATKTGGGAAGAGCCCCTCGGGCGGAGCGGAGCCTGCGGATCTGCCGCCCCGCTGCCCTCGTGCCAGCCAGGAGGCAGGACCAGGAGAAGCTCCTGCAGGCCGGGCTTGGGCATGGGCATGGGGCTGAATGCACCGTTTGTTCTTTTCTCTCCCGTGTCTTCTGCAAACTCCATCCCCGGAGCATAAACCCCGCGGAGCTGCTCAGTATCCGAGGCTGAACCTAGGGGCTTGCTCCAAACGCCCGGCGTGCGGTTGTGCCTGCCGGGACGATGCTCCCTTGCCCCGGGGCTGCTCCGAGCAGGGYTCTGCATCTCTCCTCCCTCCTTCCATCCTCCTCCTGACGCTTGCAGGACACTCGTCCCCTCCCCGAATGGCTGACGGGGGGATTTCTGCTCTCCCCCCGCAGTGATGACGCGTGGCACGGCCTTCAGCCCCTCGTATCGGTTCACCCTGAGCGACGGCACGGTCCTCAGCGCCCACACCAAGTGCAAGCTCTGCTACCCGTCCAGTGCGGAGGTGCAGCCCTTCATCATGGGCATCCACGTCATCGAGAGGTGAGCCCCGGGCAGCGGCGGGCCCCTTTGCGAGGCGCGCCGCGGGCCTGCGCCGAGACCTCGCTCCGAATGCTTCAGGAGGGAGAGGCTCGGAGAACAGGTAGAACCGGGTGGGCCGAGTGCGAGGAGCCGGACGGCGTTAGGGAGGCCGGGAATGCCGTGAGCGCGGTCCTCCCCGGAGAGCCGYGGTGCGGAGCGGGCGGCCTTGTCGGGATGCAGCCGGAGAGCCGCTGCGTCCCTGAGCACCASGTGGGGTTTTGGGGAGGCCTCTCCCGCTCCGCGCTCCGGGAGCGGATCCGAAAGGAGCGGTGGAAGGGGGCGTCTGGCCCCGGCGGCCTGCGAGCGGCTGCTCCCCRGGCTTCGTGGAGGGCGGAGGAGGCAGGAGCAGTGGCGGGTATGGATAAGGCCCCGTGTGACCTCCGCTCCCCGTTGTTTCCGCAGGGATCACGGCGTGCTCTCCCCGCAGGAGACCAGCGGCGCGGGGCTGCCGCTGCCGCGCGTGAGCCCCTCGCTGAGCGCCAGCGTCTCCCCGGGCCAAGGCCTGGCCCTGCCGCCCTCCGTGCCGCCCGCCAACGGCAGCGTGCTGCCGAGCGGCGTGAACCAGCCGCCGGGCCCCGGCCTCCACGGCGGCAGCTCCGGCGCCGGCCAGGCCGCCTTCGGCTGCTCGCCTGGTAACCAGATGGGAGCCAGCGTTGCCTTAAGCCAGGGACAAGGCGGTCCCCAGAACAGTAACCACACGTTGAACCTCAGCAGCTCGCCCATGGGCAGCCCGGGCGTCGCGCCGTCGCAGTTCATGTCYCCGAGGCACCGCGGGAGCCCGGGCCTGGTGGCGAGGCCCCGCGGGCCCGGCACCACCCCCTTCTCCCCGTCCGTGCCCGGCATGCACTCCCCCGTGGGGATGGCCGGCGGCGGGCGGCCCTTCGGCGCGCCGCTCGGCGCCGTGGCCGGCCTGGCCGAGGGCTCCGGTGCGCCCGTGGGCTACGCGACGCCGCCGCCGCCCGTGCTGCGGCAGCTGAGCGCGCAGAGCTCGCCGGGCCGCCTGGCCGCGCAGCCGCCGAAGAACGAGGCGAAGGACAGCAAGGAGATCGCCTCCATCCTCAGCGAGATGATCCAGGCGGACGGCGGCGCCGGCGCTCCCGCGGGCGACGGCAAAGCTCTGGACTCGGCGCTGCTGCACGGCGGCGAGAGGCTCGCCGAGGGCGAGGGCAAGTGCCCGCAAGGCCCCAGCCACAAGCTGGTGCAGCTGCTGGCCAGCACGGCGGAGCAGCAGCTGCGGCACGCCGACGCCGACACGAGCTGCAAGGACTCGCTGGCGTGCGCCGGCACCGGCGGCACCCCGAGCGGCGCCTGCCCCTCCTCGCACAGCTCGCTCACCGAGCGCCACAAGATCCTGCACCGGCTCCTGCAGGAGGGCAGCCCCTCGGACATCACCACGCTGGCCATGGAGCACGACAAGAAGGACGCTGCCCCTGCCGGCGCCGCGCCGCTGCCCGCCGCGCCCGACGTCAAGCTGGAGCCCGACGCCTTGAAGAAGAAGGACGTCAAGGACCACCAGCTCCTGCGCTACCTGCTGGACAAGGACGAGAAGGAGCTGGCCGCGGCGCCCGCCCTCAGCCTGGACGACGTGAAGGTGAAGGTGGAGAAGACGGAGCAGATGGACGCGTGCAACCCGGCGCCGGCGCCGCTCGCCAAGCCCCCCGCCGCCGAGGACGTCAAGCTGGAGTCGCAGGGCCAGGTGAGTCGCCCGGGTGGCTCCTGCTGCTCCCTCCGCTCCGGATCGGAGGGGGAAGGCAGGGAAGGCCGGAGGAGAGGCCCTGCACCGGGGCCTTGCGCACGCCGCATTCGGCAGCCCTGTTCGCCCATGAGTCCTGGCCGGTCCCGTGGGCAAGCAGGAGTCCGACCCGCTCCCATTCTCCGTGATGGGCTCTGCTTTCCCAGTGGGATCCACTCGCTAGATGCCTTGGGGAGTCCTTTCCCTAGCATCTTCCCCGTTGGAGATCAGTCGTCCGGGATACTGGGAATTGCCACCGGATAAGGAGGACACTGGCCAAGCCGGGGCTGTCGGGGGGGGAGCATTGGAGCTCTCAGTTCCCATTTCCCTTTTTGTTTATTATTTTTCTGAGAAGGCTCCAAAAATGCCGTTATTCCAACGTGGACTTGGCCACATGGTTTGGGGGGAAGTGAACTGGCCTCAGAGCCAGGGCTGTTCACGGGCCCCTCACCGGCGCTCCGGGAGCCGCTTTCGGCTCGTCGGGAGCTCTGCTTTTCCGAGCGTCTCTCCCGGTCCGGAGCTTCCGAAGGGTTAACAGCAGAGGTTGGGGCAGCCGGGAACATCCATCAGGAACGTTGTTCAGAGGAGCGAGTCTGTGCTCCGCATCCACATGGGTTCTGCCCGGGGGGCTGCCCTTCCCGGTGAGATCCGGGGTGGCTCCTGATGCCATGTGGGATAGTTTCGGGATGGCAGCCACGGAGCGAGGGAGGCGTCACGGCTGAGTTCGTCTTGTGGTGATGCCTTGAACTCCCTCAGGAGCCAGAGCCTCCCGGAGGCTCCCGCCCATCAAAAAGAGCTTGGACAGGACTTGGGAAAGAGCTGGATTTTGCCAGTAGGAATTGCAAGAGTTAGAAGTACATATATGAACGTGCAGGAAGGGTTGGGAAGGGCTCTTGGTCCTTCTGCTCCAAGGGCCGAGCTGCAGCCCGGCTCGAGTAGGGGGAAGCTTCCCCGCAGGTCCCGGTGCCTCCTGCTGCCCAGTTTGGGGTGTCTGTACCCCGACAGGGTCCTGTCCTCGGGAAGGAAAGGCCGGGAGCGGTACAGGTCCGAGATGCTCATGGGAACGGCCCGGGATCTGCCCCGGCGCGTTTCCCATGGGGTCCCGCCTGTGGTGCTGTGATCCATGTGGAAATCCAGCCACGCTATCCGCACTAGCAGCTTTCCCTGGCCAGGACGGAGGCAGGAACTCGCCCTCACTTCCCTTTGGAAAAAGCCGGGCGTTCTGCACGGCTCTCATTTGCCCTCCACAAACCCGGGAGAGGGAAGGGGCTTTTCCCGGAGCAAACCCCCGCGTGGGAAGCGGGCGCATCCCGACCCTCCGTCTCCGCTTCCTTCCCCAGTTCGCCGCCGAGCTGGAGCAGCTGGACCAGCTCCTGCCGTCGCTGGAGAAGGCGGCGCCGCTGGGCGGGCTCTGCGGGCCCGAGCGCGCCGAGGTCGCCGTCAAGCCCGAGATGCTGGCGGCGCCGCTGCC
>PTEX01000172.1:1350830-1365278 GCA_003342815.1 Eudromia elegans
CCCCGCGCCCGCCGCTCACCCCGGGATGCCGCCCGCCTCCATCTTGTTGGCCACGGTGACGTCGGTGGACCACACGTCGTACTGCCAGCGCTTCTGGCCCAGCACGCCGCCCAGCACGGTGCCGCTGTGCACGCCCACGCGCATGTCCACCGCCGTGCGCGTCTTCTCCCGCACCGAGCTGATGGCCTCCACCATGGCCAGCCCCATCATGATGGAGCACACGGCGTGGTCCTCCCGGTAGTCGGGCAGCCCGCAGATGCAGTAGTAGCAGTCGCCGAGGATCTTGATGCGCAGCTGGTGGTGCCTCTGCAAGGGCCGCGGGCGGGCGGCCGCCACGGTGCCCACCGATAACCCCCTTCTCCCATCCCCTCCCGTAATCCCGCCGGCAGCTTTCCAGCCTCATCCCCTTCCACGGGGCGCTTTGCAAGCGGGAGCGTCCCCGCCTCGACCCCATCCCGCGTCCGCCCCGGTCCCGAGGCGGGAGCCGAGCCCTGCCCCGCGCGGGGCACTCACCGCCGCCAGCTTGTCGAAGCGGGCGAAGAGCTCGTTGAGCAGCTTCACCAGCTCCTGGGCGCTGCAGGACGACGAGAGCTGCGTGAAGCCCACGATGTCGGCGAAGAGGATGCTGCGGGGAGGCGGCGTCAGCGCCCGCCGCCGCCCGGGCCCCGCCGCGCCGCCCCCGCGGCCCCACCTCACGTTCTCGTGCCGGTACATGTACATGGTGTTGAACTGCTGCAGCTCCTTCTGGCTCGGGTCCTTCTTCATGTCCTTGAGCATCTCGTCGGCCACGTGCTTGGGCAGGATGGAGAGCATCAGGCGCTCCTGCGGGGACAACTCGGTGCCACTGTCCGCACCGCCCCCTTCCCGGAGTCCCTTTTGGGGTGTTTTGCATCATTCTGCACCATCCACCGCACCCAGAAAGGAGGTAAGAGTGGGGCAGGGCCGTGGGGCCGTGCAGGGGGCAAATGCCCAGAGTGGGTGCATGGGGCCACGTGCAGTGTGAAAACACAGCGTGCGAGCGCAGTGTAAGGGCAGGGYAGAAACGCAAGGTGCAAGTGTGTGGTGCAAACGCAGGGTGCAAGTGCACGATGCAAATTCACAGTGTAAATGCAGGGCACAAGKGCACAGTGCAAATGCATGGTGCAAATTCAAGGTGCAAATGCCTGGTGTAAATGCARGGTGCAAGTGCACGGTGCAAATTTATGGTGCAAATTCACASAGCAAATGCAAGGTGCAGGTGCACGATGCAAAGGTGTGGTGCAAATTCGTGGTGCAAATGCAAGGTGCAAGTGCACGGTGTAAACTGACAGTGTAAATGCAAGGTGCAAGTGCACGGTGCAAATGCATGATGCAAATTCACAGTGCAAAAGCCTGGTGTAAACGCAAGGTGCAAATTCATGGTACAAATTCACAGAGCAAATGCCAGGTGCAAGTGCACGGTGAAAATTCATGGTGCAAATGCAAAGGTGCAAGTGCACAGTGCAAATGTGTGGTGCAAATGTGTGGTGCAAATGCAAGGTGCAAGTGCACGGTGCAAACACACGTGTCAATGCACAGTGCAGGCGCACGGTGCCGGTAGCACTTCCCTCTCCTTGGGGAAGCAGAGAGGCCGAGCGACATTCCCAAGATCCCAGACCGCGGCCGCCAGCACCCCAGGGCGCGGGCGGAGGTTTAGGACGTGGTGAAGGAGCAGGGGGATGGAGCGCGGCCGGGCACGCGGGACCCGGCGGCGGCCGCTGCCCCTCGGGCACCGCTCGTATCCACAACAGGGAGCGGTGCCGGGGCCGAGGCGCTGCCAGGGCCAYGCGCGTCACGAGCCCGCTGGGCCTCGGCTGCCTTTCCCAGCGGGAGCCCAGGGCTCGTCACAGCGAATGTCCCCGAGCCGGGCGCGTGGCRGGGCGGGGGGTGCCCAGGGGCTGCAGCGGTGCCAACAGCCCCATCCCGCCCCCGGCCTYGGCGGGAAGCACCTGGAAAACTCCCTGGGATGTCGTCTGGGGCTGCCATGGCAACCCGGGGCCCTGCCGGGATGCTCCYGGCCGGGTGCTGCCCCCGGCGGCGCCTTCCCCTCCCTTCCCAGGCGATTCCCGGGTTTATTTTCGCAAGTGGGAGATGGGGGAGGCGCTCGTGGGGCGGCAGAAGCGCTGCCCAATTCCCCGGTGCGGAGCAGCTCCCACCCGGCGCTCCCCGGCACCCTGCCCACGGGCAGCGCTTTTAGCATCCCAAAGCGATGGGAAAACCCAACGCTCATCCCGGCTCCCGCGGCCCCTGGGCAATCCCAGCGCTCATCCCGGCTCCCGTGGCCCCTGGGTAATCCCAGCACTCATCCCGGCTCCCGCGGCCCCTGGGCAATCCCGGTGCTCATCCCGGCTCCCGCAGCCCCGGGAGCGCCCGGTTTGTGCCGTGCAGCCGCAGCCGCACCCGCCGATGCCGCGAGGGCCGCGGGAGGCGGCAGCCACACGAGCCGGGCCGGGCACGTGGCCCYGTTGCCACTGGGAGCAAATTGCCCGGCGGCCCCGGAGGCAGCCAGCAGATAAGAGCCGGGCCGAGAGGCCCCAGATAAGGCRCTAAAATCAGCCCGAGCTCCACAACCCCGCTGCAGACGAGCGGGGTTTAAAACACCCCCTTTGGACCCCGCGTTTAATCCCCGGCACGGGCGCGATTGCGCCGGGGCGGCGCCGGGACGCGGGGGCAGCCGGCTCGGCCCCTACCTGCTGCTGGCTCTGCTCCTCCAGGTTGAGCTTGACCTCGAGCGACTGGCGCGCCTCCAGGAAGGCCTTGCGGTGCTTGCGGTCCGCCATGTAGTAGGACATGGTGCCCACGGTGATGGCGCACAGGTAGATGGCCACGTTGGACAGGATCTGCGGGCGGGGAGAGCGAGCAGGGCTGCGAGAAAGACCGGGAGCCCCCGGCCAAGCCCGACACGGGGGTTTGTCCCTCTGTGTGCCCTGAGACCGGCTGCAACGGCTGGAAACGCCCTCAGGACACATGGCACGGATCCCGGAATCCCAGAACGGTCGGGGTTGGCAGGGACCTCTGGAGATCCCCCAATGCCACCCCCTGCTCCAGCAGGGACACCCAGASCACGGGGCACAGGGGGCACCAGGCGGGTTGGGAGATCTCCAGAGCAGGAGCCTCCCCAGCCTCTCTGGGCAGCCTGGGCCAGGGCTCCGGCACCCTCACACCAAGGAAGTTCTTCCTCCCATGCACATGGAGCTGCCTGGGCTTCAACTTGCACCCGGTAYCCCTTGTCCTGGCACTGGCCACCACCCAGAAGAGTTTGGCCCCCTCCTCCCTACACGCTCCCCTCAGCTACTTAGACATATGGACCAGGTCCCCTCTCAGGCTGCTCTTCCCCAGGCTCAACAGGCCCCGCTCGCTCAGTCTCTCCTCACACGGGAGATGCTCCAGCCCCTTCATCATCCTCGTTGCTCTGCGCTGGCCCCTCTCTAGCAGCTCCACGTCCCTCTTGTGCACCAGGAGCACCAGGGTGATGGGGAGGACGTGGCGGTGACACCCCCCCCTCAACAGCCACCACCGGCCGCTCGCTGTTGCCCAACAGCCGCCGGGTTGTCACGGCAACGGGCAGGATGCCGGATCTCGGCGTTTCTCCTTAGCGAGGAGCGGCCCGGACCCGCTCGCCCTATTAATAGCCGTTCCGGGCCGGCCGCCCGCGCTCCCGAGGCGCCGGGGTTTATTTGGGGACGCCGCGTTCCTCCCGGGCGCCGCATTGCCGTTCCCAGCCCCGCGCTCCCCGGAGCAGCCCGGGAGCATCCCGGAGCCGTCCCCATGTCTGCCGGGTGGACGGGGGCACCGTCTGCATCCCGGTTCGGGAGCAAGGCCAGGGATGCGGCTGCTCTCGCCCTTGCAGGCGGGATCTGGACCGCAGCCCCCCCCCCATGCACCCGTGTGTGGGACACGCACGAGCTCCTGCGCTGGGACACCAGGATACAGGGACGGACCCCATGGGAGAAGGTCACGGCCCGAAGGACCAGCCCTGGTTTAGGGTGGACCCCAAGGAAGACCCGGGAAGAAGGACGTGGGGAGAAGGACAACTCCTGGTGTAGGATGGACCCGTGGAGGACCACAAGAGAAGGAGAAAGGAGGAAGGACTGTTCCTGGTTTGGGATGGAGCCCATGGAGGAGGAGTCCACAGAGAGAAGGACCATTCGTGGTGTAGGATGGACCCCATGGAGGAGAAGTCCATGTGGAGAAGGACCAATCCTGGCTCAGGACGAACTCCATGGTGGAGCATGGGAGGAGGAGTCCACGGGGAAAAGGACCATAACTGGTGTAGGATAGACCACATGGAGAAGTCCATGGGGAGAAGGACCAAACCTGGCTCAGGATGGACCCCATAGTGGAGTACGGGAGAAGGACAAGGGAAGAAGGACCATTCCTGGTATAGGATGGACCCCAAGGAGAACTACAGGAGAAAGGCAAGGGGAGAAGTACCCTGGTCTAGAATGGACCCTATGGAGGAGAAATCCATGGGGAGAAGGACCAATCCTGGTTCGGGATGGACTCCATGGTAGAGCATGGGAGAAGGACAAGGGGAGAAGGGTGAGGATGGAGCCCGAGGAAGACCACGGCAGAGGGCCCGGGTTCAGGCTGGCCCCGCGGGTGCCGCAGAGACGCGGGTGCCGCCGCGCGCCCCCGTACCTGTCGCAGCAGGGCGCCCTGCTCCAGGGCGTCCTGGTGCTGCTGGGCCACGGCGACGCCGAGCACGAGCGTGTGCACGCCGCAGGAGACGGCCGTGAGGAGCACGATGGGCGCCAGGCGCAGCGGCAGCGTGAGGAAGAAGGAGAAGACGAAGAAGGCCTGCCAGCCCACCGTGTCGCCGGCCTCGTGCCGGCGCCCCGAGCCCAGGCCCAGGTAGCAGAAGATCTGCGCCAGGATGAGCGCCCAGAGCACGTAGGGCAGGAAGCGGCGCGCCGCGCGCTCGGGCAGCAGCCCCGACTTGCAGAGGCCGAAGAGCAGCGCGTGGGCGGCGAGGCCGGCGGCGGCGGCCAGCGCCGGGGCCAGCCGCTCGGCCGCCGCCACCGCCGCGCACGTGGCCAGCACGTAGACGTCGAAGAGCGCGGCRAAGACCACGAGCACCAGCAGCGTGTCGTGGCGCTGCCGGCGGAAGTAGGTCTGGTAGAGGTTCTCCAGGGAGTCGGGCGCGAAGGTGAGGCGCATGAAGCGGGGCAGGCAGAGGCAGGGCCCCGAGCTGCGCACGGTCACCTCGTGCGCGCGGCCCGCGGCGCGCTCCGCGTCCGACGGCAGGCTCACCGAGTAGTCGGCCGAGTACTCGGCCGAGTACTCGGGCTCCGAGAAGTCCCTGGCGCGCGGCATCGCGGCGGCCTCTCCCGGTGCGGCCGCCGCGGCGCGCGAGGATGCGGGAGGGAGGCCGGGGCGCGGAGGCTCAGCGGAGCATCGCGGCCGGCGCGGGAGGCGGACCGAGCGCCGCGCTGCCCGCCCCGGCCCTCGCACACGCCCGCTGCGCCGGAGGGAAGGGGAACACGGAGCCGGTGCCGGGGGAAATACAGAGAGCCAAAGCGGGTGCCGTGCGGCCGGGGCGGAGGGGACCCCGGTGCCGCCGCTGCCGTGGGGCCGCTGCGCCCGGCGCGTCCCCGCCTCCCGCGCCCGCGTAACCCTTGCGGCGCCGGCACTGCCTTGCCGTGCGCACGGGTGCGCTCCCACCGAAGCGGGTCCCACGCCGCTGCGGGGCACACGGAGTGGGAGGACGTGGCCCTGTCCCCATGCTGGCACGTTTCCCCGTGGGAGACAGAGGGACACGGGTGCTCCGGGGGTCCCGTGATGCCCACGGCCTGGCCGGGTGCTGGGACCCGCCAGGTTCAGTCCTTGGAGCAGAGGCTGCACGGAGCTGCCCCAAACACTTTGTCCCGGACCGGCCGCTCTGACGTCTCCGGCCCTGTCACCTGGGTGACCCAGGGCCAGCCTCAGCTGCTTCCATGGGGAGCTAATTGCTGGAGTGGGGTAATTAATACCCCAACAAGCGAGCTGCAGCATGCAGCTGCAGGGCAGGAAGCTCTGTGTCTASCTGCCCATGTCCACGCCAACCTCACCAGCACCAAGGATGGGACACCTCAGCCACCTGCTAAGGTGCAGTGCACCCAGCCATGGGCAGGGGTTTTACCAGCCCCGGGGCAGGCTGGTGGCACAGAACGGGACCCGGTGCTGACCCCGGGTAGGTGGCTGCTCACCGTGCAGGTGGGTTGGCTCCTCGGCACAGCTTTGGGGAGGCAGTCTCGGGCGGCAGCATGCGGATGGTCACGTGTTGCTTGGACAATTCATCCCACCAGAAGTCCCCTGGCAGCTCCACCAAGTGCGGGACAGGCACATGGTGCTTCCAGTGACTCCGCATGGATGCTGAGGCTTTCCCATCCCAGGGACCTTTGGAGGCAGCTCCTAGCTGCGTCTCAGGATGCAAACTCCCACTCCACTTGGGATCTGCAGCCTGCTTGGGATCTGCCTCCTGGAACCCTCGCTGCAGGAGGGACACACCAGCAGCAGGACCCGCTCCTCACACCAAGACCCTTGGCAGGTGGCAGCAGGTCCAGCCAGGAAGAGCAGGGAGCCAGATTCCAGGGCCGGGATGCAGGGAGGATGGAGGGAACACCCGACGCACAAGCCCCGCTTCCTCCACGCACTTGCGAGTCCCCCCATCGCCTCCCTGGCTGCTTCCTCCCTTCATCCTCGCTCCCACAGAACTCATCCACTGCCACCGTCACCCGTGAGGGCAGCTCTTCCCCATGGCCTCAGCCAGCCCTGGCCGGAGAGAAATGAGTCAAAGGGCAATTAAACATTAACAGCGGGTGGCGGGAGGAGGGCTCACAGGGCTCCCTCTGTTCCAAAGGGGGTTTAATTTATAAAAATAACACAACTCAGAAGGTCACTGGCACGCTGGACGTGACACACGTGTGCGGTCATCTCTGCACATCCGGGTAGCTCTACAAACAGAGGAGACAAGCCCGGCCCGCCACACAGAACCACCTGAGGAGCAAGCAGCATTTCTGCAAGGAGAGGCCAGGAAGGGCCCAGGCGTCCTGGAGAGCCAACAGGAACCGAGGAGGCTTTAAAACTGAAGCCTCTCCCTCCAAGTAAAGTGCACCATTCAGCAGCGGGACTATTTACCCTCCTCAATGGAAAAACAAAGTGCAGGAGAAGGGCTTGGGAGCCAGGAGCGAGTGGTTTCACTCGCCAGAGAAGCGGGGAGGTTTCCAGCGAACTCCGGAGCGCGGTGAAGAGTCCAGGACGAGAGCCTCCGTGAGCCTAACTCGCTGCAGCTCCCATGTCCGCTCACATCCCCAGCCCAGCTTTTAAAACATCTGGGGCAGGATAAATCAAGCTATTTTAAACATTAACCTTTTGCAGCAATGTCTCCCCTTGGATATTTCTCAGGTGGAGAAGCAAGAAGTGCTTCCCAGCAGGACAGCTTATTTCTGCCTCCCAGCAGCCTGGCACCTGGGAGGGAGCAAATGATGCCGGCTTCCAAGCTCTTGTCTGCTGCCAAAAAGCAGGGATCGAGTATTGATTCCTAATACATTTGGAAGAGGCCATACAGAAAAGCTGCCTTGAAGTGAAAGAAAATTGCACTGAGCACAGAGAAAAAAAACTTCTGAACGGGATGCACTTGGGCCAGGGGTTGGGGACAGGCACACACACTTGGTGGCTTTCTGTAACTTAGTGTCCTCTCACGCATGCACACRAAAACACACTCAGCACCTTTCGCTTCAGAGCTTGGTGGCGGGGCCTCTCTTGCCAAGCTCACAGCAGCAAAGAAACAAAACGAGGCCCTTATGAAACTGTGGGACCTAAAGGCATCTCCTGTTTGCTCTCCCCTAGCAGCCTGGCAGCTCTGAGGCCCTCAGCCAGGTCTCAACCCTCTGCACCCCCTTCYTGGGGTGATCAACACGAATATCCACAGAAAACTGGGACTGCGTGTCGAGGTGGGACTGCCCAGCCCCACATGCTGATTTGAGAGGCAGAAACAGATCCCACTTGCAAAGCAGGGTGATGCAGGGCGTGCGGAGGGCTGGGAGAGAGGGAGGGCAGCCTCTGGGGCCCTCCACAGCATGCTTGGCTCAGGGAGATGGGAGGAAGCAGCGGTAGGAGGCTGCATGCTGGGATCAGGAGGTGGGTGCTGCCAAAGAGGCGCCTAAGGGACCGTTCTCAGCACCACGACAGCCTGAGGAGGAAGGGCACAGGCCAAAGGGGAATGGGACACTCAGCCTTGGGCTGAGGCTTTGCCCGTGTCCCTTCATTCATTCCCAACCCACACAACCAACCCAGCTCTGCCCTTCCTGAAGGGAAAGCAAGGGGCAGCTCTGGCTGGCGCCGAGGTCTCTGGTGAGAGGGGGTCCTCTGAGAAGCTCTGAGGCAGCCCCAGGCCCGGGCAGCCCCTGTGAGAGCTGCCAGGATCCACGTGGAGCGAGAGGCAGCCCCATGTGGGCAGTGGTGACACAGCAAGGGCAGCACTTGCTCTTGCAGGTGGCTCTCGCGCTGGCCACATGGATCCCAGGGAGGAAAACGTGGATGGAAGGTTGGAAACCCGCTGCTTCACCGCTGCTCCCACTAACCACGACCTGAGGTCCCTCTCCCCTCCTCAGTGCTCTTTGCCACATCCCAAGCTCGCTGGGCTTGGCAGGGCCGGTGCTCGGAGCACCCACGTCCGTGCCAGCAGGAGTGGGGAGGAGAGGGTTGCCTCGCGGACGCGCGACTGCCTGGGAGCTGGCGGGGCGGAGGGGAAGGCGTCGAGCTCAAGGCAGCTCCTCTCCCCTACTTGATGTTCTTGAGGAGCGCGGTGCGGGCGTTCACCACCGCTTTGAAGGCGTCCTCGCTGCCCGGCGCGACGCACTTGTCGGGGTGCAGCAGCACGGCCAGCTTCCTGTAGGCTTTGTTCACCTCGTCCCTAGGAGACAAGGTGACAGTGAGGGGACCCGCAGAGCCTGGCTCAGCCTCGTCCCGCCTGTGAGAGCAGAGCAAGGCCAGGAACCCGCCTTGCACTGATGCTTTTGAACCCTTCCCTCGCTGGGGCTTGTGGAGAAGGAGCTGAAGGGGCGCTGCTCAGCGTGGAGTCAACCCAGGAGGAGGAAGCAGAGCAGACTGAGGCTCTGCAGTGCAGGCACCGAGGGCGGGCACGTGCTGGTGACACGTGCCCTGTGTGCAGTGTCCCTGGTGCTGGGGGAGGAGGAGGGTGGTGGCAGCGAGGGGGCACCCGCACCCTGACTCAGCGCCACATCAGCCCGCCCACGCACACTGGGCATGGGCTCCGCGTGGCCCTGGGTGGCTGCTCCGAGCAGACACCTCGGCTCCGGCAGCATCTCCAGGGAGCAGCAGGTCCGTCTGCGCTGGCGAGCTCAGCGTGAGCTGCCCTGCAGAGCAGCCCATCTCTCCCCCAACATGAGAGGCTGCAGGGAGGGACACCTGCAAGGACGGATGTGGGAATTTTGAACCATGTGTCTTATCCAAAGATCTGCTCCCCAGCTCCTCCAACACAGGGATGCCTCGTGTTTCAGAGAGTCCAAAGAGAAGCACAACTTTGGGGGGTTGTTTCAGCTGCCCAAGTCACACAGCAGAACTGGGAGATCCCAACCTTTTACCCAGGCAAGGGCCAATTCCAACTGGCTAACAGTCCTCTGAGGAAGCCAAGGGAAAGCTCCTCTTGTGGAGGGAATACCATTTCCAGGTGGAAGAACTATAATATCAATCCATTCTGGATAATGTGGGCAGCAGCCTAAAAGCTTCTCCAGACATGGAGAACAAGGAGGACAGAGCTGCTCTTAGCACATCTGGCAGTGACAGACCAGAGGTGGCTCGGCCTGAAGGAAAGACATGAAGCTGGGCAGCTGGCAAGGCCGAATTGCAGAAGATTCACAGAGATCTCTACAAAGATCTCAAGTTCATCACTTCCCCCTTGCCCTAACTCTGGCTGCTCTGTTAAAAGCGGAAATGTGGTGCTCTGGACAGAGGGTTTCTTTTGAATTGCCTCAGCTTTGTGGTTAGGTACAAACAGCTTGTGTCTGGCTGAGGGATAAACCAAGGCGCCTTTCTCAGCACGCTGAAAAATCACAGATGCAACTGGCCTGCAGCTGCAGGAGCAGAGACTTTCTGGGTACCGTGTTGAACGCTGAAGACCCCCTCACCTCGTGGCTCCAGGTTTGACGCCCAGCATGTCCCAGCTGTCCTTGCTGTTGCGGATCCTGCGGATGGCATCCGCCTGCTCCTTGGTGAAACCAACCCCCACGCTGGACGGGGGCCGCTTCCCGCCGTTGTCACACAGGTCGATGATGGCCGAGTAGAAGGTCTGTGGATGCAGGGGAGTGATCAAGGAGGAACCTTCACAAAAGCAGAGGCAGGGAGGGTGCCCCAAGCCCCGCTGCCCTCACTCATTGCTGGCTCATCACTGGACACAAGAGGGAGCGTTTGCACCATTGCTGCACATCCACAGGCCGTTCCCTAGCACGGGGGGGATGGGGTGGTGGGACACCCAGGAAAAGAGGAGCTCTGGTCCGTGCTGGGACCATGGAACAGGCTGAAGAAATCAGACCACCCTCAAGTGGCTCTGTGCTCATCTCACATCCCTTCTAGCTTAGTGCTGGACTACAAGGGGTGAGTTTGGCATCTCCACACCACATTCCCAGCGGAGCGGGAGGGATCATGAGCTCCGAGCAACACGATGCCAGGGCCACCTCAGGACTGGAAGGACCAGCACTCACCTTGAGCTAAAAAGTTACACTTTCTCAGGGTGCTGTTTCATTAGGAAGGCACCTCTGAGGACTATTTGTGGGATGCAGGCAGCTAGTTCAGAGGATATTCTGCCACCAAACCCATGCTCTGCACAGTGTCTGTACCCTCACCACCTTAACTCTGAGTTACCTGGAACATCTCGTTGATCCCTTCTCCCGTCTGTGCCGAGGTCTCAAAATAAAGAAAGCCCCGGCTTTCCGCCCAGAGCCGCCCCTCGCTTTCGTCCACGCTGCGGTGCTTGGTGCAGTCGATCTAGATGGGTTAAAACAGAGAGGTGAGAGCACAGGCCGGGTCTGCAGTGACAGGGGCATGGAATGAAAGCACAGAAAACACAGGCAAAAAGCCCTCTGAAAGCCCCTCTAGCCCAGAGGTAGCGTTGGATCTACTGGATGCCTTTTTCCATTCCTGCATGGCTACAGTGTTCTCAAAATCCCGCTGAGGTATGGTCTCCAAGCCYTCCTCAAACACAGATTTGGCTCTCAGAAACCTCCCTTGCAACCTAAAGGCTCTTCTTTTGCTGCAGCTCAATAGCTTGGGCACAGCACGAGCACAGAGGGTTACTCAGAGCCCAGCTCCTGGGCATGGCTCACCTTGTTGGCACACACAACGAAGACGATGTTCTCCATGTTCCCRTGGGGACCCAGCTCCTGCTTCATCTCGGCCAGCCACGCATCCAAAGCATCGAAGGAATCCTTCTGTCCCACATCGTAGACCAGGATGACCCCCTGTGTGTCCTTGTAGAACTCGTTCCTCACCTGCCGGGACAAACAGAGGGTGGGGGTGCTGGTGAAAGCCAGGCTGAGAGCTTGTGGCCTGGTAGCAGAGCCTGGCTCCTGACACCATCATGCAAAGGATCAGGCACAGAGCTGGGTGATCCTCATTACATGGCACCCACGATAAAAAAACAGTCTCTTAACACACAAAGGAATATAGGAAACCCCAAGAGCCCATGGAGAGAAGGAGCTCCCAGCCTGATTCCCCCAAGGTTGTCCCAAAGGCCAGGGACGACACCCTGACACCCACTATGGGAGGAGGTCTCCCTTGGATCTGCTCGCAGGCTGAAGGGGGTGGCTGCCAGGGACTATGGAATTCACAGAATCCCAGATTGGCTGAGGTTGGAAGGGACATCTAGAGATCCCCCAGTGCCACCCCCTGCTCCAGCAAGGACCTCTAGAGATCCCCCAGTGCCACCCCCTGCTCCAGCAGGGACACCCAGAGCACGGGGCACAGGGGGCACCAGGTGGGTTGCAAGATCTCCAGAGCAGGAGCCTCCCCAGCCTCTCTGGGCAGCCTGGGCCAGGGCTCCGGCACCCTCACACCAAGGAAGTTCTTCCTCCCATGCACATGGAGCTGCCTGCGCTTCAACTTGCACCCGGTACCCCTCGTCTTGGCACTGGCCACTACCCAGAAGAGTTTGGCCCCCTCCTCCCTACACTCTCCCCTCAGCTACTCAGACATATGGACCAGGTCCCCTCTCGGTCTGCTCTTCCCCAGGCTGAACAGGCCCCGCTCGCTCAGTCTCTCCTCATTCTTTATGGGATTCGTTATGGGATGCAGGGGATCTAGTCTGGCACTGTACAAGACTCAGGGGATACTAAAGAGAGGAAGCAAAGGCAGGGAAGGGTGAAACCAAGGCGCTTTCTCACACCAAGGTATGGGAACAGACGCTGGTCACACACTTGTCCAGCCGGGCCCTGCGCCTGGTCAGCACGGCCCGTCCTGTCTTCTTGTCAATCTCCGTTTGCACCTGCAGGGATCCACAGTGTGTCTGTGTGTGCGTGTATGGGGCAGCAGCCGGGGTAGGGCTGCCAACCTCAGCGCTCATGTGTCCAGGTGCAGCTCCAGGATCGGGGATCCCGGGCCAACTCCTTGGATTACTAACCTTAAGCCAAACTAATGAAGGGATCTGCGCTGTTTTTATGTTCATATTTTCCACTAAAGGACCTTCATCCTCCCCAGAGGCTGCCAAGGCTGGGTCTGCCTTACCTCGTAGAAGAACGGGTGCCCCGCCATGTCAAAGATGTTCACTTTGATCTCCCGGTCTCTGATCTGCACCCTGGAAGGAGAAGCGGGAAACGCTCCAGGGCGCTGCCCAGCCTTGCTGCACGTCCCCCTCGGTCCCTCCCGTTCCTGCTGCCCGCGGCTCCCCGCCGCGGCGGGACTCACTTCGTGACGCCGTAGTCGATGCCGATCGTCGCCAGGTATTTGGGAACGAACCTCTTCTCACAGTAGCGCTTTATAATGCAGCTCTGGAAGAGACGGGGGGCTTGAACAGGAAGGTACCGCAGCGGCACCGGGGGGCACGTTAATGCTGAATTTGCCGCCTGCCCCTTGCTGGCTGGAAAGCTACAGGAACGTTCATCACGTCCCTAGCCCTGAGGCCACCCAAGTGAGCCATCCACCTTTACTGGGAAGAGTTTCTTTCCCGACAGGGAATAAAACAGGATGCCAGGCCCTGCCCGAGTGTTTGCTGCTGCTTCTCTGCTCGGACTCAACGCCCTGGGCCTGAGCGGCAGGGCAGGCCCTGCTGAGGAGCCGAGGATGGTGCTCAAGGGCCTGACACGGGGGGACACCGGCGGCCAACGCGGGCCGCACGCGCCGGTGCTGCCCGATGGCGAGCACGTCGCCTGGGCGGGCTCGGAGGCCGCCCTGGCCGCCCGCGGGGCCGCCCCAGCCCGTCCCGCCTCATCCCCCGCCTCGTCTTTGCTGCGGGGGAAGATGGAGCCGCGCACAGACGGAGCCCCTCGCCGCCCGCCATGACACCCGCGGCATCGCCCCGCCTCCTCCCCGTCTGCCGCCCAATCAGAGCGCGCTGCCAGCGGCAAGCTCCGCCCCCCGCTGTCAATCACGTCGCCACCCTCCCTCCTTCCTCGCCTCACAGCGCCGGAGCCCCGCGCGCGAGGCCCATTGGCTGCCGCGCCGCCGCAGTCCCGCGCGCCGCAGCCAATGGGCGCGCTCGCTGCCCGCGCCGCCGCCGCGCCATTGATCCGCGGCGCTGCCCGTCAGCGCCCGCCCGCCAATCCCCGCCCGCCTCACCTTGCCCACCTCCGCGTTGCCCATGGAGATGACTTTGATGCGCAGCGACTTGCGCGGCTCCTTGCGCTTGGGCGCGGTCGCCTCCATGGCGGCCCCGCCGCCGCCGCCGCCGCCCCGGCCCGCCCGGTGCCGCCGCCGCCGCCCGGCGCGAGGCGCCCGCAGCCTCGCGAGACCTCCCCGCCGCCGCCGCCCGCCTCCCCTGACGGGAGGGGCGGGGCCAGCGCGGGGGCGGGGCTAGCGGCGCTAACGGTTACGGTGTGTGTGGGGGGGGTGGCGCTGAGGCCCGGACGCCGGGGCCCCCTCCGCGCGGCCCGGGAGCCGGAGCGGGAGGAAGGGCCGTGTCCGCCCCCGCCGCCCGGCCGGCCCCGTTGTCCCCTCGTGGTGTCCCTGTTGCCGGTGTCCTCGGGCTTGGCTGCCTCGCGGTCCTCCCGCAGCGGCCACGGAGACGGCTCCGCTCCGTGAGGCGCCGCCGGGGCCTCCACGCGCGGGGTGTCGAGCAGGCGAGGAGGAGCCGCCACCCGTGCGCCCCAGCGGAGCCGGGAATGCCGGGGATCCCCCCGGGACAGGCGCCCTCGAGGCCCCTTCCCGCCCGCCCGGAGCCACCGCGCGGGGCAGGGCCGCTGCCCGGGGCCATTAACGCCCCGTCCCGCCCGCTGCGGC
>PTEX01000172.1:1365623-1376632 GCA_003342815.1 Eudromia elegans
GCCATGTACGGTGAGTACCGGACCGGACCCCGCGCTCCGGGCTGAGCATCCCCCGGGTGGGGGGGTCCCTATATGGCCCCGGGGCCTCTGCCGCTCCCGCAGCCGCCTCGCTTTACCCATCGCTCCCACGTTTTCCATCCCCCCGCGAATCCAGCTCCCGCGTGGCACCGTGCGCCCCCCACCATGGCCCTGGGGGTGTCACCTTGTCCCGTGGGATGAGGCCAGGCCGGTGGCATCGTGCCCCCCCCCACCCTGCGCCTAATGGGGAACATCTGGCGGGCGCAGCTGGCGCGGCCCCCCCGCGCGGGGCGCGCTAAGCCGCTCCGAGCCTATTTTTCATCATTCCCGGAAGGATCCGGGGACCAAACGGAGTAGGGGGGGGGGCACACGGTGCTAAATCCCCGCCGCCCGAGCATCCTTCCCTGCGGATGCGCCCAGCGTGGCCGGGGGTCCCCGCGCCGGCAGCACCGGGGTGCAGGTGAGCGCGGGGGGCTGCAGGGCGCCCGGCTTCCTCCGCTCCCGCTTCCTCCCGCTCCGCTGTTGAGTCATCCAGGTCTCCCGGCTGGTATTTTTCCACCCGCAAAACGAAAAAGGGGGAGGGTGGGAGGGGGGGGGGGCAGCGTCGACACGCGGCTCCCGTCGCGGGGGGCGTCGGGACTCCGGGAAGGGGACCCGCCGGCACCGGCGCATCCTGGTCCCGCTCCCGGAGCCCGTCCGCGGCCGGCGCTGCGAGTCCGAGGTGCCTCCAGGTTTGCTCCCGTTTATTTATTTATCTATCTGTTTATTTATCTCTACATCTATTTCATTTATTTATTTGCTTTCCGCGGGCCGTTTGGGCCGCTGGCGGCATCGGAGTCTCCGGAGCGCGGAACGCTCCAGCGCTTGGGGACATCACGACGCCCTTGATGTCCCCGTCACCACCAGGCGCTCGCTGGGACCGGCACCGGGGCCCTTCCTCCGCCGGTGCCTGCAAAACGTCCCGGAGCCGCCGAGCTCCGGGGGCTCCTCGGGATGAGCGGTGCATTAGGCAGGGCCGGGATTATCGGTATCTTTTTAATCTCTCCTTTGACCCGGCCCGCGGGACCGATTACCCGCGTGCTGGCGCTGACGGGAGGTGCGGTTGGGGTCTTTTCCTCCCCTCTCTCTCCTGTTCCTTGCACAGCAGCGCGGTGTCCTCGGAGGCGTCGCGCTTCCGCCGCTCTCGCCCCGCGTCGCCGCCGCGTCGCCCGCTGCGTTCGCTCCGTCCGGAGCCCGTCGAGGCCGGCGGCCGCTTGTGCAACGGGGGGTTGTGCAAGAAGTGGCACTTGTGGAGATGCTCCCCTGTGCTCCCTTTTCCTCAATTCCTTCCCTTTTCTCTCCCCTTTTTTCCCCCTTTTTTCCATGAGAATTCAGGTTCAAAACAAACCTCTGAACTGCACAACTTCCCTGTGCCCGGAGGGAGCTCCCGGTGCTCCATCCGTCCCCATGGAAGCGCAGGGTTTTGGCACTGGGCTCTGCAATGCCGTGATTTATCCCTCCATTCCCCGGCCAAATCCTTCCCGACGGGGCCGCGCTGCATCCACACGGGTTTTATGCTCAAGTCTAATCACCGCTGTGAAATATTAATTAATCCGGCCGCTGTCGGAGCAGGGAGCGGGAAGGATGGATCTGGAGGTTAAAGGAGAGTTTGAGGCGCCGATTAGTGAGGATTTGCCACCTAAACTCGTGGGTGCCGCGTGGAGGAGCCGCGATGAGGACGGGGCAGCGGGATTAGCGAGGAGCGCGCACGGATGGGGCCGCTGGATGCTGTTCCCAGGCGCTGCTCCGGCCCGCTCCGCGATTCGGGATTGCAGGGAGGGAAGTGGCCGGTGCGCCGGCATCACGGCCCGGCCGCTCCGTGACTCAGCAGCCGCTGCCAAAAACTCCCCCCGGTTATTTAAGCGGCTGCTCCCGCCGTGCCGAGCGTGGGAGCCCCTTTGTGCCGCTTCCTTCCCTTATTCCCCTCRTTTTTGTGTTCTCATGTGGGGCTGGCGCGGGGCCCGGTGCTACTTTGTCCTGCTCCGAGAGCCGGGAATGCCGCTCCGCAGGGCCCGGCGAGGTGCTGGGAAGGGCATGGTGGTCTGAGCATCCCTTGTGCATCCCAAAAAAGCGAGGAGATGTCCAAAATGGGACAAGGGGAAGGGCTGGGAGGAGGGACGCGGGGCTGTGGAGGCACTGCTCAGACGCCGCTTGTCCCGCAGGCGTCTGCGGCTGCTGCGGCGCCCTGCGGCCCCGCTACAAGAGGCTCGTGGACAACATCTTCCCTGAGGACCCGGAGGTGAGCGGGACGCTCTGTCGGGACGCTCTGTCGGGACGCTCCGTTGGGATGCTCCGTCGGGATGCTCCGCTGGGATGTGCGCGGTGCCCCGTTCCGCGCCGCCGTGCCCGGAGCCCGTCCACGAGTCCTTCTCTTGCAGGATGGCCTGGTGAAGACCAACATGGAGAAGCTGACCTTCTACGCCCTGTCCGCCCCGGAGAAGCTGGACCGCATCGGCGCCTACCTCTCCGAGCGCCTCATCCGGGACGTGGGCCGGCACCGCTACGGGTAGGCGCCGCCTCTCGGCCCCTTCCCTGGGGACACCCCTTTGCTCCCGGCATTCAGACCTGCCCCAGGGACGGCCGGTGCTGCCACTTGGCCGGCGGCGCGGCGCGGTGCCAAGGGCTGGTGGCAGCGGCGCGCGCCCCGCAGGTACGTCTGCATCGCCATGGAGGCCCTGGACCAGCTCCTCATGGCCTGCCACTGCCAGAGCATCAACCTCTTCGTGGAGAGCTTCCTCAAGATGGTGGCCAAGCTGCTCGAGTCGGAGAAGCCCAACCTGCAGATCCTGGGAACCAACTCGGTGAGCGGCCCGCGGAGCCGGCCCACGCGGCACGGGGACCCCGGGCTTTGCAATTCCCATGGCATGGGGACCCTGGGCTTTGCAATTCCCATGGCACGGGGAACCCCCCGGGCTTTGCAATTCCCATGGCATGGGGACCCCGGGCTTTGCAATTCCCATGGCACGGGGAACTCCCCCGGGCTTTGCAATTCCCATGGCATGGGGACCCCGGGCTTTGCAATTCCCATGGCATGGGGACCCTGGGCTTTGCAATTCCCATGGCACGGGGAACCCCTGGCTTTGCAATTCCTGTGGCACAGGGACCCCTCCAGGCTTTGCAATTCCCACCTCCCGCTCTGGGTTTCTTGTCCAAAAGGAAGCTGGGACTGTCAGTGTTTTGGGGACAGCAGAGCCATTTAGGAAGTGATCCCTGTGGATTTTGGGAGCTGCTCCGGAAAGGGGAGGTTTCAACTCGGCAGCAGCAGGAAGGCACCGGCAGTTTGGGGAGCACCAACCTGCTAGTGTCCTGCAGCCGGGGGAATCCCAGGCTCCTGGCTAGGTTCTCCTGGGAGCGCTGGGGACCCTGGATGGGCCGGCTCGATGCACCCGGGGGCTGGGCTGGGAGCAGAGGCTACCGGGCACCCCAAGCATCCCTCCCTGGTGCTCAGTGAGGATTGAGATCATCTTTGGGCAGGATGGCATGGCCGGAGATACCAGGAAACATGGAGAAATGTGGGGAAATGTGGGGAAACGCAGGGAAAGACCAGTTCAGCCCTCAGATTCGGGGTCTCAGGAGCGCTCACAGCCACAGTCCGTGGGCCATCCAACGCCGAGCACCGACATCACTCCCGCTCCCCGCTTCCCTCCCCTTTGCCCATGGGCAAAGCTATTAATCTGCAGCATCGACCGCTCGCTCGGAGCTGGCCGCCTGCCGGGGCCTCGGCACGGCGCCTCCCGGGGAAGCCCAGGTGGGAATTTGGGGAATGCAAAGCTCGGGCAGCGCCCCCCCGTCCTTGGGCTTCCCAGCTCGATGCCGCTCCCGGTTTATTTTTACTTTCCCCTCAGATCGACGCCGGTCTTTAATTTAAACAGCTCTTCCCCCTCTGTCGCTGTCTGACGTGTTGGTGTCTGGTGTATTTATAGCCGGCYGCGATTTCCCTCCGCAGCCACCGCGTTGCTCCTCACGCCGCTGCTCGGAGCCGGCGCGGGAATCTCCCCCCGGACCTTTACTTGCTCCCAGTTCCTTTGTCAGCGGGGGGGACAAACCAGTGCAAGGGTGACCCCGTCTCTTTGTCCTGCTCTGCCAGTTTGTGAAGTTTGCCAACATCGAGGAGGACACGCCGTCCTACCACCGCAGCTACGACTTCTTCGTGTCGCGCTTCAGCGAGATGTGCCACTCCAGCCACGACGACCCGGACGTGCGCACCAAGTGAGCGCGGGGCATCCCGGCTCCCGGCGGGGCGTCCGGGGCCGGCGCGGGGCGTCCTGCTGCACCGCGGGGGGGTTTTACCAACGACTTGGYGTGTTTGAAGCCGAAAATGAGCTGGGTGGCAAAAGGCATCTAGGTTTCCCCAGCTGCTTGCAAAGCTTCGCGCACGCCTGTGTGCATACGTATATAAATATAAAATATATGTATTTTTATATATCTTTTGCTATATATATATCTGTGTGTGACATCATTGTGTCAATTTGTCCGCCAGGATCCGGATGTCTGGCATCAAAGGCCTGCAGGGGGTGGTGAGGAAGACGGTGAACGATGAGCTGCAAGCCAACATCTGGGACCCGCAGCACATGGACAAGATCGTTCCCTCGCTGCTCTTCAACCTGCAGCACGCCGAGGAGGCCGAGAGGTGAGAGCCCCTGCACCTGCCCGCTGCTGGCACGGGGCGGGCACCGAATGCCCGCGGCGGCGCCGGGGGACGTTGCGTCCTCGCCGTGGCGCCCCAGCCCTCGTGCGTCRCCTCGCAGCCGCTCGCCCTCGCCGCTGCAAGCCTCCGAGAAGGAGAAGGAGAGTCCCGCGGAGCTGGCGGAGCGCTGCCTGCGGGAGCTGCTGGGCCGCGCGGCCTACGGCAACATCAAGAACGCCATCAAGCCCGTCCTCATGTGAGTGCYGTCCTCACGGGAGGCCCGGCCTCACGGGGGGCCTGCCCCCATGCGAGAACTGTCCCCATGGGACAACCATCYCCATGGGAGAGCCATCCCCCTGCAAATCCCACACCCTTCATTTTTGGSCTTTTTTGGGAAACTGAGGCATGGAGGACAGGCCAGCCCGTTCCTCCCTGCCGCTCCAGGCCATCCTTGGGGGTTGGGGGCCCCTCTGGTCCCTCAGTGGTTCCCTCCCTGATGCCACCTCTCTGCAGCCACCTGGATAACCACACGCTGTGGGAGCCCAAGATCTTCGCCATCCGCTGCTTCAAGATCATCATGTACTCGATCCAGGTGGGCAGCCAGCAGGTTATCCAGTCCTGGGCACTTGCAGCGGGCTCAGCCCCCAGCTTTTCCCCAGAGCCCCTAGACCCTCAGCAGGTTTGGGATGCCCCAAGTCAGGGTGTTCCCCACTGACCGGCAGCCCTGGCCTTGCAGAGCCCCTTGGGGCAATGCCCTGTGTGCTGGAACTGGTCCCCTTTCCCCCTTTCCCATAYGGATCCTTTTCCTTTTCCCGGTGGATCTGCTTGGGGGCTGCTTCCATGCGACTGCGCATGATCCCCCTCCATGGCTCTCACGTCGTCTTTCTAATCCTGTAAACTGCCTAAATCCTTTGCAGCACGATTGGATTTGCAAAATCCCGTTAATGCATCTTCAGCGCGGGGGGTCGTGGCAACGCAGCGGGGGCCCTCGCCAAGCAGAGACTCGTGTTGGGGAAACCCAGACAAAACCCAAATCCCTTCGCCCTGGCATCCTCYGGATTAACCATTGCATCCGCATGTCTGCACAGCCCCCTAGGATGGTTTCTCTGGGGCAAACTGCTCTTTGCTCCTTGGTGTCAAACTGACTTTGTTGGTGAAGGAGCCGGGGGCTGATCGGTGCCCGGCCCTGACGCTGTCGCTTCCCCCGCAGCCGCAGCACTCGCACCTTGTGATCCAGCAGCTCCTGGGGCACCTGGATGCCAACAGCAAGAGCGCGGCCACGGTGCGYGCGGGCATCGTGGAGGTGCTCTCCGAGGCGGCCGTCATCGCCGCCTCCGGCTCCGTGGGTAAGCGGCGCGGATACGACCCCGAGCCGGTGCTGCTGTGGCCAGGGGAGCCTCGGAGCCCCCTTTGGTGCCTTTCCTGCTGCTGTGGTGCCGGTGCCGGAGCTGGTGGGGCTAAGCACACCACGCGCTCACCTTCCTCCGGYGCAGGCCCCACGGTGCTCGAGGTGTTCAACACGCTGCTGCGCCAGCTGCGCCTCAGCATCGACTACGCGCTCACCGGCAGCTACGACGGCGCYGCCGTCAGCACCAAGAGCATCAAGGAGCACGAGGAGAGGATGTTCCAGGAGGCCGTCATCAAGACCATAGGTGGGACATTCCCACGGGAAATGCTGCGATTCCTCTGCATGAGGCAGATCCGCTTGCCTGGGGAAAGGGAGAGGAGGAGGAAGGAGAGGGCGGGCGGGAGCAGAGCCCCCAGCCAGACATTTTGGAGGAGAAAGAGGCATTTTGCAGGGCTGCTTTGGCTGGGTGTTCCCAGGACCTGGAAGCACCTGAAGGGCAGCGGGGAGCGGCCCATGGGCGCCAGCTCCTGCCGCTGCTCATGTGTTCTCCTCCCCGCAGGGTCCTTCGCCAGCACGCTGCCCACCTACCAGCGCTCCGAGGTGATGCTCTTCATCATGAGCAAGGTGCCGCTGCCCTCGCTGCACCAGGCCATCGAGGCCGGCAAAGCCGGGTGAGGATGGAGGCTTTTTCCCTGTCTTCCTTTGGGCGCTTTTGTCGGCACCGAGTGGGAGACGGAGGCTCCCACTCAAACACCAGATTTGTGGGAGAAATGTGGGAGCAGATGCACCGCGAGCGGGCAGTGATCCYGCTCTGCCATGGCGTGATTCCCTGGATCCACTCCCAGCTGCGTGCTAGGTGGGACATGCTGGGAGGCTTTTTGGTCTGTTCCTGCCCTTTCCGATGCTTTGGGTGCAGAAGGAGGGTTGAATTTTCACCCAGGTTTTACCATTCGTTTCTTCTCTCYCCTGCAGTGAGAACCGGAATCGGCTGACACAGATCATGCTCCTGAAGTCCCTCCTCCAGGTGCGTCACCATCCCTGCATCCAGGGAGCCTGAACCTCTTGGTATTCTCCACCTCCATTTCTCCAGTGTGTTTTAACCCCTCCAAGTGGCAATGTCACCTTGTCCCCTTTCCTCCCCAACGGTGCAGGTCTCCTTAGGCTTCCAGTGCAGCAACATGCTCACGGCGCTTCCCAGCTCCTTCCTGGACAGGCTGCTCTCTGCTGCCCTCATGGAGGATGCCGAGATCCGCCTCTTCGTCCTCGAGATCCTCATCAGCTTCATCGACCGCCACGGGAACCGCCACAAGTTCTCCACCATCAGGTATCTCCCGGCCTCTCGAGCATTGCCACCTTGGTGGCTTCTTCGGTCCCGTTGCATTAGTTTATGTCCTGGAGAAGAAGGAAGCTGCATCCTAAGGCCTCTRTAATCCCAGGTGAAGGTATCTCCATGAGGTTTTGCGTGGTCCTGCCAGTCTATTTTGCATGTGCGTTTCTGTTTGCATTTCCATGTGTAAACCCTGCAGTGACTTGCTCGGGACTCTGGGATGTCCACAATGCACGGCTGGGTTTCAAAACCCACCGCTGCCTTCCTGCCTCACTTCCTCCTGGACAGCTCCCTCCTTGCTGGAAGCAGCTTCCTCTGGAAGCGCACCGGGGGTCCCTGTCCTTCCTCCGTCCTGCCCGAGCTTCCCTTGGCCTTTCCTTGCAGCACCATCAGCGACATCTCCGTGCTGAAGCTGAAGGTGGACAAGTGCTCGCGCCAGGACACTGTCTTCATGAAGAAGGTAGTRCTGGGGCCTGGGGTGGAGCTGCCCTCATGACAAGGCATGGGAGGAGTCTCGTGGTGCTTCCAAACTTGGGGATATCCCTAGGAAAAGCTGGTGGGATTTCGTCTCCATCAGTTCTCAATAGTCAGCGCCCCCCAAACCTGCTCTTTCCCTCAAGGGATGTCTGCTCTTCCAAACAGCTTCAGAGGTGGTGGAGACCCCGCTGCCACTGGAGCCCCTTATGGTGCCTCAGGGCTTCATTTCCCCGCTGTGCTCCGAGCTGCAGCTTCTTGGCAGCTTCTCCATGGGGATTCTCCTTTCCCGGGCACCCCTGTGACATGGCCCAGCCGCTCTCCTCCTGCTTGGCATGCTGGTGAAGGTGGCAGTACTGGGAGCAGCTGCTTGCGAGGTGACCACCCACCTCCCTGTCCCTGTCCCCGCAGCACGCCCAGCATCTCTACCGCCACATCTACCTGACGTGCAAGGAGGAGAGCAACGTGCAGGCTCACTACGAGGCGCTCTACAGCATGCTGGTGCTCATCAGCATCGAGCTGGCCAACGAGGAGGTCGTGGTGGACCTCATCCGCCTCGTGCTCGCGGTGCAGGTAGGCGTGTGGCTGAGCACCCTGGGGTGCACGTACCCCACGGTGACACCATGGACACCACCAGGGTGTCCTGCAGCGGCTCGTGGAGGGTGTGAGTAGAGCAGCCTTAGAGGTTTGCCTTGCGGTGGCTGAGCACTAGTGGTGGCTTTGTGCTGGTGATGCTGGCCAGCAACGTGCAGCAAGGGCTGAGTTGGTTTTGGGGAGTCCTGGTGGAGACTGTGCACATCTGGAGCCGTGGTGGGGATTTTACACCAGTTTGGGAGTCCTGGTGGGGATTTTACACCAGTTTTGGAGCCTGTGAATCCATGTGAACCTCGGAGGCCTCTGAAAGGCCATGGTGGGAGCCCATCTGCTGCCTTGGCCTACGGGGACTGTGTCACCGCTGCAGGAGATTGCCCAGATCAACGAGGACAACCTGCCGGCGTACAACCGCTGCGCGCTGTACGCGCTCGGCGCGGCCTACCTGAACCTCATCAGCCAGCTCATCACCGTGCCCACCTTCTGCCAGCACGTCCACGAGGTGCGCGGGCCGAGCCGGGCCRCGGCGGCCGTGACGGAGCCGCGGCCGCTCGCCCGGGGCACGAGCTCGGCTCCTCGCTTCCGATTCCCAGGTCATCCAGATGCGGCAGAAGGAGGCTCCGTACCTGCTCCCCGAGGACGTGTTCGTGGAGAGACCCAGGTGAGAGGCTCCAGCGGTGCCCGCGCCCGACCTGGCTCCATCATGATGGCTCGGGACCAACGTGGGATGTTCCGCTGGGCTTCTCCGTGCAGGCTGAGCAGGAGCCTGGACCGCCTYGGCCCCGAGGTGTTTTTCCGGCAGAGCAAGATCAGCGAGGTGCTGGGGGGCAGCGGCTACAACTCGGACCGCCTCAGCACGCCCTACATCCCCCAGCTGACGGGTGCGTGGTCCCTGGGGCCACCCCGGCGCGGTGGGGACGAGGTGGCCACCCCGGGTGGCCACACTCAGCTCCCGCGCCTCCCTCCGCAGACGAGGACCGCCTCTCCAAGAGRAAGAGCATCGGCGAGACCATCTCGCTGCAGGTCGAGGTGGAGTCGAGGAACAGTCCCGAGCGTGAGGAGGTACCGTGGCGCACTGCAGGAGCGGCCATCCCCCCATGTGGCATGAATAAACCCTCAGATTTTCTTAAATTTTCCCATTGCCCACATGGGCRAGCCCCTGATACCCCCATGCATGTCCGAATTGGTCCCATCATCATCATCCCCAGGGCGGGAGGAAGGCTTCCTGCTGCCACTCATAGGGCAAATCCATATTTTCCCTGTGTGTGCAGCAATAGCTTTGTAGCAATGGGAGCGTTTAGGGAGGAATGCAGGGTAATCCAGCCTGGAAAACCACATGGGCAGAAGCCAGGCTGCCAGGAGAGGCATCCCTGCTCCATAAGGACGGACAGGAATGCAGCGCTGGGTGCCGGTCTGGGAYGAGCCACAGTCCCCACGACCGCAGGGGACCCCACGCTGCCGTCCCCACTTGTGCCTCCAACCTTGTCTGCTTTTCCCCTCCCCACAGCGAGCGCCCGCGGAGGAGATCACCTACGAGACGCTCAAGAAGGCCATAGGTAAGGGAGGCCGCTGGCCGGGGCCGGGGCTGGCGGGCGCCTCGGTGGCCGTGATGCAGCCGCGGCGGCATCGCACCCACTCGTGCGACGTGTGCGCCCGCGGCGGCGCCGGGCGCCCTCGGGGACGCTCCGCTCCAGCAGACAGCGTGGCCGTGGAGGAGCAGGAGCGGGAGCGGAGGCGCCAGGTCGTGGAGAAGTTCCAGAAGGCGCCGTTCGAGGAGATCGCTGCACACTGCGGCGCTCGGGTGAGTGTGGGGTGTCCCCAGGGAAGCCCCGCTCCGCGCCGCGGCCACCACCGCCGCCCTCCCTCCGTCCCTTGCAGGCGACGCTGCTGCAGAGCAAGCTCAACCAGATCTTCGAGATCACCATACGGTGAGTGGGGGGTCCCACGGGGCCGCCCCGAGGCCCAGGGTGCAGGGCACGCGCCTGCGTTGGGCGTCGCATCCCCACAACGCAGCCCGTGTCCCCGTCCCCACAGGCCGCCGCCGAGCCCCTCCGGCACCATCACGGCGGCGTACGGGCAGCCGCAGAACCACTCCATCCCCGTGTACGAGATGAAGTTCCCGGACCTGTGCGTGTACTGAGGCCGGCGGCGCYGGAGGCTGCGCCGTGGGGCGCACGGGGAGGGCCCGGCTCCCGTCCCCCTCCTCCAGGCCGCGTGTCTGGTCCCCGGGGGGGCCGCGGACGGTCCTGGCGTGAGGAGTGTTTGGACCGGGACGGCGCTGGCAAAGGAGGCTCCGGCTGGAGACCTGCTCGCTCCTTCGCCCCCATCCTCCCCCTTCCCTGGGGGTCCCCTGGGCTTTTGCCCCCGTCATGGCTGTTTTGGGGCCCCGCTGCGCCCAGCCCCCCGGGTATATATATATATATATATATAAGCGTGGGTGTATATAACGTAGGCTAAGGTATATTTCTATGAAGCTGGTGTGGAGCCGGGGGGGCCGGGGACTGCGCGGCGCCGCATTCCCCATCCTGCACCGTCGTCGTGCCCTTGGCAAATAAACAGTGCTGTGGCCACGTGCGCCGCTGCCG
>PTEX01000172.1:1381842-1404458 GCA_003342815.1 Eudromia elegans
CTCCTCTCCTCTCCTCTCCTCTCCTCTCCTCTCCTCTCCTCTCCTCCAGGAGCAGCCCCGCGGGATGCAGCACGTTGGGACCCCCTTGCTCGGGTCACGCTGCCCATCCCCGTGCCTCGTGGCCATGGGCAAGGTGTTTTCGGCCGGGCGTGCTCGTCAGCCGGGCGGGATTTGCCCTTTCCCCGTAGCCGGGGGAACATCTCTCGCCTCCGTGCGAATGAGCCCGGGCCCAGGTGCGAATCTGGCGTCCGCGCTCAAATCCCACCGCGCGGAGCCCGTGACGCAGCCGTTCCCACGGGAGCGGGGCCGTCACCCGCCGCGCGGATTTTCACGGATATTGCCATTTCTGATTATTTTTTTAAAACCAATGCAGTTAAAAACAACGGTCCCTTTCGCAGCTGYAACCAGGGACGGATTTGGGACCGACGTCCCGCGCTCGGCGGCCGCGCCGTGCGCCTGAGCCCCGCTCTGGGATGCAGCCGGAGCCGGGTCCCTAACGCGGCTAAAAGCCGCCCTTTGTGCGGCGCCTCCGGAGCCATCGATTGTGCGAGGCACAAAAGGGGCCCTTCCACCAAGGCCGGGCGCTCGTGTGGTTTCCAGCTCGGGAACGGAGCTGGTAGAAAACACTTGGAGAAGAGGAGAGGTTAGAACGGGAGGAAAAGGAAAAAGGCTGGAAAACTTGTCCATAAAGCTGAGAGGTTCGTGCACAGCCCTCGCGGTGGATGGGGCTGCAAGGGGCGGCTGCCTTTTCTCCAGGGTTTCCAGCACCAAAACGACTTCCGCTTTGGAAATCCTCCCTGGCTGGAAAACCATCATTTCCAAATCGTCTCCAGGACCTGCGTGACCCAAGGACCCTGTTTCAGAGCCCAACAACCTGGGGGCTTTTGACCGTCTGCATCATCTTCATCTCGTATTAGGAGATGTGGGACRGGGATGGACCCCAGGGGAGCTGCCCCAAGGGTTTGCTCGGTGTTTAAGGAGCAGGAACCCTCCTTAGATATCCAGGTGAACTGGAAACGGGACCATCAGTGCAGAAACACCCCTGCAGTTTCATTGCTTTCAGGTTTTGTAGCCAGAAGGGAGACCTGCTGGTGGCGAATCTGAGCCGTGGGATCAGGGACGAGCAGATSTCCGTCCTGGAGACACCCACGAGGTGGACAGGGGTCCTGAGTAGCTGCACGAGGTGACCCTGCTTGAGCAGGGGTTTGGAGGCGATGCTCTCCTGAGGGCCCCGCCAACCCCGACCCTTCTGGGAAGCGGCAGGCAGGATCCCGTTCCCTTCCACCGGGAATCCCCCACTGATTCCTTGGCCCATCACTCACTCGCAACCCGTTTTAAGATCCTGAGTTCCACAGCAGCAGAAACCCAGGAKAGCCTCCAGTGGGCCGTGAGATCTTCCACAATAAGCAGTTTTGTCTTGAAAGTGCCAAAATCTTCTGCTGTCCCCAGAATTCCCTAATTCCCTCAACTCTCGCGCTTTAGGGTTTTTTTCTTTCTTTTTTTTTTCAGGTTTCAAATTCATTGCAACCAAACCCTTTCTGGGCAGCCCCGTCCTGCAGTTCCATCTCGATGCCTTTCGACGTTATGACAAGGATCCACAGCCTGCCTTTTCCATGATTCCGGGAACTTGGATGCTGCTTCCGTCGGCTGTGCCAGCTGAGCTGACTGGGGCTGTCCAGGGGGCTTGGGTTCTTTTGTTTTAATTTTGTTTTTGCAGTTCCTTTCAAGGTGCTCGGATGCCAGCAAAGGGACAATAGCACGGCGACCTTTCCCTGTGGCACCTGATCGTCTCGTGCCAGCCTTTCCTCTGCAGGATGCTCCAAACGGGGCATCTCCCCCACCGGGGCCAGCAGCTCGCTCTGTGTCCCGTCCCATTTCTGCGGTGGCGAAAAACCAGAAACTCAGCRTCTCCTGGTACTCCTTTGAGTGTGTCTATTAAGTGTGTCTGGAGGGAATATAAAGGGTTTTTTGCTYCTTGGAAGAGCACAGGATCACTAAAACGCTCCCCTTTGGCACCCCGGGAAAGGCGTTGGTGGACACGTCCCCCGAGAGGGTCACAGAACCGAACACGGGGGCTGCGGAGGGCCAAATCCCCGATTACTGCCCGTGCCCTAGGAGGGATTAGAGCTCCTCGGAGCAGCAGCTCCTGCCTGGTGCTATCCCGAGTGTGGGAATGAGCCCCCGGAAGCGGCCCCGTGCGACCGGTGCCAGGCTTGAGAGCCGAGCTGGTGATGGAGGGGAATTTAATGCTGCAGGGAGCTCAGCGGGGACCGGCCAGACCTCCCCAAGCCGCTCGCTGGGCGGCACAGGAGCCTGCAGGGCTTCTCCTGATCCCGGCCTTGGGGATATCCGGATGTGTCCTTGGGCCTTGGCTGGGTGCCGCCACGCTCCYCTGCACCGGTGTGACACTGCCACAGGCGAGGGGACAGCGCGGGGATGAGGTGGCACCCGCTGTGGTACCCACCCGGCCGCAGACCCGAGGACGCAGGGGATGGGTGCACACGGTGGGAGAGCCCTGGACGGGAGCAGCCCAGCATGGCCAGGGAACCCTCTCGGTTCCTGCTCTTCCCGATTCATTGCAGYGGGTGGATAGGGAGCAGCCCGGCWCAACCAGGACACCCCTCTTTTCCTGCTCTCCCCAACTCAGTGCTTTTGCCCCACGTTCCTGCAGAGATTCACAGGTCCAGAGGGTTTGGAAGGCTGCGGAGAGACCCTGTGAACGGCCCCGCTCCCCCCGGCGAGGGGCTGGCTCTGCCCCAGGCAGCAGGGGGATTAACGGAGCTTAGCGAAGCCCTCGGGCAGAGCCGCGTCCCTGCGGCTCTCCGAGCTCTCCGAGGCTCCAGCGTCCCTCCTTGCCCTTCCCGAGAGCAAGCGGGAGCTCCGGACCGATGCACCGAGCCCCAGCCATCCCGGGCACGGAGCACGGATTAACCCCGGATCCCCGGAGCGGCTCCGGTCGGGCGCTGAGCCTTCGCACCCGGCGCTTGGAGGCTGCTGGAGGGGCTGGTGCTCGGGAGCCTCGCGGTGCCCCGTCCGCCCGTGTCCCCCTTACAGAGAGGCTCCGAATTCCCCTGATATTCGTGGAGCGTTGCAAGGGGMGGGCAGGAATCCTGCTGCCCTCGTGGTCTGGCGAAGCCTCGGAACCATCTTTTACCGCTGGTTGTTTTTATTGTGAATCATGCAGGTCTTTTAAAACTGATTAATGGTGGTAGCTAATTAAAGTCACCAAAATCCTAAACTGGCAGGCGTGTGGGGCGTGTAGATTTGGATCAATCCCTCCTTTCCTCCAGGAGGTCAAGGCAGCATCAGGGGAAGTTAAATTACCTGGTGGTCTCTTCGTTCCTTTGGACAAACACCGAACGGGTAGGAGTGAAGGATGGAGAAACGCTGTGTTTTCCAGCCGTTCTCCCGGATGAGAGCTGCCGGGCTGTTTGCACGCCGAGCATGTGCCCAAGCTGTCCAAAGGACAGACACGATCCTTGCTTGATACACGGGGAATCTGAGAGCGATGCTGATGGAGGACCACGGACCACCCCTGCAGAGACRTGGGCTTTGCCTCCGTGCTGGGGAGAAGCAGAAGGGGGGTTCCCAACGGAGGGTGGCTGCGATGTTGGGTGGCACTCCATGGCAAGCTGGGGAGATGCTGTCTGCACCCCTAGGACATGGGCAGATGGCACCGCCTGCATCCTTGGAAGGAGACGACCAAGGAGGTCTTGGATCTCTGGGCATTGCTTTCACCCAGTCATGGATTGCTGGGTGGGAGGCAACATGTCCTGCCTGGAGGCGGCTCCGGACAGCGGAGCCAAGTGGAGGATGCTCCATGCAATGGGAAGAGCGGGAGAGAGGTGGGTGTCCTGTGCTGTCCCAGCGGGGAGCCCAGGGATGTGACCCTGAAGCCTGGGAGGACCCGTGGGCAGGGGCTGAACTGGAAGGGGACCAGGGGACATTGCAAGGAGAGAGCCTGGAGGTCTCACCGGGACCTCCAGCCCGTCCCTGGCCACGCTAGACTTGCAGAAGGAGAAGGGCGCTCAACCCGGGGTCCGTCACCTCCGCCATCCCTCGGGAGAYGCTCCCGTTGATCGCGGCCCTCTCCCCTTCTCGGCCCCTCTTTGCCCCTCTCGGCTGTGGCTCTGGGGCACACGCAGYGGCTCTGTCTCCCTCGGGAGGTGACGCCGCTGTCCGGAGGGGCCCCGCGCGGCCGACGGCGCCGCCGCCGCCCCGGGGCCCATTTTCACGTCTCGCTTTGTGAAGGAGGAGCAGCCTTGAGCGCAACGGCACTCGAGGGGACATTGAACGAAATGTACRTTCGCCTCTTCCCCGCGGCACTCAGCGCCCGTCTCTGCCTCTGACGCTAATGATACGGACGAGGTTTTCTGAGCATAATGGGGATGAGCAATGAAAGGGGAAGGGGCTGGGGGAAGGGAGGTTGCATCCATTTAGGAGCCCAAACATTTATCGGGAAAGTGCCTCCTGAGTGGCCGCACAAAGGACCTGGCTGGCCCCAGCCCCGGCCCTCCTCTACCTCTTCTCCCCCGCCACCTCCGGCCCTGAAAAGGAAACCGGAGCGGCAGGGCCTCGGCGGACGAGGGGGATAATGGATTTYATTGTAGACAAGCACGTTAAATGCCCATCCGCTCGTACGCAATGAGGGCCTTTAGCTCGTCGTGCTGGAGGAGCTCTTGGCTGGCATGGGCGAGCGGGATGAGCTCCTTGGTCCTCTTCGCCCCCGTGAGGCCCACCACGACGGGCGGTCACCTGTGGGGAGCAGTTCCCGTCCCCAGGATGGTGTCTGTCACCACCAAGGGGATGCTCTCCCAAGGGGACAAGCTGGAGCAGGAGCAGCTATTCCGGGTGGGAGGGAGCTCTCCTTGGTAGCTGCGTGGAGTCCGCGGCTGCAATGGAGGATACACGGCCAAGGAGGCTGAGTGCCAGCCCTGGGAGGTCCTCACGGCCGTGACAACGGGAGCCACGGGATGTCCCCGCRTCTGCARCGCTGYGTGGACSKCASCGAGGSCRTTGGGTGCTGGGTGCCCAACCCACRGGCAACCGAACAGGAGGAAAGCGCATGGAGAACACGCGTGACCTGCTCTGCAGCCCCAGGGGCTATTTGCTTTGCTGCCTCCCTCCCCACTTCACTTGCTCTGTGTGATCAGACCTCGTTGCTCGGGAGCCTAAGCTCAGCTCCACCTCCCTCTCAGGAACCCCCTTTCCCTCACTGATATTTTTCTGGCCTTTTCCCCCCCWTTTTCCCGGCTTCTGTGGCTCAGCAGGGTTGGATGCAGGGCTGGAGGTCTCCTATGGAGAAYGGCAGGTCCCCCAAGGGCTGGTCACTGGGTCTTGGGGGATCTRCTGGTCAGTCTGTGCCCTGCACAATTTTGGTCCTCCCCAACCTGCTAGAGCAGAAGTGTTTTTATTAATGAATTTACCTCTCTCCAGGCAGTTCCCCATCTTTCGGGGACCGTCTGAGCTTGTCTGAATGTCTGTCTTCATTTTGAGTGTCAATCTGGGGACGTTGTCTGGAAACTTCACGAAGATTAAAAAYAAAAGCCCAACAACGCGCTCTTCTGTCCGATACGGAAATCCCTTGTCTCAGCTCACATGTCTATGGCGCAATGATGAGCGTATTTAATTAAGCGAGCCCGCTGACATTTATAGTCAGACAGATAATTACTCTTCCTTCTCCCAAGAAACGGACAGCGYGAGAGGGAGAGAGATCAGAATTACTCAGTAGCCTCCAGGGAAATGTTTGGGATTAGGTCCGTGCTCCYGGCACTGCTGCATGCTGAATCCATGCATAATTCAGGCAGAAAGCCCCAGCAGTGGGATGGGGGCACTGCTCAGGAAATGCTCTTCTGGTCCAGCACCCATTGCAGAGGAGAAGAGCAAGCCCTGGGCTGATAAATTAGGCGAATGATGGTGGTTCCCTCCCCAGACTCATGGGCACAATGCCCATRTCCGGGCTGGGAAAGTCTCCCCTCCCAACCACAACCCATCCAAGGTGCTGGGAAGGGTTGGGGGTCCCATTGTTGTCACCCYAAAGAATGAACCCTCCTGTTGCATTGCGGCCTCAGGATGGGCCAGGGGACCTTCTCGGAGAGGAGAAGTCATGCCAAGATGTCGCCTTAATCTCCCGCTCGCTAAGAAGGTCACGCTGGGACCTGGGCTCCTCCTTCCCACAAACTCGCGGCTCTCTTGGCCCTATTTATAGTGCCGTGATAGGATCAGGGGGAATAAGCATTTAGTGTCCCCAGAAACGCGCTCTGYTTCCCATGGCCGCTTCGCGCTCGCTGCCGTCTCCTCGCTCCGCTGGGACCGGGAGCGCGTGGCCGCTCCGTTTGGAGGTATGTGGGGCTGGACCCCGGCGAGGGACATCGTGACGACGTGGGGAATGCGGCTCCCACGACAAGGAGAACTGCGGGGAAGGGGCTCTGGGGCACCACGCGGCAAAACYGGAGCCAAATGTGGGGCTGAGGGTCGCCCATGGGGAGCTCATGGGTGGCTGCAGGTGGGAGGTCGCGTTACGTGTCTGGGGTCTTCTCCAGCCCTCACTCCCGCACTCCCCTTCCCCACCATCCCCACTCGGACCTAAATCCGCTTGGACCCATGGCCAGGGAGAAGCTCTTCCCTCCCGGCAGGGGCTCATCCCAATTGTGCTGCTGGCGCCCTGCCTTGGAGGCGCAAACCAAACCCTTTGGTTTGGGTTGCCCATGCGCRCCCTGTCAGGATGTGTCCCCACGTAGGTGGGCACAATTTTCCTGGTAACTCCAGTTATAGCTGCGTTTTCCAAGAAAACGTCTCGCGCGGGAGACAGAGCCTGAACCCCTCGGATCGCCTCTGCTCTCTGTCCTGGCAAGCACGGGCTGAAGAAGCATCTCCAAAGGAGCAGTGGGATGCTTGGGGCAGGGCAACGGGGGGGACCTTTTCGTTTGTGGTGAGATGAAGGTGAGGGACCAGTGCCCAGGGCATTGTGCGAGCGCTGCGAGGGGTGGGCTGGTGGCTCATCCCTCGTCTCCAGCAACCCCTGGGTCCCCAGCTCTGGTTCTCGCTCAGTGGTGCCGCAGCYGACGGTCCCAGCTGCTTCAACAGACGGTCACGGACGCGGAGCCCATTTCCCTGTGCCCTCTGTTTGCAGGCTGAAGGAAGAAGGGCTCATCCCGCGAAGCTGCCTGCGGACAGGGCATGATCCTGCGTGCCCCGGGGGATGCCTCGCGGTGCTGAGGGCACCAGCGAGCCCTGCACAGGGCGGCCAGCGGTGCTGCGTGCGCAGAAAGCCCTGCCCGGCGCCCTGCCCGCCCTCGGTGCCCTGCGACGGCGTCCGAAGCTCCTCGCCCGCTGGGGACCCTCCTCCCGGGGCTGGTTGCAGCTTGGTGCTCACGGGGTAGGAGCAGGGAGGACGCTTTATGGGGGYGGGCGGGTCGCTCGCCTGCAGTGACCCTCTCGGCAGGAGCTCCAGGGTCCCTATCGGCGTCTCCGTCCCGTGTGGCTCTTCCCTCCTGGTGCCACGTGGCTGCAACGAGTAGCTCCCGGGCGAGGGGCAGCGCCGCTCGCATGGGCCTGTCCCACGGGCCGCCCCCGAGGATGAGAYGCACGGGGCTCTCCTTGGGGACCTTCTTCTCCTGCCCGCGTCTTCTCCCGCGTCTTCTCCTGCTCATCCTCTCCRTGGGCGTCTGTCCTCGCAGCGTCCGCGCCCGGCTGGCCTTGGTCTCCCTGTTCCTCGCGGCCGTCCTGARCAGCCCCTCGCTGCAGAAGCCCCTGGCTGCAGCCGAAAGCTACAGCTACGACGAGGGGCTCCAGGAGGGCACCGGCCTCATCCAGTGCGGCGAATACAGCAACCAGGTGCTGCCCGACGGCCGCTGCAAGATCGTGGCGACGCTGCCGCAGCTGGACGAGCAGCGGTGCCCGGACATGTTCCGCTGCACCGACGAGGTCTCCTACTGGCTCCACGAGAACGAGGAGCGCAAGCAGCAGATCCTGGAGCTGCGGGAGCTGATCTCGGAGCTGCAGGAGGAGCTCAGGAACCACCGCCACCGCATCAAGGTCCTGGAGCTCCAGGTAAAGGCTCTCCCTTCTCGCGCGACTGGGGGCGTCTGGTCCCTTCCCTGGCTCCCCGGGYAGCACCTGTATGGGAGAACACTGGGATGTTCTGGCTGAGGACTGAGACACCCATTGAAACACCTGCTGCTCGTGTTGGGTTGGCTCAGGAGCCCTCCAGAGCTCATCCTAGCACTAYACTTTGGTGTGCTGTCTGTGCTACCAGCGCAGGCACCTGTTATTAGGGGAGGAGAGCATCTCCTCCTGCTTTGGATCCGCCTGGGAGGGCCAGGGTGGCTGCTCTGTCCCGTGGCTCCTAGCAGGATCCCCGAGCAGACCCCAGAGATTTGTACTGCCGACCTCTTGCTTCCTTCCCCTGGTGACTCCTACTCCCTTAGGGCTTTTCACCTACTCTTGGCCATCCTGGCTCCCTGTTTTGACTCCAAGCCATGCCTCTGCTCCACCTGGAGCTACGGCCCTCGCATGGAGCRTGGCTGCAGCACAGAGTCAGAGAGGAGGAGATCAATGCACCGAAGACCTTCCCCTGGTATTGTTGCTCTTCTCCTGCTCTTCGTCCCAGGCTCTGAAATGACTCATCTAATTGCCGGGTTTTTGCTCCCTGGCGCTTGTGCGGGGTCTCTTTACAGCCCGAGGAAGGACAGAGACAAACAAACCTCCCTCGGGAGACGCTGCTTGCCGGGGGTCGAGGGCAGAGGGAGCCCCAGCAGGGCTGCTYGATGCCCACGCGCAGGGCGTTAGACCCGGGGCCGACCCTCCTTCCCCGTACTTAAGCTGTGGTAAATCAAGGAGCACAAGGAGCCCTCCTTAGCAGCAGTGCTTGGTCCTTTGCTCCGTTAACGGGGTCGTGGTGACCCCTGGGCACCTCCCTGTTGAGGATGCTATGAAAACTGTCGAATCCCATGGGAACATGGCGATTCCTCCTTCCCGGGTGCCCGGGACCTTGAGGTCCTTCCATCCCCTCCGGCTGYTGCTCCCCGTGGCAGGTCCCGCCAGCAGTGAGGCTCGTAGTGCCTCACCCAGCCCCTTCCGACAGCCCCCAACAACTTGTGCAGTCACGGAGCCGTCTCCTAACACATTAATCGTGTTTCACCCTTTGGATCCGTCGCAGAGCTCAGGCTGACCCTGTTGAGGGCTGTTCCCTGCAGAGCGGCTCCTTGAATGGCCCGTGGTACCATGGGCAAAGAGTCACAGTCTTTGTTATCGTCTCCGCCGTGTCGATCTTTGTGCTTCTCCTATTATCACTCTCCTTTCTGCCTGTGGCTTCAAGGAGGGCTGTTATCCACCTCTAGTACCTGCCATGCAGAAACCTCTATCAGAACAGGTCCTAGGGCCCCCTCAATAGCAAATGCAGACGTGCGGGTGCTCCGACGGCCTCCTGGGAGTCTCGTGGAGGATGGGATGAGCTGGGAGAGCTCATGTCTCCTTGCTGAGCAAAGGGAGCCCAGCGGAGCAGCTCCAAAGGATCCTGCCTGTTGTGGGACCCACAGGACGTCCGAGCACGGGSAGAGCCGAAGCGCTGCTTGGTGTGCAGGGTGAGCCCAGGCGTCCTGGAGCAGCCCGRTGCCAGCCCCTGCAGGTGCCTCCCTCTGGTTCATAGTGACGCCCCTGCCACCCAGACACAGGAGCTCTCGACGGGACCTTTGGGCCACTCCTGGGGAGTTTCACGACGTGGGTAGGAAAGGCCCCAGGCAGCCTCATCTAGCCCCACTTTCTGCAGGGGGCTGGACTAGGGACCTCCAGCAGTTTCTCCCAAGCTCAGATTTTTTCAAAGTGTCCAAAAGATAAAGGAATGGGGGCGCTGGGAGAGCTGGCCTGAGAACAAGCAGGAGAAGAACCACCTCTGRAGAGCCTAGAGGGCAGCAAGGAGGGTGTCCTGACACCCTCCAAGCCCCGGCACGGGCAAAAGCAAGAGGCAAAGCTGGCTGCGGAGAGGGGAGGTGGCAGCAGGTGGTGGCAGGACCTTCGTGTCCAAATAAAGAAAAACCAGGGTCAGAAATCCTTGATTTCTAAGCTGGTTGCCTCAGTCCCTGCACTCTGCTTAGGGATGCTCCCGTCACCCTTCAGGGATGCTCAACTCGAGCTCTGTAGGTCCAGCCAGTTCCCGATATCTGTGCCAACCCGAGGCTGGTTKTCCCATGCATCCCATGTACCTCCTGGCATCCCCGGGAGCACCCGGCCAAATTCCCTGTCGTGTCAGCTCCCGGCAGCTGTAGATCTCCTCCGTCTCCTTCCCTCCCGCTAAGAAGCTGCTGCTCCCTTAATCCGTCCTCGTCAATCAKCCTCTTGCTGCTGCTCGTTCGTCTCCCTTGGATTTGTCACGGATGTTTTCCTGGGAGCTCTGCGTGGGTTTGTCTGCCCGAGCCGAGACGTGGATGCGAGCCCAGCATCCCGGGAGCATTTTGGAGCCRTCTGAAAGCGACGGGTTCTTCCAGGTCTTGGCTCCCCTCAGACTAACAGGGACGCAGCCAGCCACGCCGGTGTGGTTAAAGACACCTCAGAGGCACCCTGGGTTTCCCCTTAGCAGCCCAAGCGACAGGTTGGGA
This sequence comes from Eudromia elegans, assembly GCA_003342815.1. Taxonomy (NCBI): domain Eukaryota; kingdom Metazoa; phylum Chordata; class Aves; order Tinamiformes; family Tinamidae; genus Eudromia; species Eudromia elegans. The sequence goes on from PTEX01000172.1 coordinate 1,392,438, forward strand.
CGATGTSCCCCCCTCCTTCCAGCCCGGTGCCACGGGCAGAGGGGAGCCCCTCGAGCGGAGCAACGAGCTGCCCCTTTAGATTCTGGCAGTGCGGCCCAGGTTGCACTGTTGGACCCCGGTAGGACCCTGCTGTGCTTGGTGCCATGCAGAGAGAAACCACTGGATATCCCCAGGAGCAAGAAGGAGCCGGGCKGCAAGGGACCCCCCTTGGCTGCCCCATTTAGCTGTGCTGCGTTTGGGGGATACGAGCAGCCCTTCCGCTAGGTGCTGGTGGATAATCCAGCAGCGGATATACCACGGCACGGGGAGAACAAGCGGGGGTGTCTCGTGGCGGGGCGTGGGTGTGAGCGGGGCCCTGGCAGCACCGCCGCGGTGCCGCAGGGCGTCGTGATGCCGAGTGCCACCTCCCCGTGTCCCCGCGGGTGTTTAGGCTCGCACTGACCCCCGGGAGCCCGTCGGGGAGGTCTCCGCAGGGCCCCTTTGGGGAACCGCGCGTGGTCGTGGAGCACGCTGGGCACCGTGCTGCCGGGCGCTGGGGGCTGCTCACGCCCTGGTGCACCGGCCATGGGGTGCGGGGCCATCTCCACCCCAAGGACCACGTGCATCTGGTCCCTTGGGTTGCAGGGACACCGCAGGTGAGAGGACAGGGCCGCGCAGGGGGTGACCCGGCCTCCCTCGGGCAGAGCTGGGGTTGCTCCATGTGGAGGGGCTGCCTGGGCCGGGGGACAGGGTGGATCCGCGGCTGCCCTGGGATCCTGGAGCCGCTGTCCAAGGGCTGCCCTGCCATCTAACGGACACGGAGCACGGAGCAACGCGGGGAGCAGCCTGGAGCGAGGCTGCACCGTGCGCACGTTGCACGCGCGCTGAGGGACCTTCAAACCCGCACCTCCACGCGGGGCCTGTGTACGAGACCGATGACCCCAAAACAAGCCCCAGAGGGGCCGTGAAGGGTCCWTATCACACCCACGGGTGACGCACAGCGCGCGTGGTCGCTGCTGCTCGCAGGACACTGCTCTGCCCCCAAAGCAGGAGCTGCYTCTCCATGCAGCGTGCACGGGGCTTGCAAACTTAGACAGGAGGGGGACAGGAGCTTGCAGGCTTGAAGGGGAGGCTGGGCAGCCCTGTGGAAGGAGACCCCAATGGTAGGGGTGAAGAGCGAGGTGGGGACCAGCTAGAGCTGCAGAGGTGTCCGGTGACCCCCGTGTGCCCCGCAGCACGAGGAGGCGGCGAGCCACAACCGCAGCGTGGAGCAGCGCGTGCAGGAGCTGGAGCAGCGCTACAGCGAGGCCAGCACCCTGCAGCACATCCAGGCCACGCTGCTCTACGACATGCAGGCGCAGATCAACAACATCTCCGTGCCGCCCGACTGGAGCCGCCGCGTGCCCGGCTGCCTCGGCCCYGCCGAGATGAGGCTGCAGGAGGAGATGCACCACCCAGGTGACGGCGACGGGGACGGGGCGGGCGCCTTCTTCCTATGGCCTCTTGCATGGGAAGAGCACGTGGGACAACCCCCTGAGCCCCACTTTGCATTGCCCGGGGTGGGTCTTGTCTCTCCCACATGGCATTCCCAAGGGAGTCGGGAGGGCTTCTTGGAGATACAGACGCCTCCTGGGGTGCTTTCCGTGCGGCCCAGGTGACCGCAGGGGGCTTGGAGCATCACAACAGCATTTCTCCCACCATTGCTCCACCTGCAGCTGGCTGGGCCAACCTTCCCTCCACCACCGGGAGCTCTATTTTTCCCTTAAAGAGAAGGAACAAGTCATCATTTTTATTTCCAAAATTCATGGCCAAATATTAAGGCTTTTGTGAAACACATCGAATTGAACTCCAATCATWTTTTTTGTTGTTTCTTATCCTTTTTTTAAATGAGTACATTTAAATTTACATCTGGTTTTGGTGTTTAGTTATTAGTTCCTGGAATGCCATCCTTTTTCTAACAGGAAGCACAACAATTTTAATTGAAAAAATGCAAAATTCAGGTTGAACAAAACCTCATTTTCTGCTAAAAAAAAAAAAAAAATCCATTGCAGTGAAAATATCTTGACCAGAGTCTACTAGAACCAGGAAACTCACCCTTGGGGAGCTGGGAAGGAAACTGTGCTGGTCTTCCAACCCGTTTGATTTTCTGAGTCTTTAGGAAGGCCATGATGGCGTTTGAGGGGACAAGAGCAGCGGTACCAGGGCGGGCTGCAGACCCCGGCTCTTCCACCGCAGACCCTGGGAAACCCCTTTGGAAAGGGGCCGGGAAGAGGCGCTGATTTTCCGGACCGCCCTCCCCGCGTGCCGTGAGCCCGGGGACACGCGGGGACGGCGTCTTGCCGGGGCGAGCGGCACCCCGGCTCCGGTGACGCGCACGGCGCGCCCGGATCAGCGCTGCGGGGACGCTGGGGGCTGTCACCCACCAACCCTGGTCTCGTTTGAGCCGGTGACGCCGGTGACGCTGGCCTAAGTCTTTTCCATTGCGTGAGCGTAAAGCTCTTTGGGCCGTCGGGGGCACGGCGGAGGGAGTATAAATAGCCCCGCTGACACCCGGCTCCCGCTGCCCGGAGCGAGCAGCGCCGGGAGCGCCCGCGCGGTGCGGACGGGCTCCGGATTTAGCGCCCGCGCGGTGCGGACGGGCTCCGGATTTAGCGCCCGCACGGCGTGACGGCCGCCTGCAAGGCTGCGTCTAATCCCTTGTGTAAGCCAAGGGGCCGGGAGAACCCCGGCCAGGGAAGGGCCGAGGAAAGCAGCTCCTTAGGCTGGTTGATGCCGGGCAGGTTGGGCTCTCCCCGGCACGCTGGATCCGGAGCGGGGGTCTCTCCCCATCACGCTGGATCTGGAGCGGGGGTCTCTCCCTGGTACGCTGGATCTGGATCTGGAGTCTCTCCTCGGCACACTGGATCCGGAGCCAGGGTCTCTCCCTGGCACACTGGATCCGGAGCCGGGTCTCTCCCCGGCATGCTGGATCTGGAGTCTCTCCCCGGCACACTGGATCCGGAGCCAGGGTCTCTCCCCGGAATGCTGGATCCGGAGCCGGGTGTCTCCCCGGCACACTGGATCCGGAGCGGGGGGTCTCTCCCCATCACGCTGGATCCGGAACCGGGTCTCTCCCCGGCCGCTCCTGCTGCACGGAGCTGGTTCTGCTGCGCTGCCCTGCAGCGCTGCCGCCGCTGGGCCTGGCCTGTGCCACCCCTACAGGGTGTCACTGCTCTGCCACCAGCCTCCCAGGCTCCGAATGCACCCGTCAATGGGTTGGGATGTTGCAATGACCTCCCCAGACTTATTTCGCCCTGCCCAGAGGGTTTTCCTTGCTTGCYGGATCCGTGACCTCAGCCGTGGTGCTCCCCTCGTGGAAAGGCAGGGTCCTGTGCATGCTCTTTGCTTCTCCCTCCTTGGGTCCCAGACCCCKCCGTGCTTCCTGCCATGGCCACACTGTGCTCCAAACCAGTCTAACCGTGTGAGTGCCAGCAAGGGGAGCCGCCTGGGCGAGCAGCTCTTGTGCCTTCCCTTTCATCCCGCTGGAGCAGAGCCGGGACAGGAGACGACACCCGATCTTGTGTATCCACCCCTGTGCATCCCCCCCATGAGCTGGGTACTTGAGACACCCGCCCAAACGACGGGGAAGGGGCTCGGGAGAGCGATTCAGCCCGGCTGCGCCATGCGGATGCCTGGCGCTGCCTGCAGCACTCCTGCGTCTGAGACATCCTCGYGGGCCTGACCGCTTCCCTGACTGCTCCCGAAGAGGCAGGCGGTTCCGTATCCATGTCTAGGACCTTTTCGCTGTGGACTGTAACCTACCAGGCCTTGAGCCTGGCAAAACACACGACGTTCCTGTGCTGCTGTAAGACCCTCTGTCACAAGCACGCTCGAAATAAGGACCGTCCCTCAGCCCCAGCACTCTAAGTGCAGATAGACACGGATGATCCTTGTCACTGCTAGTCCACGGCCATCACGGGTCAGTCCATGGCTCCACAGGTTTCAGCTTTTGAAGCTTCCCAGAAGAAGAATTCCAGGACTTTTTGTCAGGCTGCACATTATGATTGCATGAAAATGGTTCTGCGCTTGGTTGCATGTCCCCTTCTCCATACTCTATATTAAACACTGTGTTTCTCTGCTTTTTTTTATTATTTATTTATTTTCCTTAGAGGTAAAGCATGCAAGGAACTGCCCCATCGACTGCGCCTCTGTTTACTACAACGGGCTCCGGAGGACAGGGATCTACACCATCATGCCCTCGGTCGGAGGGACGCCCATTGAGGTGCTGTGTGAAATGGACACCGAAGGTACCGGCCGAGGCCTCCTCAATCTCCCGGCAGGGCTGGGGGGCTCTTCGGGTGGGATGGGTCTCCCTTGACGGTCGTGTCTTGTCTGAGCTGCTTCTAGACAACATCACAGTCAACGTKACAGCAGCTCCTCAAGGGACCCTCCAAGGACGGAGGACGCAACCAGTGGCCAAAGAGGGGCTCTAGATCAATAATTCACACCAGGCACTTTGCTTGGTGCTCAGATGCCTGAATACAGGTGTTGAGCGCCCTTYGGGATGTCCTTGTGCATGCCCGATGTTTGCAAAGAGCTAGTGGATAAGATGCAGGAGACGGGGAAGCAGAAGCCCCTCTGGAGCAGCAGCAGGTCACCGGTGGGCGCTTGGGGCATCTCTGGCTACCAGAGGGCTGTGTGTGGGCAACCCTTCACTGCAGCTGATGGGGCCCCAGGCCACCACTGACCTTGTGCCTATCGGGCAGCCTGTGCAGAGGTCTCAGAGACCAAACACATCTCAAAGCACAGTAGATGCCACTGATGGACTATGTGAACAGAGCTCCCAGGTCTTTCTGGGTCTGGTGCTTTGGTAAAAGAGGAGCTGGACAGACTAGTTCCTTCCAGTTGGAGAAGACGAGTCTGAAGGGCCTGCAGGTAATTGCTGCTTTTGGATAGAAGTCATCCTTAAGAAACAGGCTGTTCATACATTGTGGTCGCTATTATGTTGTTGCTGTTATTTGTACAACCCTCTCCATGATCCTGGACATGGCAGAGTGACGTACTGTAAAAACACCGAATAAATAGACGGTCTCGGTCCCCTCCAAGCTTGCAGTGTTGGAATAAAAGCAGAGAGGAGAGCGGATTTGGACAGATGGGAGAGCAGATGGAGACAGTGAGACAATCCTGGGAGAGAGCTCGTGTACCTCTGCGGTGCTGCGGAACAGTACACAGCAATCCCAAAACTCCAGGCTCCCTAGTGCCTTCCAGCCCCCAAACAGCCCCCTCCCTAAAATAACCATCTTTCTCCCRTTTAAAACCACCTCAGAGCTGGCCTGACCCTCCTGCAGACAGCAGGGTGACGGCATCTCCGACATGGGATAGCGCGTGTCCCACGTCGCGTGGTCTCCCTCCCGGCAGGTGGGGGCTGGACGGTCATCCAGAAGCGCCAGGACGGCTCAGTCGACTTCAACCGCACCTGGAACGACTACAGGGAGGGCTTTGGGGATCTCAACGGCGAGTTCTGGCTGGGCAACGAGAACATCCACAAGGTGACGAGCCAAGGGGACTACTCCCTGCGCATCGACCTGGAGGACTGGAACAACAAGCACAAGCACGCCTTCTACCAGGTCTTCAGGTAGGGAGCGGGGTGGCATTCCCTGCTTCTTGGCACGCACAGCCGGTCCAGCGCTGGAGGACCCCGCCGTGGTCAAAGTGACTCCCTAGGGAGCTGCTTGACCTGGGTCCTCTCTTCCCTGTGTGCTTTGGCCGTGGAAACTCAGGCCTCGAGCTGGAGCCTGATCGTGAGCTAGTGACAGCTCAGTACCCACAAGGAGCGGTCCCTTGCAGCTTGGGGCTGTCCTTTCTGCTGACCATGCCCAGCTCCAGGTCCGAAGCAGGCCTTGTGCACCCCTGTTCTTGCTGGGCAGGTCCTTCAGCACCTCCCTGCTGTGGTGGCCAAGGATCACAGCTTGCTTTGCACTCTGTGCTCATGGCTCTTACCTGCTCTTCCGGGGCCGCCATCCTTTAGTGTCTCCTGCTCTGCACCTTGCCTGGTGGTTGTATTTATCAGCATGCATCGTATCCTCTGGTGAGCAGAGCAACCAGCGGTGTCTAGACYGTCCCCATGGACCTCTTCCCTCTGTCCACTTGGAACGCCTCGTGGGTGGGGACGGGATTCCCGATCACGGGAGGATGTGCCATGCCCTTAAGCATTGCCCCTTATCGACATCTGGAGCTGGAGGGCTTGGAGTAGACCCAACAGTTGCTGAAGCTGCTGGGCAAAATCCTCCTTGACCGAATGTGCCCGGGAGCATTCGGCACGAGCAGAGGGTTGCCCTGAACCCCGGCCCTGGCTTTGGTCACCAGATATCGTGCTCGGTGGCAGTGACCTTCAGCTTCTGCTGGCCCAGGAGCAAGCCACCGGTTAGCTCAGTTCACGTGAAGAGCAAAAGCTTCTTGGGTGGAGAGGCGGCAGCACCGTGTAATTAGAGGAGCCGTCTTGCCAGCGCCGCTGCCGTCTCTCGTTGTGGTTTGAGAGMCGGGGTCGGCCCACCCCAGGCTCCTAACGAGCACCCTGAGTCATGACAAGAGCACGCGCATCCTACGGGAGGSGGAAACGCGGCGTCTTTAGCATCTCGAGATGATGAATAATTACAAGGAGCTTGGCTGGAGCAGCTCGGTAATTGCAGGGTGTCCACGCTAAGAATGCAGCATCCCGGCTGGAAAGGAGAGGGAGACGCTGTTGCTAAGTAGTCTGAGCTGTTCCTGTTGCTTGCAGCATTGAGGACGAGGCAAACTATTACCGCCTGCACGTGGACGGCTTCAGCGGGACSGTGGAGGACTCCTTTGCCTGGTACCACAACAAGAGGAGCTTCAGCACGCCCGACTCGGGCAACATCTGCGCTGAGATTTCCCACGGAGGCTGGTGGTACCATCAGTGCTTCTTCTCCAACCTCAACGGGGTGTACTACAAGGTAAGGTGGAGGGAGGAGGACGCGGGTGTCCCCGTGGCAGGTCCGAGGCTAGAAGGGGCCCTAGGTCATCACGTCASAGCAATCCTCCCTGGCTTGACCACGGAGGGAATGACACCAAGGCTGGGCCCCGATTCAGTCCAGCTTGCCCGTGTCGTGGGCCGAGGATGAGTGTCGAGACTCTCTTGCAAACTGGCTTTGGGGTTGTGCAATGGCAGCTCCCCATCGGGGTGACTCACGTGGCCTGAGACTGATGGTCATCAGTCCCCTTGGGAGCATTCAGGACACGCTCCTTTTGCCGTGTCACCTCTAAGCTCTTCGCTGCCACGCTTTGGAGCGCCCATCGTTCAGGGCTTCCCGTCTGGGTGACGCTTTCATGCACTTCCCACTCCCGACCGCCCTTTCCCTGCCTCACAGGGCGGCCGATACTCCCTTAAAAACCGCAAGGCCCTGGGGCCGGACGGCGTCGTGTGGTACTCGTGGAAGGACACGGACTACTACTCGCTGARGAAGGTCGTCATGATGATTCGGCCGCGTACTTTCCGGCCCCATATCTCTCCATGAAGGACTCCGGGGTGGTCTGCGTTTCTTCTGCCGGCAAACCCTGGAAACAAAGGGCTGGGAAGAGCTTGCTTGGAAAGGAAACTGTTGCTGGAGAGCGCCGAGGGCTGGAGCCACCGTCCACCTTGCTGCCCGTTTGCTCTTGGAGCAGCCCCAAGAGCCAACAGCAGGAGCGCCGAGGCCTTTACCATGCGCTGGGTGGCAAGGGCTCTCCTAGAGCCTCCGGGCAAGGTGCTGCCCGTGCAAAAYGAAGCACAGGGCTGTGCCGGGAGGGCTCCGAGGTGCCGAGATGGTCCCTGGGGAAGGCCGGGAGAGCCAGGACACAGCGTGCAGTGGCCATGGCCACCTCCGAACTGGGATCTCGTGTTTCACCCATGGACCTTAGCTACCTGCGATAATTGTGTTCCAAGTAAAAGGGTTTGAAAGTCAGAATGCTGCAAGGGGCCACTTTGCTTTCCCATTTCTCGTCTCCACCCCTTCTTGAGCAAAGAACTTCTGGTGAATTTTCCAGCTACCTTAAACGTGCTCTGCAGGGCTGGTGACACGTGATTTTAAGTAGTCTTTTTTTTTGCTGCCTTACTCTGGGTAAAGAAGATGCAAGGCCTCTTGTGGCAGTCTTTGATTCCTTGCTTCCATTCGAAGTTGCAGCAAGATCTCCTCCGTTTCTCCCAACAGGATCTAGACATGGAGACTGTGACTTAGCTTCAGCCCTGTCTGCGTTCGGTGATGAATATTTGATTAGATTGCCTCTTTCCTGTTTCATGTGAGCAAACGAGTTCAAAGGAGGTTCAGAGCACAAGAACGGCAGACGCRCTAGTGACAAAGCACTGCTCCTCTCGACTGACCGTCCCTCCTTTGGTGCTGGGTTCGCTCCCAGAKGGCTTCTGTAGCTGTAGTCCCTGGTCTGGACTGTGTTCTTCCTCTTGTATCATCATTTTTCATTAGCAAACCAAGCAGAAAAGTTACCTACACATCCTAAAAACTCTTGTCTCAAGCTATGAAACGACGAGACTCGTCCTTCCCTTTGCTAGGCTTGCCTAGGTCCTCCTGGACCTGCCCACATACGCTCGGTGATGGCCTGGTGGTGCAACGGGCTGCTCCACGCTGGCTCTCCCATCGCTTCCAGCGTGTATCGGGACACCGGTGGTGGAGAAGGGATGGAGAAGGTCCTTGCTCGTGTGCCTGCAATGACCCCGCTGCTGCAGAGCCCTTCACCCYGCAGGCTGGAGGCGGCTGCTCTGGAGAGCTCCGGCGTTCATCAACCGAGCGATACGCTGCTAAGAAACTGATAAATCATTGAGTGATCAATAATGCAAATAACGAATGATCACATCATAGTTATTACTCTACAGCTTTGATTTTCACATTGCTAAACGCAGCAATAAAGGTATCACTCTTAAACGGCTTGAATCGCACGTAGCTACCGTCGAATTACGATTCTGCATTTTCTATTTCTGGATCCACCTCTTACCTCCGCTTGCACCTCCTAAGCCAAATTCCTTCCAAATGAATCATCTAACCCCACCTAGATTTCTCCTTGGTCTCAGTCCTGCTTCATCCGTAGCCGTGCTCCATGGATCCCCATCCCGTGACGGGACGAGTTATCCGAWCGGAGCTGGGAGAAGAGCAGGGAAGGGCTCCAGGGGGGACCGTTCTTGAGGACCCCTCCAGGAGCTGCACATGGACAGAGGGTCTGCAGACACCCTGCGGGGCCTCGATGCATCGATTCCGCTTGGGGCACGTTTAGGCCAATAAAACACATGGAAATGGAAGGATTTTGTTTGGGGCGGGATAACGTGGCCTCACGGAGGCTGCTCGGCCTCCCGCTGCCAGCTGCCTCCCTCAACCCCAACCCAAGCTGGGGCTTATTTCTGCTTTCTGATGTGTTATTTATCTATAGATTGCATTTGCTTTATAAATTCATACTGTCGCCTCTTCCCAGGAATTGTCCCCATTCCGGCACCGCAACCCGCCCCCGGCTCCCCACCTGGAGCCCCGACTCCCTCCCTCTCCCCGAGTGCCCACACGAAGCCAGGCAGGGAGAAGAAACGCCAAGGCAGTTTATTTACAACCGTTGTGTACAAAAAAAGGGAAATTAAACTAAACCAGACCAGGAACGACGGGGACCGGCCCGGCCCCTCGCGGCACGAAGCCCCCAGAGCGGGCGCTTCCCGCCCGCCCCGGGCCGCCAAATTAAACCACACACACGACGCCCGCCCCCGGTCCCTGTGCCCTCCCCGCGAGCCCCGTCCCACCGGCGGCCGCGGCCCCGCTCCACGGTGCGGACGAGCGCGCGAGGCGGCCGCGGGGGCCGGCGCGCCATGGAGAGCCCGGCGGCCCCTTCCTYGTCCTCCTCGCGCTCCCTCCCCGACCCCGGCCCCCAGCGGCTTCGCGGCGCGACCCGTCGCATCCACGAGCACGGCGAGMGGAGGGGGGTCCCCGCTGCGGCGGTCCGGTCGTCGCGCGCCGCCCGCGCGGCCTCGCCGGAGCCGTCAGTCCCGTGCGCCGCGGGGGGGCCCTTTACCTCGAGGCCTCTTCCTTGAGCTCCTTGTTTTTCCTCACCTCCTCCGCGTGCTTGTCCTGCGGGAACGGGGAGGGGGAAGGCAGAAGGGGAAGGGGCGCGTTAGGCCGCGGGGGTCCGCCGGGATGGGAGCCTTCGCCGGGAGCGACGCGACGGCGGTGGCGGGTCCGGGGCGTCCTCTCCGCCCGCGGGGGCGGCCCACAGAGCGCCAGGGCGCTTGGGGTCGGGCGTGTGGACGGCGCCCGCCCGCGCTACGAGGTAGACGTCAGCCGGAGCCCCCCGCGACGGGGCCGGCGTGCGCGCGCGCTCCGTCATTATCTGGTGCYGGCGGAGGCGCCCGCGGGAGCGCCCGGCGCGAGCTCCGCGCTGCGGGCGTGCTTTGGAGGGAGCTGCAGGTGGGAGCGTCCGTGCGCGCCTTGGGAACAGACCTGCTTCGGGGAGAGAGAGGAGGTGCGCGAGCGCCGGGCGCTGCATCGCCGCGCCGCGCGCCCCCGGCCCCGCGCGCCCCGCGCGCCCCGCCGCGCTCACCTTCTCCTGCAGGCGCTCCAGCATGGCGGCCAGGTGGGCCTCGCGGTTCTCCTTGTTGGACTCCATCTTCTGCGCCAGCTTCTCCTTGGCCATCTTGATGAAGTTGTTGTTCTCCTCGACGGCCTTCTGCATGACCTCCCGCTCGTGCTCCCGCTTCTCCGCCARGTGCTTCAGGAGCTCGGCCTCCTGGTACTGCGCGCGGAGACGGGCACGGATGAGCCGCCCGCCACCCTGCTCCCAACGCCACGGAGCCCAACCAGTGCGAGGGATCCCGACGGAACGGGCCCCTCGCCACGTCGCGGCTCGTGCCGTTGGACACGGTGCTGGTCCAAGCGGGGARGTGGCCGCGGGATTTACCTTCCTCCGCTCCTCGGCCGCCTCCAGCTTCTTCTGGATCTCCTCCAGGGAGGGGTCGCGGCGGCGCGGCAGCGACGCRTTGAACTCGGGGATGCCGTCGAAGGAGGGCGGCTTGAGGATCACCTCGAAGGACTGGCCCGACGTGCGCTTGTTGAGCTCGATGACCTCCATGTCGGAGATGACGCACCACGTGAGGTCYACCGTGTCTGCCGAGGGAGGGGACGCTGAGCGCCGGCCGGCGCGGGGGGCTCCGCGGGGACCCCGGCCGCGCTCCTACCTTCGTACGTGTACGCCGGCTTGTTCAGGGGGTCCGAGAGGAAGCAGGAGCAGAAGAGCGAGACGAGCGGCAGCTCCTTCATCTTCTCCTTGTAAGCTGCGGAGAGGGCACAGGGCGGGCGCGTGGGCTGGTGTGGGGGACGCGCGGCCACCCCGCGGTGGGGACACGGGTGGGATGGGGCTTCCAAATASTGCGCCCGGGCTCGCTGTAGCCGGCGGAGCCAAAAGGGAAAGGCCTCTCCAAAGGGGGAAACTGAGGCACGCAGGGAGCCAGGAGCCCTGCATGAGTCTGTGCACGCACAAGGGTGCAAGGAGGACACGGGTTAGGGGGTCCAGGGGGGTTGAATGGGAACCTGATGGGCGGATGGGAAGGGCCATCCAGAGGGGTTGGATGGGAGGTGATGGGCGGATGGGAAGGGCCATCCAGAGGGGTTGGATGGGACCTGATGGGCGGATGAGAAGGGCCATCCGGAGGGGTTGGATGGGACCTGATGGGCGGATGAGAAGGGCCATTCAGGGGTTTGATTGGAAGCTGATTGGCGGATGGGAAGGGCCATCCAGGGGGATTGGATGGGAGCTGATGAGCGGATAGGAAGGGACCTACAGGAAGATTTGGATGGGAGCTGGTGGGCGGATGGGAAGGGCCATCCAGAGRGGTTGGATGGGAGCTGGTGGGYGGATGGAAGGATCCCGGCCGAGGTGTCCCCGTCCCCTCCACGTGCCGCGCTCCATACCAGCTAGAGTCATGGTGTCGTCCTGAGGGGCGTCTGCAGCCACGAAGCTCCTGGAGGCCTGGGGAGGAAGGAGACGGGGCATGAGCGCGGGGCTGCCACGGCACACGGGCACTGC
>PTEX01000172.1:1408581-1435539 GCA_003342815.1 Eudromia elegans
GGGGCCAAGTCCCAGATCCGGAGTCTATTTTGGCCCTGTCCTCGTCCCCAGCCTCCCCTGGCTCCTGTCCCCCCTGTCCTATTTGCAGCCGTCCCCTCTGGGGACCGCACGGGCCTATCCAGGTGCCGGYGTCCTCCGTTATGCAACGGGCTCGGGCCGTGATTCCCGCTGGGAAGCGCGTGCTGGAGGCGGGATGCTCTCCCGCAGCAGCATGGAAGGACCTTTGCCGCCCGCTCCGCTCCGGGGCGGCACAAGGAGCCCTTGTCCTGGCGGGCACCGCGGCGCCTGGCACCGCCGGAGGGGACACGCGGACGCGGCGGGACACGCGCCGGGATCGGGACACACACCGGGATCACGCGGCCTTGGCCCGCCCGGCTCCGGCTCTCGGGTCTTGTCTCCCGGCCGGCCTCCCGCTCCTGCCGTTCCCAAAGCGGCTCTGTCAGAGCCTGGGAATGCTGGAGGCCTCTGTGCTGGAGCCRTTCCGGGTGCCACGAGGCTCAGGGTGGCCTCAAGCCTTGGTTTCCCGTGGGATCCTGCCTCAATTTCTCAGGATCCCAGCTTGTTTTCCCCAGGATCCCACCTGGGTTTCCACCAGGATCCCACCTTGATTTCCCACAGGATCCTGCCTCCGTTTCCTAGGATCCTGCCTTGTTTTCCCATAGGATCCCGCCTTGGTATCCCCCAGGATCCCGGCTCCATTTCCCCTGGAATGCCTTGTCAGTCTCCCYGGGACCACCTGGATGGCCCCAGCCGGGTTGAAGCCAGATCCATCAAACTGGGCTCCGGATAAAGGGAAAGAAGGAGGGAAGAGGCCGCCGGGAGAGGATGCTCGGCTGCCCGGATTGGCTGCCGATGACATCACTGCCCGGCGGGCGCCCAATGGGAGAGCCGCCTGCGCTCCCCAAATATCCCCGGCCCTGCCGATCCTGCCGGGGGCTCCTCCGCTCCCTGGATCATCCTGGGAAACCCCCCTGGGGTTCCCCCTGCTCCGCTAGGAGCCGTGCTGGGCAGCGGGACGGCCGGATGCGCTTCCCGTGGGATGCGGGGAGGAAGTGGAGCTGGACGCCCAACCCCGCTGAGCCCGGCGCAGCCCTGGGCTGGCCCCGGCGCTGGGAATTGCTGCAGAGCTGCTTTGTTTTTCCATGGAAAAGCTGCTTTTTTTTTTTTTTTTTTTTTTTTTCCCATGGAAAAGGTGCCTTTTTTTTTTTTTTYCCCCCAGCAGAAAGGAGCTCCCAGGGAAGCTCTAGCATTGTGGATGTACCCAAAGGGACTGTGCACATCCTAGCTGGGAAATCCCAGCTCCCGGAATCCATGCACAGCCTTGCAGGGAAATCCCAGCTCCTGGGATCTGTGCAAACCCTTGCACAGAAATCCCGGCTCCCTGGATCCATGCACACCCTTGCAGGGCAATCCGAGCTCCCGGGATCCATGCACACTCTCAGCAAGGAAATCCCAGTTCCTGGGATCTGGCTAAACTCTTGCAAGGAAATCCTATCTCCCGGGATCCCTGCACATCCCTGCTCCCAGGATCCATGCCAACCCTTAAAAGGAGATTCCAGTTCCTGGGATCCACGCAAACTCAGCCAGGGCAATCCCAGCTCCCGGGATCCGTGCACACCCTGGCAGGGCAATCCCACCTCCCAGCATCCACACCCCTCCTTCCCAGAGCCACCCCCGCTCCCGGACCTCCCCGAGCTCCGCTCCGGCATGCAGAGCGGCGGGGCCGCCGGCAGCTCCGCACGCGTCCCCCCCGGAACAGCAGAGCGTTTATTAAGGATATAAAAGGAGGCGACGGAGCCGGGCGGTGCCCCGCGGGGCGCCCGGCTACGCGGGCCCGTCCTCGTGCACGCGCACGCGCAGCGGGCAGATGCGCAGGGCGGCGGCGGGCGCCTCCAGCGGCGCGCCGCCCACGTAGAAGTAGGGGTAGACGGTGCCGCCGAACGTCTCGTGGAAGGTGTAGATGTGGCTGCGGCGCTCGGCGTCGTAGAAGGAGAGCTCGCCCTCGTCGCAGTCCAGCTCCACGCGCACGCGCGCCAGCGCGCCCGGCGCCGCCTCCGAGCGCGCCGAGTTGGACGCCCGGCACGTGTCGCCGTCGGCGCCGGGCAGCCGGTAGATGTACCAGAAGCCGGAGCGGGCGTCGTGGTGGAAGGTCCAGGGGGTGCCCCCGCGCGGGCGCGCCACCCCCACGCGCCAGTTGGCCAGGCCGCCCAGCTCCACCTCCCACGCGTGGAAGCCGGCGGAGAAGCCGCGCGAGCCCAGGACGCACGGCGCCGACGTGAAGCGCTCGGGGGTCTCCACCAGCAGCTTGTAGCCCCCGTTGGTGACGCTGGTGAGGTCCTCGGAGACGGAGAGCCAGCCCGCCGCCGAGTTGGGGTCGAAGCTGAAGGGCACTGCGGGGGCACCGCGTCACGAGGGCGCCCGGCACCGCGCGGCGCGGCGCGGAGCTCGTCCCGGCCCGCGCCCGGCTCCTCACCCACGGTGATGATGTCCAGCATCTTCTTCCAGACGTCGTACTGCAGCGAGCCCAGGTACTTGGCCACGTCGACGAGCAGCCCCGTGGGCACGGCCTCCGGCTCCTCGGCCGTGCACGCGATCCTAGGGCAGCAGCGCGGCGCGTGGGGCAACGCGCGCGGCTCCCGGGGCACCTTGGGGCGCTAGGTGTTGGCAGGGGCATCGCGCCTCCCCCCCGGGCCCCTGCAATGGGCTTGTCTCAGTGGGGTGACATGAGTCCGTGGGTGCTCTGGCATCCGGCCACCCTGACTCGCAGGATGGGATGCCCAAGAGCACCCATGGGTGCAGGAGCAGCCTGGGCACCTCCAGCACCTTGTTCTGCCGGAGCACCAGGACCCAAGCAGGTGGATCAGGAGGGGGCACGTGGGGGTCTCGGGCGTTATTTGGGGTAGAGACCCTACAGGGCCGAGCGGGAAGGAAGCCGGGGACCTTGGCGTCCTTGTCCAGGCTGCTCCASGCAGCAGAGCCAAGGAGCGGACACAGGGGCTCAGTGTCCCTGCCCCGCCAGGACACGCTGGCACCTACCTGCGCTTGCGGTTCTTGTGGGTCTGAAAGAGAAGGCGACGTGGCGCTGAGCCCGGCGCGGGGCCGGACCGGCGCGCGGTGCCCGCGGCGGGGCCCTCACCATGAGGAAGGTGTAGTCGTCGTCCTGCAGGTCGGCGTGGAGCTGGCGCGCCTCRGCCAGCAGCGCGCGGCTCTCCTCGGCCAGGCGCCGCATGCCGCCCTCCAGCTGCTCCCGCTTGCGGCGCGTCTCGTCCTGCAGCCGCGCCAGCAGCGCCCGCTCCTCGGCGCGCAGGAACTCGTGCAGCTTCTCGAACTCGCCGCGCACCCGCTCCTCGAGGCGCGCCGCCGCCGCCTGCGCCGCGCGGGCACCTCAGCGCCACGACGGCAGCGCGGCCACCCCAGCGCCCACCCGCCCGCGCACCCACCCGCCCGCCCGCGCACCTCGTTGTGCTTGGAGATGGACTCGTAGGAGCGGTGCACGGCGCCAAAGTCCTTCACCTTGTCCCGCAGCGACGTCTCCATGTTCCTCAGCTTGGCCTGCGGGGACGAGACGCCCTCAGGACCCCGGCGCGCCTGTGCCGGTGGCACCCGTGCRGAAAGACAAGAGGCGCCACGGGGTTAACCGGGATCCTCCTGCTCCGCGGGGCCGCCCCTTCGCGTTCCAGCCCAGCCCTTCAATTCCAGCCCGGCCGCACAACCGCTGCCGCTGGCGACATTCAAAACAGGCCGCGTTGCACGGGCTGCGTCACGGCTGCCCTGGCCCGGTGCCCGCCCGCCTGCGTCCAACCCCATTCCGGCATCGCTGCCAGGGGCGGCGCGGCCGCGTCCCGGCGGGAAGCGGGACCCGCTCCGGAGCCGGAGCAGCCCCTCGCTCACCCGGAAATCGGCGGCCGCCTCCGGCACGGGCCGCATCTTGTGGCCCTGGTGCTGCTTGGCGCCCTGGCAGGCGAAGCAGACGAGCTCCTTGTCGTCCAGGCAGAAGAGCTTGGCCTCCTCGCGGTGCAGGGCGCAGAGCGCGSCCGCGCGGCCCCGCCGCTGCCCCTCCTCCTGCAGGATCATCTCCACCAGGTTGTTGAGCGTGTGGTTGACGCGGAGCTCCTCGAGCGACGACGCCTCCTTGCACACGGGGCACACGTGCGGCCGGTGCTCCCAGGAGCGGCTCACGCAGCCCTTGCAGAAGTTGTGGCCGCAGCCCAGCGTGACGGCCTCGCGGAAGGGCTCGTAGCAGATGGGGCACAGCAGCTCCTCCTTGAAGGTGGCCGCGGGCGACGGGCCGAGCGCCGCGGGGCCGCGGCCCGGGGGGCTGCCGCCCTTCTCCATGGCGCTGCTGCGGGGAGCGGAGGGAGGCCGCGCGTTCCCGGAGCCGCCGCCGGGGACACAGCCCTGCCCTGAAGCGACCGCCCTCCCGCGGGTCTGAGTCACGGCGGCTCCCGCCCCGGCCGCGCTGCGCCCGCCCCGGCCCCGGCCGCTCGGAGCCCCCGCTCCCGGGCAGCCCCTTCGCCCGCAGCCCCGCTCCGCCCCGCGCCGGGACCGSAGCGGCGCCGGTGTCGCAATGCCGGGGCAGCTCCCTCTTCCCGGGCCGTGTTGCAACACTCTTTTCCCGGATCCCGGAACAGTTTCGGCGCTCGGAGCAACTCCCTTTCTCCGGATCCCGGCGCGGTCCCGGATCCCGGCGCAGTCCCGGATCCCGAATAGCCCCAGATCCCGGCGCGGTCCCGGATCCCGAATAGCCCCGGATCCCGGCGCGGTCCCGGATCCCGAATAGCCCCGGATCCCGGCGCAGTCCCAGATCCCAGCGCGGTCCCGTATCCTGGCGCCGTTCCCACTCCCCGAACCCCCACACAACCCCGGTGTCCCGGTGTCCCGATCCCGGCGCGGTCCCGGATCCCGGCGCGGTCTCCGCTCCCCGAACCCCCGCACAGTCCCGGTGTCCCGGATCCCGGCGCAGTCCTGGATCCCGGCGCGGTCCCCGCTCCCCGAACCCCCGCACAGTCCCGGATCCCCGAACCCCCGCACAGCCCCGGTGTCCCGGCGCCCCGATCCCCGCGCAGCTCCTTGCCCCGCGCCCCTGTGTAGCATCGCGGGCCGAGCGGGGCCGGGGCGGCTCCCGCGGGGCGGAGCGGGGCGGGGAGGGCGCCCAGCCGGGACCGCCCCCGCTCCGGCCCCGGGGGAACCCCTGGGCTGGGGGCTGCCCAACCCTCCGCCACGAGCAGAGCCCCCTTGCCCTGGGGCCGTCCTGCAGCAGGAACGGGGCTCCCACGGCATTCCCAGCCCCCGGAGCGCGGCGCTCCCAGCCTGTCCCAGGGGGCTTTTTGGCGCCCGGTGGTACCTGCTCCAGACTGGGGCCCTTACCTGTCCCCCTTTCCCACCTCCCGCCTTCCTCYGTGTGCCTCCTTGTTTGCATTTCTGCTCCGGGGCCTTTCCTGGCTCTAACTGAGCAGGAACACGACGTGCGGACAGCTCTGAGCCCCGGGCCGTGGGGAAGGGGCCTCACGTCCCCCCGAACACGCTGCAGGGGACACTTTCCAACGGGGACACAGCAGGGAGCGGGTGCAGAGCAGCCAAGGCTGTGGGAACAATCCTGTTCCAGGCCGGTCCTGCCGGGAAGCGGGAGGCGGTGGCAGCGATCCAAGGGCACGGAGCCACGTTGAGGGTGTTTTCCCTTAAGGAACGGCCGGCGCTTCGCGAGCGGCAGCGAGGGGAGTCAAGGCCAGAGTGAGATAATTCYGGCTAGAAAGACTAAAACCCACGAAGCGGCACCGATATTAACTGGAGCATCAGAAGGAGGGTCATGCCAGGCCCCCTTCGTCTCGATGACTGCGAAAATGATGCTCTCCGGGACCAAAAGTGCCCCGTGATCCCTTGAAAGTGGGTTCAGGATAAGAAAAAATCAGGAAAGGAGCAGGAGCAGGGATGGAGGCGGAAAACGCCCCTGGAAGCAGCTGGGGAGCAGAGCAGAGGGAAGGGGATGGGGTTTTACTGTGGGGAGGAGCAGCGTGCGGAGCAGCTCCCTGYTCCGTGGTGCGGGAAGGGATCCGCATCCAGCGGGAACGAGGGGTGTCCGGAAAGGAGAAGGAAGAGGCAGCCGGATGGCCTGGGCGGGTGTGGAAGCGTGTGGCCGAGCCGGGGAACACAGAGACACACAGGGCACGGAAGGAGGAGCTGCCAGGACACAGAACTGGAAATTCCTGCAGGTTCATGGAGTGACCGGGAAGAGGCGGGAGATGGTCGCCCAGGGCCGTTTTAGTTGCTCGGATGACACAAATGTTGCTGGGGAAGTGGAGCAGAGAAAAAGCTGGGATAAATCAGGAGAGGAGGAGTCAAATCCATATCCATCCTCAGGAGGCCTTTGGGCTGTGGAGTGTGAACGCGGGCAGTGACTGGAGGGCAGGGGGGCCCACGGGCACCCCRGGCTCCACGCGGGCCCTGGTGGGASCCRCACGGGGGATGAGAGGGCTCCAAGGGCGCAGATAGGGTGAGCCAGGGTGCCGTCCCGCTCCGCTCTGCACGYGGTGACAACGGCCTGTGCTCAGGAGACACGCAGGGGAGTCAAGGCCGAAGGGAGATAAACCCAGCCGGGAAGGATGGAAAACACCAAGCGGCACCGGCACGATGGGAAGCGGCGGGAGGCAGCCGGGCCGCCTGGCCGCCCTGCCTGGATAAGGTGTGCAGGTACCAGTGACAGCACGCGGGGCTGGGGTGGCCCGGGGGACAGTGTCCGTGTCTGAAAGGGCTGTGTTGATTAGCCCATTAGGGTGTTGTTAGGGTCTTAGAGGTTCTACTGATTCGATAAACCCCAAATCCTTCTAACGAGGTCTTGAGGCTCCTGTTGAAGAGGGAAGGGCTGGGTGAGGGTCAGGGACAAGGCAGGGAGCAGCCACATCGCTGGAGCTGCCAAGGTCCCTGCTGAAGGGACCGGTCCCAAAACGGGGGACATCAGCCAGCGGGCCCCAGTGGCTGCTGAGATCCATGGATCTGGAGGCATCTGGAGGTCCGTAAGGGGCATCGGGAAGCACCGGCTCCCGACGCAGCCTCGGCCGGGGGCTGGGAAAAGCGGAGCGCGGATGCTCACTCCGCTTCCGTGGGGCCGGGCGGGTTCAGGTCCATCCACTGCGCGGGAGGGCAGAGCAGCTCGCTGTTCACCTGCGGGAAGAGGCGGCAGCCCCGCTCACCTCTGTGGGGTGCACGTGGCGGGGACAGCCCGGGGACACGGCCGCGGGGGACCTGCCACCCGCACGGGCGCCCCAGCGTGTGTCCCCAGGCAGCACCCAGGGTGCCCCTGCCAGCCCCAGCAGGGACGTGGCACCGAGGGTGCCCAAGTGGGTGCTCTGCCACGGTCCCAGGGGCACCGGCAGCATCCCCGGGGACACCAGGGCCCCAGAAACCCTCTGGGGTTTCCAGGTTCCTTGAGGGGAGAGCTGGAAATGTCCAAAGTCCAGGCTAAAGAGTTCTGGCTAAAGAGCCAGAGCACTCCTCAACTCTGTCTAYGCTAATAACCCCCACAGTATTAAACATAACAGCAAGGCCCGAGTGCTGCCCCCTTGTTGCCCACCCAGGGATGGTGCCGTGACCAACCCGTCCCCTGGCAGCGGCAGAGCCCCAACCTGCACCCAAACCCGGCCCGGGGCGGCTGAGCCGGAGCCGCAGCTCCGGCGGGCGTGGGGCAGGAGGCCGCGGGGCAGGAGGCCGCGCTGCTCACCTTGGAGGCGAGGTACTGCTCCAGGAGCAGGCACAGCTCCGCGTTCTGCCGCTGCAGCGCGGCCACCTCGCCGACCAGGGTGGCCCTCTGCGCCAGGACGTGGCTGTGCAGAGAGGGTCCCGTCAGGAGGCGCGGCGGAGCCCCGGGGCAGCCGGGAGCCGCTGGCGCGGGTCCGGGMGTGCGGAGCCCCGCGGGGCCCTGGCGCGAGTCCCGCCGAGCTGCTGCCCACGCGGGCGGCGGGGTTTGGCAGCCTGCGGGATCGGCCCCGGAGCGGCTGCCGCCTGCCCGGCCCCGGCAGGGCTCCCGGCCACTCACTGGTATCTCTCCAGCGCCGCCAGGAGCGCGTCCCAGAGCTTCAGCTTGGACTCGGGGATGGCGTGCGCCAGCGCATTCCAGTACTCCGCATCCTTGGAGCTGTCCCGTCCCCGGAGCAAATCCTTTGCTGAATCGTCCTTCCCCCTGAGGGACACAAAAACTCTGGGGCTCCGCGCTCAGCTCTGCACGGGTGAGGAGCAACCCTGGAAGCCTCTGCTGCGCTGAGCACTGTTGCCATCACCACACAAATGAGCACAAGGGCACCAGCTCTGTCCCTGGCACCACGGTCTCACCTCAGCTTGTCAAAATCCCGCACGAACGCCTTGAGGATCCTGAGGACGTCGTCGGCCTGGACGTACACGGCTGGAAGGGAGCCCAGCGAGCTCCGCGAGGACGTCGGCTCGCACCTCTGYGACCTGGAGCCGTCCTCTGCTGCGTCTGCAGCCGGATCCGGGGCATCCTCAGCGGCCGGGCTCTCCTGGGCACCAGGGGCAGCCTGGCTCGGGAAGGACAGGCCGCGCCATGGGCACTGCGCCCTTCCCACAGCACCGCATCCCTCGGGACGCTGGAAGTTCTCTGGGCACTAAACCCCCCCCCAAACAGTGTGCTCTCATTCAAACTCCCACCTCTGTGAAGCAGYGACCCTGCAGCAGGGCTCTTCCCTGACCCTGAGCCAGACCAGCCCTGGCCAGGCAGTCCCGCTTACCCTCCAAACCAGAGCTTCTCCAAAGTGTCCCGGGGTGGCCCTGCCCCGAGGCTACTCCTGTCCCTGCACAGGGACGGGCTGGGACGGGGTGCCCTGGTTGGGACCCCCACACCAGAGCTCTGGGCAGTCTGCCAGAGTGGCCAAGGCTCTGCTCACCTCCCTCGTTTAGGGGCAGGGAGATGCTTTAGGTCTGCTGGGCTGGGCTGTCCCTCCCTGGATGCTCAGGGGGTGTCCTGCTCCCTCCTTCCCGGGCCYTGTGTTCTGCTGGGCTCTCCCCACCACTGTTCCCACCTGTCCCACCTGGGTGACGGTCACGTCCTCAGCTCTGTACTTCAGGAAGAAATCCACCAGCTCGTACAGGTCGTCCTCGCTGTCAATCTCGAGGGCCTGGGGAGCAGAAGGGGCTGGTCAGAGTCCCTCAGAGACAGCACGGGAGCTAAATAGCGTTTCCCTGGAGAAGAGGGTGCCCCTCCATGGAAGGGAAGGTTGTTCTGAGGCTGGCTTCTCGATAGCTCAGCCAAATATCCCTTGGCCTCTCCACATGGACACAGGCTAGAGGTGACTCTCTCTCCTTATGCAGTTTTGCATCTTTGAAGGCCATTCCTGTCTCCTCTAGATGAACCGAGTCTTGTTCCTTACATATACCTGTCCTTCCTGTAATGCAGCCACTTCCTTGGACCGTTTTGGGGATATCGTGTCCTGCGTACGCAGCTTTCCCATGTGATCCCAGCCTTGTCCCAGGAAAGGTTTCCCTGCAGCCCGTAACGGGCCAAGCCCCAGCTCACCGTGAAGATGGAGTCGAGCTTCACGAGGGTGCGCTCGTGCCGCCCCAGCGGCTGCAGCAGCCTCAGCAGCTTGCTCTCGATGAGGAAGCCCTTGGAGACAACGCAGAGAAAGGGGAACAGAGAAATAGTGARCACCTCCGGCTGTGCCCAGCACAGGCAACAGGCAGAGAAACAGTCGGCGAGCTGGAACAGCCACCCTGTGCCATCCTGCAACTGCAGGCTAGGAGGGAAGGGCAGCAGAGGCTGGGGGCAGGAGGATGTTCATCCCCAGCCAGGAGACCCGGGAATAGCCACCTGCAGGAACGAGCAGGAAAGACATGAGCACGTTCAGTGCCTCTTGCTGAAGAAGGGCTGCAAGGGCAGAGAGGGATCGGGCACTCACTAGCGCATCAGCACAGCGATGGCCACAAGGACCTGCTCATTTGAAGTCCCTGGGTGCCCCTGGAGAAGGACGCACAACCTGGACCCTCAGTTTTGCTGGCTGTGCTTACTCTGGGCTGGGGAGCACACAGCTCGTCCCCATGCCTGCTCTGGGCCTTGCRCTTATGCTGCACCTTCCACGCACCGACTCCTCGCTCACGAGCTCCAGGATCCTCTTGACAGCCTTCCTGGAGATGTTTTGCAGAGGTGCCACTTGGTCCTCAGCCTTTTCTTGGTTCTCACTTCCTCCTTCTCCRCTGGCCATTTCTTCCTTCCCCTTTTCTCTTCCTTCCTCCTCTTCCTGTCCCCCACAGCTGCTCTCTGAAAAACGGAGCAAGACGGGTGAGCAGAAGGTCTTTGTGCTCCCCACACTGGCCCGAGTCACGAGGGGAACCACAGTTGTGCCCTGAGGCTCAGGAAGGCTCACTGACGCCCAAGGATGCGAGCTGGCTCYCCTGGTGCTTCTTCAAATGGGAACAGGAGGCCAAGCACAGACCACCAAGYTGGCTCAGCATGAGCAGGACACGGACCAGCCTCAGCCTGGGCTCAGTGGTTGGTGACATCCCCCAGCTCTAGGGAAAGGGGACTTGCCCTGGTCTGGCAGAGCTCTCTGGCYAACACGAGCAGGTGACAATAGTCCCTTAACCTGTCTGTGTCTTGTCTCCTTCTCCAAGCAACAAAGAAAGGARGGACAAAGAGGATGGGAGGGTGTCCCAGGGCCACAGGGGCAACAGGGGCACCAAGGCTGTGTGTCCCACCTGTCAGCAGCTCCGCGGCCAGCTTGGAGGCAGAGCTCTTGGTCTTGTAATCCTTGAGGGGGCCGGTGTTGTTGAGGAACCAGTAACGAGGCTCCTCCCAGGGCAGCCCCAGCTGCTGGGTGTGGATGATGCGGTCCGCGTCAAAGGCTCTGCGTATGAGCCCCTTGGCTTCCTCCTCGTTCATGAGCCAGACCTCCGTGAACTTCTCCGCGTCGCTGACAGCAAAATGCCTGTGCAGAAGGGAGACAGCCCGTGGAAACAGCCTCCAGGCCCCAGAGCAACGAGGCAGCTTCTCCCTGCACCTCGCTCAGCTGCTCTGGGTCCTGTAGCCAAGTCTTGAGGTGGGTGAATGGCCTGGCCTCCACACACCCCCACCTACCTCATCATCTTCTGCAGCTCCTTACACTGCCCCAAGAGGCGCTCGTAGTCGGCTGCCAGGTTCTGGTTCTCCTCCTTGAGCTGCTTCTCTTGCTTGGCCAGTTTTCTTCTCARGTTATTGAGCACGTCGTGAAGCCTGGAAAGGGAGAGCAAGGCAGGGAATCTCTGAGAAGGGCACCAGCTCGTATGAAGGCTTTGGGACTTGGGGCTACCTATCTACTCGCGAGTAGCCAGCACCAAGACCTGACCACGGTCCCTGAGCTGRTAGGGCAGAGCCCTGAAAAGACACTGTCCTTTACCTGTTGAGCTTCCTCTTCTGCTGGGATTTGATGATGGTGTTCTCCTCATCCTGCTTTTTGAGCACCTGAAGGTTGTACTCCAGCTTCTCCTGGTTCAGCTGGTAGGTGGCTTTTACTTTCTGGAGCTGCTCCTCCAGGGTCTGGCATTCCAAAGAGCATAAAACAAGCCATGAACAAGGGCCRCACTGAAGCCTGGAACCTACTGACCCTACATCCCAAATCCCCTCTTCCTATGCACATTCCTTCCAGCTCCCATGCACGTGGGCCATGGAGCTTGCTCTGGAGCTGAGGTGAGGGACGGAGGTGCTAGTTGTCCATGGTGCCTCAAAATGGGGAAGGGACTGAAGTTGCCCTCCTCCATTCTGCAGTGGGGCACTAATTTGGGCCTCTCTCCTCAACCCATCTGCTCATTTTCACGGTGTTTTAGGATCTACTCAACTCCAAAACCTCTACCCTCCTAGAGGTAGGGCACATGATGAAGGGAATTCCAGCCAYAGGCCTTGCAGGCAGCAGGTCCACGTGCATGGGTGGTAGTGTCCAGGTTTAATTCACTAGTCTGAGTGTCCGCCACACGTGAGAGATGGTAGTGCAGAAGTCTGACACTGAAAACCTTGCAGTGCAGTGCTTTACCGGGGAGGACTGTGAAGCCACGCATCAAAGCTAACTCTCAGCAAGCCCTTGCCTGCTCTCTGTTTTCCTTGCAYAAAGTCTCAACGGCTCAACCCAAAATCTGAATCTCAGTTTAAATGTTGTCTGCCCCAGCTCAAACCCCTGATTTCTTCTTGCATCTAGAGTGGACACAAAGAAGAGACCATTCTCCTTATATATATACGTATATTCAAAGACTTATCACTTCCCCACAGAAATCTCTTCCCTGCTCTAAACAGCCCCAGACTTTCAGCCTTTTCTCATGGGTCATTTATCTCAGCTCCCTTTGGCCTGTTCTAGGCTCTCTCCCATCTGCTCTAGCTCCTGCCAACCTGGACACAGGTACAAAGGAGAGAGGAATAGCTACCTCCCTGTCTGGGTACAGTGTGCCCCCAGCTACAGCTGAAGACATCAGGTGCATTTTTGCAACAGCTCCACATTTCTGTTTGTGAACCTTGATCCCCAAAGTGCTGCTGCCTCCCTCCCCTGGGCAATCTGTGAATGTCACGCGTGCTCTGTCACCCTGCACGTTATCCATATGAGGAAACTGCAGACTCAGGATTGCCCCACTGAACTTGCCCTTCCAGGCCGATGGGGACCTGTGGATGGTTACATCTCACATATGCTTCACTGTAAAACCTCCTGCGGGTTGTCTCTAGCCCATATTTCCAGGATTTCCTCTGAAGATACCACATGGGAAACATCATGGGCCTCCCTGGAGTCTAGGAACACATCCCATTTCTGTCATGCAGGCCTTGGCAAACAATAACCCCAAGTGGAGATCACAGGTATTGGAGAAGTCATGGGTCCTGGCTAGACATCAGAGGAAAAAGCTCCCAACTCCTAGGCCTGACATCTCTTAAGACCCTGATGAAAGAGGAAATAGGGCTGGTCTGACATGGCTTGGTCTTGAAAAAGTTCATCTTATTGACCACGATGCAGGAAGCAGCAACCCCCCCAACCTTCCCAGCTGCTTCGTGTGCTCCAGAGCCACAGCTCATGTGCTACAGACCCGGGGGCCCAGGGCAGACAGACAGTGATGTACGTTGACACGGGGCGGAGAGAACAACAGCTCCCGTTGCATGGGGCTGCACTGTGTTTACTGTAGAGCTGAGCTGGCCAGACACCAGTGCCAGCTCTCCTACCACGTAGCTGCTCTCTGCAGACAGCTATAGACCGAAAAATCCATGGGGTCTGTTCCACTGCCCTCCCTCATGGCCCACAGCCCTTTCTGTACCTGCACGTTAGATTCCAGCTGGCTTTTCATGGCGTTATACTCCTCCACACCCTGCACGTGCAGCTGATTCAACTGCTTCTCAAACTCTTCCACCTTTTTCATACGGGCAGCCAGGTCTTCCAGCTGTGGGCACAAGAGTCTCATCCACCAGCAATAACAGCTTTCCCCATGATCCAACTTCTTGTCACCCTAAGCAAAGCCCTGCACAGAATTCCCAGGCAGAGTGGACCATAAATGTGCCCTTCTGTCTCATACGTCCCTGAGGAACCAGCTGCCCTTTAGCACACAGTGTCTTTGGAGGCAGCTCCGTGCTGGACAGCAACACTGGTTGTGTTATAAGCCGCAGGGCCACGTTACCTCCTGGGCGTTGTGGGCCTGGATGGCTTCCTCCCATTTCTTCCTATTGTCATCCAGCAGCTCCCGGCGCTCTAGCTCAAACGCTTTCTGCAAAGGCAAGAGAGTCCTTCAGCATCACAAGCTCCTGCTTCTGCAGCAGTCTGGGCCGGCAGCCTTTGGGACAGGACTGACCCCAGACTGCTGCTGTCCCCTAACCTCTTCAAAGGGCCCCACCAGTGCAGACCTCACACTCCTACCACCAGTCACCCAGGGCCAGGACGGATGCTCTTGGTAGTCAGTAATTGTTCAAGTTCACTGGAAATCATTCTCCAGTGATTAGCAGAGGAACTTGATCAGACACTTGATTTCACCTGGGATGACATTACATTAAGAGGGAGAGATGCCCTTGCTTCAACAAGTATAGGTCTGACTCATGCAGGGGGACCTTCTGGCCTGTGCTCTGCAGAACGCCAGGCCAAACCACCACCATGCTCCCTTACAGCTTTTAGAGAGAAGAATAACAAGCCATGACACTGCAAGAGCTTTCCCATGCTCCTGACTTGCTCTGCAGGCAGACAGTCATTCACAGGAGAGGTTCCCCCACCGTACATCAGACCTACTGCTCTGGACAGCAGTCAGCCCAGCCAGTGCAATGAGCCTGAGGGTTTTTTGTGGCAGATATGGAGAAAGAGGGTGAAGGCTTTCTCACCAGACTCTTCCTCAACAAATGAATTGGCTACCTCAATCTGCAGAAGCTCATGCCGATAGTTTTTCAGCATGTTCCTGATCTGCTCCTCCATCCGCTCCGAAAGCAGGTGGATATCATCTGACTGCTTCTTCAGGGCAAACACATACTGCTCATCTTTGCTTTTCAGCTCCTGGAAGAGAAGAGCAGAGGCTGAAATTGAAGCATTTTGCCAGAGATCCTCAGAGACTAACTGAGAGGCTAATACCCAGACACTGCCCTTCCCAAGCACTGCAGATGACGAGGCTGAAGGGCCAGAGAGTCAAGAACATGCTGGGGGGAGGACCATTTCCCTCTAGAGATGCTCCTCCTCTCTGCTCATCTCACTGTTTTCCTGCTCTGCAGGAACCTGCTGGTTGGCCTTACTGCCCCAGGACACACATCTATCCCTGGACTGCCTGGCAACGCGTGGATCCCATCCCAAAGCAGAGGTGGTCCGTCCTGGCCCGGCGCCCACGCTACCTGCTGCAGCTCGTCGATGAGCTTGCTCTTCTCCTCCAGGAGCAGGGTGCACTGCCGCTGCTGCTGGTTCAGCAGCTCCCACAGCTCCTGCGGGATGGTCTTCTCCTCGGCCAAGGCCCATTTGGAGGCGATCTCTTCAAATTTGCAGGCGTTGGTCTTGGCTTCATTCTCCAGCCTCTCTACCCTGCAGACAGGAGGGAGACCGAGACAAATGCAAGGGGGACAGCAGGCAGCCCAGCTGCTCCCGCCACGACTCGATGCCCAAGCCACATCCAGCACGCAGGAACATTTTCCTGTGAAATTCATCTGGAATTGCAAGTGCCAGAAAGACATCTTTGGGCCAGCACCTCTCCTGTAAGCCCAGCCACACAGCCCACCCCGACGCTCGCAGCAGTGGGGGCAGAATCAGCAGGTCCTGTCTGAAGGGACTGCGTGTGACTAGGAAATCAAACTGCCCAAGGACCATCCTTCAGTGTCAAAGCCAAGTGCCTCAGAATAACCCATGTCCGTATCCTGAAACATTCTTCTTTTCCACGCAGAGGCCCATGCACACTGCCCTGGGGATGGTCCTTGTTCCAGGCTTAGCCCTGCATGGGGATGAGGCCGGGCTCATCCGTGTGGACTATAGTCATGCCAAGGAACAGCCGTGCTGCTCCCACACACCCAGACCTGCTCTAGGGGTCGGTTTCCAAGCCCAGCACCTGCTTCCTTAATAGGATTCCCAGTGGGAAATCATCCTAGCAAGGGACAGGCCGCCTGCTGCAACCAGGCTCCTGCAAACCGTTCCTACAGTGCCACCCAAAGGCAACCAGGGGCGAGGACGGTTGGTCTTGAAGGTGTTTTCCAATCGTGATTGTAGGATTTTAGGGCTCCTTGCTCACCAAACACACTCTAGCAGAGAACTCAGCTTCTCTGGTGAGGCAGGACGGGTTTGCGAGGCCCCTTGGGCAGAATTGGAGAGTAGCTGAAGCTGGAAGGAACTCTGGAATACTTTGGCTCCTGCTTGCAGCTTCCCCATGGGAGCAGGTTGCGCAGGACCTTGTCCAGGCAAATCCTAGGCATTTCCAGAGCATCATGGGCCCTTGTCCCAGAATTTGGCCACTCTCACTGCGAATGTCTTGATATCCAGTTTCTCCAATTAGGAGCGCCCCAGGTTCTCACCCCTCACACAGGGCAGCCCGGTGTGGCTCCCTGGCACATCCTCACGATGTGGTTAATAACTACCCTTATTTCAGCTACTAGAGGGCAAACTCTGACAACAGAAGGTCCCAGGGCGCAGCGGTCTGGCTGTGATGCCCCATGACCTGCTGCAATTTGCAGCCTCTCCAAGTAGTCTTGGCAAATTAGACCTCCTCGTGGCTCTAGATTCACTCCGTGCTGTAAATTCAGAGCCCGTCTTGAAACAGTTACCGAAGTGGCTCCACATTAATCATTTAATTCGTTTGGGGTGCTTCAGACCACAGACACACTCAGCATCACACACACAGTCATTCCAGGACCACCATTCCTCTTTCCGTCCATTCTAGGTGAAACCACACGTCACAAGGTGTTAGGGAACATCCTTGACCAACTGGATCACCCAAACGAGAGGACATGGCATTAGATTGCAGCTGGGACAAGGGTTATTTACTGAGATACCTTTCAGTGCAGGGTGGTGTGTTCCCCCTCTCACTGCCCCTTGGGCCACCTCCTCTGTGCCCTGGGTCCAGCAAAGCTCGGTGGCAAACAAGAAGCGAGGGCAGCTAGGCCAAACTYCTGGAGCGGCTGCACATGTTGTAGCATTCCCGGTGGGAAGCCGAGAGCCCAGGATGCTTCTCACGAGGCAGAGCTGAAGATGCCATGGGTTTGGAGGAGAATAGTAACCAGCTGGGCTGTAGGGCAGCGGTGCCACCTCCTGAGGCCACCTTGGTTTGGGGTGCTCTGTAATGAGTCCGCTGGCCAGAACGTGTGTCCGGATGGGATTTTTTTGCCTGTTTTTTTTCCCCTTGAGCATAAACTCAGCATAGCCCTAAGTCCTAGGGTTTAACAGAGCGTCCCTGCGAGGCGAGAGCTGGGCCGTGCATTCGAGGAGGTGCTTAGGGAGCAGCGTGAGGGTCCTGCCAGCAGCGCAGACCCACCGCCCAGCCTCTCACCTCTGCAGCTTCAGCTCGGTCTCCTCCGCCCTCCTCTGCGCCTCCCTCGAGTCGGCGGCCACCTGGATGTTTGTCACCAGCTGCGTGCCTTCGAAGAGCAGCTTGGCCAGCCTCTGTGAAGGAGAGAGCGCCCGTCCGAACACCCGAGCTCCACAGCTGCCCTCCAGCGGACAGGCACTTTGTTAATGGGAAATCACAGCCTGGGATCCCGCCCAAGAACCACCTCCCACCCCGTCCTGGAGAGCTTGCATCACGCACACGCTCCCCACGCAAATGCTGCCGCGCAACATTATGCTTGGAAGGAGGGCAGAGCCAAAAGCCACAGGCCAAGGGCCCATGAGGGCTTCCCTATCTCGGTGCCGCACCTGCCTGCTCTCCTCAACCTGCTTGTGGCTTCCTCTCTGCTCCTTCTCCTCCTCCTCGGTCTTCTTTGCCTCCGCATCTTCTCCAAGGGCCTCCCTGGACGGCGGGAAGCAAGAGGAGAGGGGGTGGCACTGCCCAGTTCTGACTGAGACCCAGGAAAGGGGAGTTCTGTGGTAAAATCCTGCCCCAGGKGGGTCTCCAAGCCTGGTCTGGGGAACGACAGGGCCAGGACGCAGCTCCAGCTCAGGGCAGGGTCAGTCCCACCAGGCAGGGGGSACAGCGAAGGATCCCAGTTCAGCCTGCGCTTGGAGGAGGATTTGCCTCATTGCTAACGGGCTGGGGATCATTGGGGGTGTCACTGACAAGGGCCGATGCAGGAGGTCACCGTCCTGGTGCCACTTGTGCCCAAGGGGCAGGGCTATCACCGGGGTATCTGGGTACAGGAGCTGTCCAGCCGCCAGTTCAGGGACGTCCTGCACACAGCAGCGCTTGGCAAGGAGCCGTCCCTGACGCGGTACCGACCCGGGGACAGGACCCGGACCGAGGGTGACAACGCGGGCCCCGTTTCTCACCGGCGCTTGGCGTCGAGGCGGGCCGCGATGCGGCGGCGGCGYGCGGCGATGCGCTCCTCGGGCCCGGGGGTGATGAGGACCGGGCCCGGGCCCCGCCGCCGCCCCTGCAGCGACGCCGCCGCCGCCGCCTCCGCGCGGCTCATGCTGCCCCGCGACCGCCGCCCGCTGCCGCGGCCCCGCGTTGCTCGGCAACGCCGCCACCGCGCATGCGCGCGACCGCCACCCCCCCACTGCGCGGCGGCGTGTTGCTAGGCAACACTGTCAGTGCGCATGCGTAACACCGGCTCCYTGTCCACGGTTRATGCGGCCCCGCGTTGCCAGGCAACACTATCAGTGCGCATGCGCGCCACCGTCTCCCTGTGTACGGCTAATGCGACCCCTCGTTGCTAGGCAACACTTTCAGTGCGCATGCGCACCACCGGCTCCCGTAGAGCCGGCGCGCGGCCCTCCTGAGGGGACGGGCGGGTGGCGGGCGCTGCTGTGAAGGGAATGCGACATTTCAGCGGTGTCCCGKGTACCCCGCGGGCCCGGACACGTGGCCAGCACATGGGACATGGTGTCACCGACCGCTGACAGTTGGGGGCACGTTGGGAACAAGCCTRAGTCTGCCCTGGGCATGGGGAGCCCTCAGGGCAGGCTGTGGCCTGGCTCTGTGAGGCCAAGCCAAGAAGGCTCCGGCCATGCTCAGGTATTATGGCGTGGTTGCCCCTAGTCAMGTAAAAGAGGGCCCTGAGGCACTTTTCAAGACAGAAAAGTGAGGAAGGAAACAGCCTGTCTAGAGACAACCACAGGACCCGATGGCTTAACAGCATCTTGATCAGGTCCCCTCTCAGGCTGCTCTTCTCCAGGCTCAACAGGCCCCGCTCGCTCAGTCTCTCCTCACACGGGAGATGCTCCAGTCCCTTCATCATCCTCGTTGCTCTGCGCTGGCCCCTCTCWAGCAGCTCCAYGTCCCTCCTGTCCTGGGGAGCCCAGAGCTGCCCCCAACACTCCAGGTTTGGCCTCCCCAGAGCTGAGCAGAGGGGCAGGATCCCCTCCCTCGTCCTGCTSCCAACGCTSCTCCTGGTGCAGCCAGGAGCCCRTTKGCCTYCTTGGCCACGAGGTCCCATTGSTGCCTCGTGGGGAACTTGGTGTCAMCCAASGGAYRTGTTGGTCATTGGRAAAGRTCCCWTCCTGCAAGGTAGCGAGCCAYGAGCTCTACCTGCATGCTGCTCCTCGGTCTCTCCACACACCCTCCTCCCGTGATGGCCAAACACTGCAAAAAATGACTTCTTCTCCCTAAATGCTGTCTTTTCCTCACACAGAAGTGTGATGAACACATCCAGTGACCTCCTGTACGCCTGAGCCTTCCCCATTTCCCCAGTGTCAAGGACGTGTCAAACAACACTGCAAGTACGATCAGAAGCCACAGGAAACAGCCCCGATCAGGAGGGGAAGCTTCAAGGGCAATTCCAACCCCGCGCCGGACGTGCTCCACCAGCGACGAGGGGACAACCATGGAAGCAGGTCAGGCTGCGATTGCTCCACTCGATGTATTAGACGAACTGTAGGATTTAGACACCGKTCAAGCAACAGGGTCCCCTGACCAGGGCTTGTCCCAGCGGCACCATGTGGGCTCCGTTAAAAGTTCTGATCCTTGTAATCCCRTATCCAGCATCCCAGCCCTTCCCCTCATTCACTGAGAGCCAAAGAGGGTGACTTGGGTGGTTGTGAAGACCCTGGGGAGCAGCTGGCGCCGGGGGCTCCTCCTTGGGGCTTGGAGGGGATGATTGAAGGTGCCCGGGCGGAGAGTGCGCGGGGTGGAACCCTGGGGCCGTGCGAGGTTTAGCCATGAGCCTGGCTGAGCCCGGCAGCTCGTGAGCCACGAGCTGCCCCCGCGGCCGTTTGCGGGCAGCGACGTAACGGGCACAAGCCGAAACCCAGGCGGTTCCGTCTCCATGGGAGGAAGAACTTCCTTGGTGTGAGGGTGCCGGAGCCCTGGCTCAGGCTGCCCAGAGAGGCTGGGGAGGCTCCTGCTCTGGAGATCTTGCAACCCGCCTGGTGCCCCCTGTGCCCCGTGCTCTGGGTGTCCCTGCTGGAGCAGGGGGTGGCACTGGGGGATCTCTAGAGRTCCCCACCAACCCCAACCATTCTGTGTGACTCTGTGTGACGTCCCCACCAGTGGCACCTTCTCCTCCCTTAGAAGAGGACGCAGAGTCCTGGATGCCCTGCCAGGCTCCCCAGCTCCCAGCCGCCTCCCTTCTTCCATGACAACTCCCAGTGCGAAAACCATGGCAACCCTGGGGAAGAGCATGGCAACTCTGCTGAGTCCCGGAGCTGGGGAGCGGCGGGGAGYGCCTGTAGAGCCCCCGCGGCCGGGAAGATCCTCCTGCTTCTGGGCTGTGTTGGGAGAGCAGCTTTATTCAGGGAAGAGCCCCAGGCCAATCTTGTGGTCTTCACCCAGCAGAACCCGTGTCCAGGACCACCCTGCAGGAACAGGGACATTTCCTTGGTGTCCCTGCCCCAAGCAGCGCGTGCAGTGCCCAGAGCAGCAGGTTTCGCCCCGCAGGAACAGGGACATTTCCTTGGTGTCCCTGCCCCAAGCAGCGCGTGCAGTGCCCAGAGCAGCAGGTTTCRCCCCGCAGGAACAGGGATGTTTCCTTGGTGTCCCTGTCCTGAACAGCGTGTGCGGTGCCTAAAGCAGCAGGTTTCACCCCGCAAGGGTCCCCTCCTCCAGACAGGGGTTCCTGCTGTGCTGCCCCCATCTCTTTGTGGGTGTCCCTAGCGAAGGCCCCCTTGGCAGCTCTCCTGGTCACCCTGGTGTTTCCATCCCCAGGGCCTGGGGTGAGGTGCTGGTGGCCTTGGCAGCAGCCTCCCCACTTCCAGCCTCCTCCTTTTTCCATGGCAACCCCAGACACAAAATCCATGGCAACCCCTTGGCAACAGCATAGGCAACTCCGCTGGTTTCTGGGAGCCGGGGCTGGTGCGGGGCGGGTGCTGGGCTGTGCTGACCCCGGGGGTCCCTCCCTCTGCGCTCCACAGGCAGCATCTCCCCTCCTCGCCCTGCTGCGTGCCCGTTGCTGGCGCTGGAGGGGAAGGGGGTGTCTTTGAGGCCCCAGTCAACCAGACGTGGTCATGTCGGTCTCATCCTTTTCTCCTTAGCTACCCTCACCCTAGAGCCAGGACCAGGCTCCCCAGCACAACCGTTCCTCTCCTGAGGGTCTGGTCCATCTAGATGTTGCCTTATGAAGCGGCAGCRTGAGGAAGTGGTCTCAAAAACCTTTACGAGGAGTTTAATTGGTTATAAGCCAGTATAAGCAGGTCCCCTGGTTGTGTCTGCTTGACTTCTGCTGTGTCTGGGTGGGACAGAAGCCACATATAACCCGATGGACCCTGCAGGATGCACTGGGAGTTGAGTTGGAGTTCTTCACAGCCACTGGTATGATTTGAGCTCTGCTGGGCTCAGTGAAATGGTCTGTGCTCCCTCAACACCAGCAGGCCAAAGGCCGGGTGACGGGGATGGGAGATGGAGGAGGGTCTAGGGACCATGGGCACAGACCAAATTGAGGGGAAACAGCASAGGAGTTTCCGTGGATAATTCAGGCAGGACCCCCCTGGCCTGGGCTTCACCCCGGTGCCTACTGCAGCGGCTGGAGGGACCGTGGCCAGAACCTCGGGGCCTGTGAGCCCCAGTGGTCTTCTCACCAGGGGCCACTAGGTGGCAAGACCCGGCCACCACAGGRTCCCAGAGTCMCRGAACGGTTGGGRTTGGMAGGGACCTCTRGAGATCMCCCARTGCCACCCCCTGCTCCAGCAGGGACACCCAGAGCACGGGGCACAGGGGGCACCAGGCGGGTTGCAAGATCTCCAGAGCAGGAGCCTCCCCAGCCTCTCTGGGCAGCCTGAGCCAGGGCTCCRGCACCCTCCTGGGAAGGAGGTTCTTCCTCACACGGAGATGGACCCACAGCAGCCCCATCCTGGTAGCGCTCGGTCAGGCGGGTGGCCAGGGTGGGGATGGCTTGGGCGCTGCCAAGGTGGCATGTGCGGGACAGGACCCGCTGCTGCCCGGGCACGTCGTGCGGTGCTGGCAACCGGTGTGACCCGGTGCGACAGCCCCTCGGAATTCCTACTGCCGGGAATCTCCCTCCAGTATGAYGGGATTTGTGGCTTGATACCACGTTGCTGATGTGGCCGCTGGCGTCCCCAGGACCTTGGCCCGCGCCGCAAACCTGTCCTGACCCCTCTTCTGAGAAGGCTCTGGCCTGAGTCACTCAGGAAGGGGGGTTTCATCCCCGATGTATGAAAATGGAGCAGGAGCTGAAAGCAGCAGCTCTTGCCCCCATCCCAGCAAAGACGAACGCTGCACGGCCAAAATCGTGACAACCCCCCCGGTTCCATCCGAGTGTCTCATCCAACAACCTCCCCGTGTTTCAGGCCTCCGGTGCCCACGTTGTGCCCAGGCCTCTGGTTGGCATTTGCGAACAGAAGGGACCCAAGATTTCCGTCTGCTCCAGCCGATCTGTCGCGTCGTCCTCAAGCCCAGGCTCGGAACGGCGCTGGGAAAACGCTGCTGGCATTTGGCGGAGTAAAGTCAGCCCCATGGGAAGGGCTTTCGAATGAACCCCCTCTTTCCCCGGTGACCGAGGGCCAGCCTGCGGCTTGGTGGCCCACGGGACGGCGTGTCCCCTGTGTCGCGTGGCGCTGTCCTCGCCCCGGTGCCTCCTGCAGCGAGGCGGGGAGCAGCAGCCCCCGGCCCCGCTCCCCGGCACGAGCGGGTTGGTGCCTTCGCCCCTCGAGCAGCCCCGTGCTGGGTGCTCGAAGCCGTTCCCCACGAGCCGTGCGAGAGGTGCTATTAATAAATCCTGTCAGATTTTGTCGCTTCTCTCCGTGCCAACGGAGAGGGTGGTTTGGAGACGGGGGGAGGAGGGAGTGTGGGGGGAAACCTGCTTCTCGGGAGCGTTTCGTAGCTACGAGCTGGCGCTYGGTGCAGGAGCATGGGATGGCTCAGCAGGCTGCTCAACCAGCTCTCCTGTGAGTGCCGGGGCCGGGCCGGGCACGGGCGCCGCGCGGGGCTGGGCTGGGGGCGGCAGCGGCAGGGGGGGAAGCGGCTCCCCACAACCCTTGCTCCCATAGGGACCGCGGCACTGCCCCGCTGCCTGTGGCCACCCACGCCGGGGAGCCTTGTCCCCTCATTTCGGCCACGGAGCAGCCCGGCTGTCCCCAGCGGGAGAGCGGGTGTGAGCGGTGGCAGGGACGGAGCCCRGAGCTCAGAGCTTGGAGCCTGGAGCTGGCTGCCAGCGCAGGGGGCACCGGGCTGCTCCGGCCCCTGAGGGTGGCTCCTTCCTGCCCTTCCCTCGTGGTGCAGACAGGTCCTGGTGCCTCCCTCACCAGGATGCTCCCCATGGCAGGTCCCTCGCCAGGATGCTCCCTCTGGTGGGTCGCTCGTCAGGATGCTCCCCATGGCAGGTCCCTCACTGGGATACTCCCTGTGGTGGGTCCCTCCCCAGGGTGCTCCCCATGGCAGGTCCCTTGCCAGGATGCTCCCCATGGTGGGTCCCTCCCCAGGATGCTCCCCACGGCAGGTCTCTCACGGGGATGCTCCCTGTGGTGGGTCCCTCGTCAGGATGCTCCCCATGGCAGGTCCCTCGCCAGGATGGTCCCCATGGTGGATTCCCTTGCCAGGATGCTCCCCATGGCAGGTCCCTTGTCGGAATGCTCCTTATGGYRGGTCYCTCAACAGGATGCTYCCTGTGGTGGGTCCCTTRCTGGGATGCTCCTGTAGCAGGTCACTCGCCAGGATGCTCCAGACAGCGGGTCCCTTGCCAGGATGCTGTCCATGGTGAATTCCCTCACCAGGATGGTCCCCGTGGCAGGTCTCTCACTGGGATACTCCCCATGGTGGGTCCCTCCCCGAGGTGCTCCCAATGGCAGGTCCCTCAACAGGATGCTCCCCTTGGTAGATTCCTTTGCYGGGATGCTCCCCATGGCAGTTCCCTCCCTGGAGTGTTCCCTGTGGCGGGTGCCTGTCAGGGATGATCTGCCTGGTGTGTCCCTTGCAGGGATGCTCTGGCTGGAGCATCCCTAGCAGGGATGCTCCAGGTGGCATGTCCCTGTCAAGGATGCTCCAGGTGGCATGTTCTTGTCAATGATGCTCCCAGCTGGTGTGTCCCTCACAGGGATGCTCCGGCTGCATGTCCCTCACAGGGATGCTCCATCTGGCAGGTCCCTATCAGGGATGCTCTGGCTGTGTGTCCATCACAGGGATGTCTGGCAGGCAGGTCCCTATCAGGGGTGCTCCGGTTGTCCTGTCCCTCACAAGGGTGCTCCGGTTGGTGTGTCCCTTGTCAGGATGCTCTGCCTCTCTTGCCGCAGCTGGAGATCAGGGCTGCCATGTCTGGTTCCCCGCTGGAAGGGGCTCCCTGCTGGAAGGGGCTCCCCACTGGAAGGGGCTCCCCGTGGGTGTGGGCTCTTTGCAGCATCCCTCAGTGCCAGCACCAGCCACAGAGCAGAGCAGGGCTCATTCGGGGTGGCAGGGCAGCAGGACGGTGGGTACCCCGCTTGGTCCCGCTCTTCTGGAGCCTCCTGATGAGCAAATCCATCCCAGAGGGRTGCCACTGGATCCAGTGGGACACGGGCACTTTCCAGGCAGCCCCAGTGAGGCCCTGCGGCCGCTGCCACCCGCAAGCTGGCACCCAGGGCAGCGCCCGGCCCTTGGGGAGCTTCCCTCCGGCACCAACGGGGCTCCAGCACATCCCGGCGCTTCCCTCCTCTTCCCCCAGCTCTCCCTCAGGCCCGACGCATCCCTCAGCTCTGCAGACCCCCTGGAGGTGTTGAATAGTTTACCCTTGGTGTTAAATACGGGCAGCACCAGCTCCTGCCCTGGGGCCGGGGCCAGGACTTTGGTCACCYTCTGTTTGGGGACGAGGGCTGCAGGAGAGTTCTGCTGCGCGGGGCCTCCAGCCGCGGGGAGATGGGGCCGTGCGCATGGGGTGGCCCGGCCGGAGGCTCTTGCACCATCTCCYTTCCTGTCCTTGGGGCTCCCGTCGCGCTGCGAAGCGGCAGCCGCAGCCGCCGGTGGCCTCGGAGCAGGAGACGCCCTGGGCTCGGTGRCGCTCCATGGGGGCGGCCTGGAAGCTCCTGCGAGGTACGAGAGCAGCGCCCCAAAACCGCCCCGTCTTCTAGCACCGCCCGTGCCTCCCGGGTTCCAGGGCGCCTCGTTCCCGGGAGTGCAGGGCCCTGTGGTCGCCCCGTCTCCGTGCGTGTCGGCTCTTCCCGTCCCGCGGCGGCTCCGGGACGCGGCCGGCGGCTCCGCGGAGCCCGGCGCTCGCTCGCGCGCTTGCAGGAAGTGGGCAAGCGGGGAGGAGCGCGCGCCCGCCGCCAGGAACAGCCCGCCAGATAAAATACCTGCCGCGGCCGGCCCTCCCCCGGGGCGAGGGCTCCCACGCAGCGCCGCACGGAGCCGCGCGGAGCCGAGTGGAGCCGAGCGGAGCCGCCGCGCAGGCAGCGGGAGCGCGGGACCGGCCGCGGGGAGCAGGCGCCCACCCAGGTAGGTAGCGCCCTAACCCCCCTCGCGCCCCGCTCC
The DNA here is from genome assembly GCA_003342815.1 of Eudromia elegans. NCBI lineage: Eukaryota > Metazoa > Chordata > Aves > Tinamiformes > Tinamidae > Eudromia > Eudromia elegans. The sequence continues at coordinate 1,434,013 of PTEX01000172.1, forward strand.
GGGGTGCGACGTGTCGGCGCCGTCGCTCTCAGAGCCCGCGCATGGCCCCGGGTGCCGCCGTGCCCGGTGGCTGTCACCTTTGGGCTGGCAGACACAGGCCTCGCTACCGGCACCCGTGGTCCCAACCCTCCGCCTTGAGGTGAGGCCGTCTCGGCCGCGCTTTCCCTTCCCCTGCGTGGCCGGGGTTTGGGGTGCCGTCCGTGACGCACGCACGGCCGCGGTGCCCGCACGGCGCCGGACAGGCCCCCGGTGCCCCCCGGCCTCCCGGGCTCGCTCGGCTGGTGCCGCGCGGGGGCTCATGCCACCCGCGGGGGCCGGGGGAAGCGGCGTGTGAATCACTCGGCCCGCTCCGTGGCRCGGCTCTTACTCACGCGCGTGCACGGCGGGAGCCGCTTCCGCGTGCGGCCTCGCCGCCGCCCTGCCTCGCACCAGCCTCYGCGCGGCCTCCGCGCCGCGAGAGACCCCCTGCAGGAGCCTGCCCCGGCGCCCGCGGGCCGCCCCCGCCRCCGCCCGTCCCAGCCGCACGGACGGGGCGTCCCCATGGGGCCCCGCAGCCGCCCGCTCTGGGGAACCRGCCGCGAAGAAGGAAGCAGGAACAGGGCGCGCTCGAAACGCGGCTCGCGGGAGGCCCCGCGGAGCCCGCGGAGCCGCTGCCGCCTCCGCTTGTGTCCTGCTCTGCAGGTGTGCAGCTTGCAGGGTTTCCCGGTGGGAAAAAAAGTGGCRAAAAGGAGTAGTTCTGTGGCACCTGCTCGCTGTGAGCAGCGTCCCCCGGGGGAAGGCGCCTCCCAAAACCCCCAAACCTGGAATTTCCACCCGTCAGCAACGGGGCGGCTCCAGCGCTGGCTGTTATCTCCAAAGGCCGGAGCGCCGGCACCTTTGGGGCTGGAAACCCCCCTCCCAGCCCGTCCTGCTGCAGGGGAAGGGGAGCTCAGCCTGTCTCCCGAGGYTCTAGCACCGCCTGCGCACACCGGTTTGGGGGGATGCAACAGCCACGACGGGATATTTCCTGCTTAGAAACGTATTTTAACCGCATATTTCCCAAGGGAAGGTTAGGAAGTTTGGGAAGAGGGAAAAGAGACGCTCTTGGCTTTGCGTCCCGGGGAGCCGCTGGCCCTGCTCGCCAAAAYGAGCTACTTCCTTAAACTGCAGGACTTATTTTCCCCTGAGACGCGACCCAAAGAAATGCAAAGCGCCCCCGAGCTCGTGCAGGTCTGGAGCCGGCGCTGGGGTCCCGCGGTGCGGCTGCGGCCGGGGGCCTCCGCGGGCAGCAGGGACGCGGGTCGGGATTGCGGCTCCCCCCGCTCAGGGGTCTCTGCGTGGCCTGCGGGACGGGAGCCACTTCCCACCACTTGCAGGACCAGGAACCCTTCCCGCTGCCGGCCCCGTCATGCCAGGCTCCTTCCCAAGAGCTCCTTCCCCATTGGCCAAGAAGGCCAATGGGATCCTGGGGTGCATTAAGCAGAGCGTCTCCAGCAGGTCGAGGGAGGTGATTCTGCCCCTCTACTCAGCCCTGGTGAGGCCGCACCT
>PTEX01000172.1:1435804-1461567 GCA_003342815.1 Eudromia elegans
TTCCCGGGCTGCGTTCCCGCCGGAGTGCGTTGCTTGGTGACGGCGATGCTCAGGAGCCGCCGCCAGCCCTCGCTGGGGAAAATCGCCCACCCTCTTCCCGGGAAGCCGCTTCCCTTCCCGACGGGAGCCTCTGCGGGTCCCGCAGCCTCCTGCAGCTCCTGTTCGCTTGGCTCGGGAAGGGGCTGGCGCTGCTGCCCGGCCGCGGGGGTGACGTCCCACCATGTCTGCTGTCCCTGCGTCGTCCCCCCAGTGGTGACAGGACCTGCCCCCATCATGCCTGTTAGTGAGGGGTCCACACAGCCCCCCCCCAGACCAAGCAGTAGCTCCCTTAGCAATCGGAGGGGTTGATGGGCCCCCCATGCGCCCTGGAGCTGGTAGGAGGGTGGGYGGGAAGGCAGGTGCCGTGGCCTGCGTGTTCTCAGGAGGGAAACGTTATTTTTGCCCGTGTTCAACCCGTGTTGGGGTGGAAAACCACAGGAAGCCTCATGTTTCCAAGCAGCTGCRTGAGGGCCACGAGAGCCCCTCGCGCCCAAAGGCTCCGTGCGCGTTTCCCCGCTTCAATCCACGGGGATGAGCCGGCCCTGGAGCCGCATCCTGGCGCTGCGGGTGTCGCCAAGCAGCCTGTCCCCTGTCCCGCTGTCACCAGGGATGCGCTGGCACCTCCCGAGCGTCACAACTGCCTCCGCAGATGGTCCCTGTCCCCTCGGCGGCTCCGGATAAACAGCGCGTCCCTGCGCTGGGAACACGGCGATCTCTTTCCCCCGTGCCTGAGTCAGCGCCGGCGCGGAGCTGCCGCGCGTGGGCTTGACGGCAGCTCTYCGGGGGCTCCTGCTCATCCCTTCGCTCCCCGGCGAGGCCACCCGGGCCAAATAAGGGCCCCAGCGCTCARGCTGGGAGCTGCAGGAGGGCTGCTCGGAGGGCTTGGCCTGGCAGGAACCTCTGGAGACCGTTCCCCTCGGGATGCTGCAGCGGGGCCGCCGTGCCCAGGCCCGCGTGCCTGATCCCCAGCTCCTTCCCGTCGGCCCCACTGCGACGCTCCCTCCCTGCGCAGGCTCCTCGCGCTGCTCAATCATTAACCCGGCGCCCAGCTCCAGCAGCACCGGCTCCAAACCGGCTCCCTCCCGGAGCAGCTCTCGGGTTCTTCCCGTTCCTTCCAGCCAAACGACTCCCCTTCCCAGGGCTTCCCATGCTGCGTCCTGGCGCAGCACGCGGTGCAGGGTGCACCCGAGCCCGCCGGCCTCGCGGCACTCACCTTGCAGCCACCCGAGCCCAGCACCGACGTGTGCGGGGGCGGCGGGGCCCTCCTGCTCCGAGCCTCCCCCGCGCCTCGCGGCCTCCGCTGGTATTTGGGGAAACAGAGGCAGCGCCRCCGAGCGCGGCCACTTCCCGGCGGCTGCCCCGCTGCGGCCCCCCCGCTGCCGCCTCTCACCGCGGCCTCCTGCCCTTCTCACGCTACGGCCCCTAGATCAGTCCTCKGCCGGAGCTCGGCTGCAGGGCCTGGCTATTCGGCCTCTGAAGAGGCTGGTGCCTTTGCAGGACTCCTTCCCTGCCCAAACCTGCCTGGAAGAGGTCCTTTTTTTTGTAGCTGCCTTAGGAAAATGAGCCTTTATTTCTGTCTCTCCTCTCCTCTCTCCTCTCCTCTCCTCTCCTCTCCTCTCCTCTCCTCCTCTTGCCTTCCCTTGCCTTCTCTTTCATCCTCTTCTTCTTCCTCTTCTTCTCCTTCTCCTTCCCTCCTTCCTCTCTCCCCATCCCTTATTGGGATCTCCATGCCCCATCCCACCCGTGCGTCCCAGTTTCCCCATCCCTCCAAGGCTCCCCATGTCCCACCCCTCTCCATGTGCTCCATGGAGCCTGGCGCAGGTCGTTCCATCCGTGTCTCTCCCGCAGGGAAGGGATGCTCCGCTCCTAGCGGCCCGGGYGTCGTGAGGATGTCGGCGCTCCCGGAGACGCTGGGCCGCCAGCGGAGCAGCTCCTTCCGCAGCCTGGCYGGGACGCTCGAGAGCCCCATGGTGATGCTGCCGCTGGAGGCCGGCCGCGAGGAGATGCGCATCCTCAAGGTGTGCTTCTACAGCAACAGCTTCAACATGGGCAAGAACTTCAAGCTCGTCAAGTGCCCCGTCACCACGGAGATCCGGGTAGGTGGCCGTGGGGACGCGCTGGRGCCGGGTTGTGCGGCACCTTGTGGGTGCGGGTGCCCGTGCTGGCCGTGCTGGGGTTGTCCATTTGGCTGCGTGCTTGAGCCATCCTGCTGCAGCATCCCCGGGTAACCCCAGGTGACCTGGGGTTGTATCGATGCAGATCCCAGTGCCAGGCTCATGTCCCGTGGCCACCATGGACCCTGCTGGTGTCCCATGGCTGCCGTGGACCACGCTGGTGTCCCACGGCCATAATATACCAGGCTGGCATCCTGTGGCCACTAAGGACCATGCTGGTGTCCCATGGCCATAATGTACCAGGTTGGTGTCCCATGGCCATAATGGGCCATGGTGGTGTCCCATGACTAGGATGTGCCATGCTGGTATCCTGTTGCCACCATGGGCTGTGCTGGTGTCCCATGGCCATGAGGAGCTGTGCTCGTGGTCCCATGGCCATAACATACCAACCCTGCTCGTGTCCCATGGCCACAAGGTACTGGGCTGGTGTCTCATGGTTTTGTGAGGGTGACAGAGCACTGGAGCAGGTTGCCCAGAGAGGTTGCTGAGTCTCCTTCTCTGGAGATGTTCAAAACCCACTTGGACACCATGGGTCCGATGTGCTCTAGGTGACCCTGCTTGTGCAGGGAGTTGGACTAGATGATCTCCAAAGGTCCCTTCTGATTTCAGTCATTCTCCAGCTTTAAGTCTCTGCTCGCTGCAAGACTTGGCGCCCACAGGTCACTGCCAGCCACTTTGCAGACAGTGGAGGGAAGCAGAAAAGCCACCAAGCCTGGCAGCTCAGGGCACCACGGGGACACCTGTCCCCACTCCAGGGTGTCCACGCAGCTCCCCAAAGGCTCCCTCATCCCACTGGCCTGTGCCAGGACCTTCTCAGACCCATCCTGGTGGGCACGAGGTGCCTGGACAGGCCCACGAGCCTGGGGGGTGGCGCCATGCGGAGCTGCTGCTCTGCAGGTTGTGGGGCCACCGCGGCCTCAGGTGGCTCCTGAGGCAGGTTTTTGTCACGGGGAGCCCTGCAGGGCCTGACGGGCCTCTCGTGGCCTGGGCGAGCCCTGCGGCGCCGGAGAGGACAGCGAACATGAGTCACTCGGGTGTCCAGGCAAGACGGGACAAGCTCCTGGAGTGCAGATACACTGAGGGCTCCTGAGCACACGGAAGTTTTGTCCATCTTTAGGCTCTGCAGTCACAAGTAGCTGGAGACCGGGAGATGTGGGGGATGGATCAGAGGTTTTTTCGCTGTCCTCTTCCCTGCTCATCCCTTCCCAGCAGTGACAGCCTGGCGAGGACGTGGGACAGGCGTGAGCCAGGCTGTGCACTGCCACCAGTGTCAGCTTGGGGTCTCGCTCGTGGGGTAGTGCTGTGGRTCAGTTGTAAGCTCCACTAGAGTGCAAGGAAGGCAGCGAATGACCCCGTCAGGTTTCGTCCTGGTCCAAGACACCAAATCAAAGAGCTTGGGCAAGACACGTCAGGACTGCGGGTTGCTGCAGAGCAGGTTGGCCAAGGCCAAGGCATCTTTGAAGGCCCCAGGTGGAGACCTTTGGGCTAATATGTGTGCGTGGAGCTGTGTTCTTGCTGCAGGGATGTTTCTGCTGTGATCATGTTGGGGTTTCTCTTCATTTCCGAGCTTCCTACATTCACAGTGTAGATGGAGGCAGGGGCCTGGAGCGCAAGGTGCAGCTGTGAAATGCACTGCTGGGGATGACGGCGTCGGGTCTCACAGCTGCCTTTCCCTGCCCCTCGCCAGGAGGTGATCAAGTCCATCCTGGTGAGCGGCCGCATCGGGCCCGACATCAAGCTGGCCGAGTGCTACGGGCTGCGCCTGAAGCACGTCAAGTCGGACGAGATCCACTGGCTGCACCCGGAGCTGACGGTGGGCGAGGTGCAGGAGAAGTAYGAGTGCCTGCACCTGGAGGCCGAGTGGAGGTAGGCGGGCAGGGACCTCTGCGGTGGCCGGGCAGCTCCGTCCCCTGTCGGGGGGAAGGTGCCCCCGTGCAGAGCCGAACAGGGGGCTCTGCTGTGCCGCCAGGTATGATCTCCAGATCCGCTATCTCCCTGAGGATTACATGGAGCGTTTCAAGGAGGACAGGACCACGCTGCTCTACTTCTACCAGCAGGTCAGAGGGGTTCCTGGTGTCTCCTGACCTCAGCCCCAGCGTGTTGTCACTCTAATCGTGTGTGCAAGGCTGCCCCAACCACCCCGACCTGCCTCCAGAGCCACTGCCCCAGCACCGGGAGGGCTTCTCCTCCTCCCCAGCCCTCTAAAYATCGTGCAGCCACAAACCTAGCCCCACTGCTGGGGGTGCGGGACGGCCGCAGCACGTGTGGGTGCGTGCTCACGCCGCGCTCTCGCCTGCAGCTCCGCAGCGACTACATGCAGAATTACGCCAGCAAGGTGAGCGAAGGCATGGCCTTGCAGCTGGGCTGCCTCGAGCTCAGGTAGGTGCCTTCGGAGCGGCCCGRCGGGTGCCCTGGGGAGCTGGAGAGCTTGGAGGGGACAAGCTTGGAGGGTGTTTGCAGTGCCGGGTGCACTGGGGCTCTGTCACCTGGGGATAGGGTCCGGGTGCAGGGATGAAGGGACGTGCAGGTTTGGCTCCGTGTCTCGCTCACGATGCTCCCGTCCCGCAGGAGGTTTTACAAGGACATGCCTCAGAACGCCCTGGATAAGAAGTCYAACTTCGAGTACCTGGAGTGAGTAGACACAGCCAGAGCAAGCCCACAGCCTCGGGGTCCCCAGAACTGCCCCCTTACCTGCACAGAACCCCTGCCCCTAASCCCCTGCTTCTGGATGGGATCCTGCAGACAGGCCTTCAGCACCGACCCTCCTCAKCCTCCTGGGACGAGGAGTTAACCCTGCTGATAGGAGTGAAGGGTGCAGAGAGAGCAGGATGGGGGCCCTGCATCCCTGTCCTGGCAGGTTTGGGGCTCCCTCCCTGCGCCGATGAGACCCCTGCATTGGGACCTCAATCACCTGGCCTACGTCCCCCCATGTGCCACATGTCACCGCTCTGTGGTCCCCACGGGTGCTCTGCTGCTCTGTTAACGTGCACGGGGGCTCTCTGCCTTCCAGRAAGGAGGTGGGCCTGGACCTGTTCTTCCCCAGACAGATGCAAGAGAACCTGAAGGTGAGCAGTTGTGTCCGGGTGTGCCCGAGCAGGGGGGTGTGTGTTCGTGTGCGGGCACAGGCCTGCATGTGCAAGGCGGGCACACGTATGTGGTAGGGTGTTCACATGTGACTTTGCACACGTGTGGCCTTGCAGGCGCACGTACCTGCGTGTCTGCCACCCTTGTGTTCACACGGAGGTCTGCTCGCACACACACAGGTGCATCTGCTTGCACACACGTGTGCATGTACATGTGCATGTTCATATGACCATGTGTGTGCACCAATGAGTGCTTGTGGATTTGCAGACATGTGTGCATGCCTATCTGCACACATGTGTRACAGTGTATCTGCATGCACATGTGTGTGCATATGCATGTGTTTGTATATGTGAATGCACAAACATCTGCTCACACACATGAAATTCTATTTGCATGAGTACGTATGCACACACACATGGGACCGAGCATGTGCACGTGTGCATCCACACATGTATGTGCATGCTCATCTGCCCACATGTAGAATGTGGACATGGATGTATGCACACGCGGAGGCAAGTGGCACACACAYGTGTGCTGTGTACATGTGCATGCATGTACACGCATGTGCATGCATGCAAGGCCGCGAGCCTGGGGGCTGCCCGTGTGTGACCAAGCGTGCCCGCAGCCCAAGCAGTTCCGGAAGATGATCCAGCAGACGTTCCAGCAGTACGCGCTGCTGCGGGAGGAGGAGTGCATCCTCAAGTTCCTGCACACCCTCGCCACCTTCGCCAGCATCGACCAGGAGAGCTACCGCTGCGAGCTCGTGGTGAGTCCTGGCCACAGGCACCCGGCCCTGGYACCGCTTGGGTGACACACGGAGGACAAGGCCACCCTGCTCCGGGACTGGGCCTTGCGGGCTGGGCCTGGGTGGTCCCTCCGGGCCGGAGAAGGGCTCTGCTTTTGGTTATTTAGTGCACGGACGCAGCCACACGAGCCCTGAGGAGTCTCTGCAGGGCATGGCGGATGCCTGGAAATTCGTTTAGTCCCCCCAGGGGAGACAGAAAAAAATCCAGATCCCCTGGAGGGGGGATTCCTGATCCTGCAGACACCCTCATGTCCCATCCCAGAGGGGAAGTGGCAGCTTGGAGGGGATGTTTAGTGTTTTTCCCCATTCCTTGCGGTGCAGAGGGGACACCTGGTGGCCCTTTTTGGAGGATGGTGACCACTGCAAGAGGCTGTAGCTGCAGGGGGGATGTGGGGTGGTGGAAACCCCCAGCACTGCCTCCACGAGGTCAAGAGCAAGCAGGGCTGGTGTGACCAGTGCCTGGGAGGGGATCTGGGGCAAGAAGGAGCTGTAAGACCCATGTGTCAATGTTCCCTTGTGTTGCACCCTCTGCCAGGCCCCAGCATCTCCCCAAATCTCCCCTTGAAGGCCATTTTTCCCAGGTGTCCCACACTCATCAGGGCAGACGAGGATGGAGCTGCTTACAGAGGGACCCCCACGAAAATTTACACCWTCCTTCTGCTTTCCTTGCAGCAAGGGTGGAACATCACCGTGGACCTGGTCATCGGGCCCAAGGGCATCCGGCAGATGACGAGCAARGAGGCCAAGGTAGGTGAGCTGGGAGCCAGGGGCAGGACAAGGAGCTGGGGTCCGGAGCACACTGGAGTTTGGACAGACCTGGGGTGCCCATGTTGTGTAACGGGGCACCTGGGGACACGGAGGAGACCCCAGGGAGAGCCCAAGTAGTGGCTGGAGTGATCCGGGCCGCGTCTCCGGCCGCGCGTGTGCTGATGCTCGGCTCGGTGGAGCTGACGCTCCCTCCCTCCTGCAGCCCACCTGCCTGGCTGAGTTCAAGCACATCAAGTCCATCAAGTGCTCGAGCGTGGAGGAGGGCAGGGCCGTGCTGCAGCTGGGGCTGGCGGGCACCCCCCAGGTGAGGCACGTGCACCGGGCAGGGGGCTGCACACAGCTGTAGCAAGCGTGCCGGGCTCTGCGGGGGCTGTGGGTGCGATGGCGGTGCCAGGGGATGATGCCTTTTCTTCCTGTTGAATGAGGTATCATTGGGTGGAAGTAGCAGGGACTTAATGGTCTCCTGGTCCCTGGGGTGGTCTGGTGGGGGGCGCACGGGCTGGGAGCCCTGGGCACTGGGAATTAGGGTACGGGGAAGACAGGGTCCTGCAGCTGAGTGGGGAAGAAGGTCTCGGAGATGCTCTGACCTAGCTCAAGATGAAGGGCAAAGGGGAGCAATCCCCAGTGCCCCCTAGTCCTCATCTCTGGGTACACAGGGCTGGGGTGTCCCTTCTGCATGCTGGGCCCCGGCTCACCTGGACCCGTGTCCTTGCTCTCTCTCCTAGTCCCTGGCTATCAAGACGTCCTCTCTGGCCGAGGCAGAGAACATGGCTGATCTCATAGACGGCTACTGCCGCCTGCAGGGGCACCTGGAAACCTCCCTCATCGTTTTCTCCCGGAAAGGTGAGCGTGGAACCCAAGGGTGGAGGCATTTCCCAAGCAATCTGCTTCCCTGCAGACGAGCTCCCCTTCGTCTTCACAGGGAGCTGTGAGGGTGTGTGGGGTGAGCTGTCCCTCATCTGCCCTGGAGGCAGCATCACTATGGCCAAGGGTGGGCACGGGAGAACAAGAGGTGCCCAGGGTCTGTCAGGGACATCTGGTAAAGGTTTTCTGCTCTCTTCTTTGCAGAGAAGGAGAAGAGGATCAGCCTGCCACAGATCCCATCCCAGTAAGTCACACACGGACCTCAGAGTGAGGCAGTTGGCCCCATCCTGCCCCRTTCCGTAACCCGAGCCTCCTTCTGYCCCATAGGCACCTAGAGGAGAGAAAATCCGTGCTATCAGACAGCATAAGTGTGGGTGAGTTTTAGGCTYGTTTCCTTCCTTCACAGCAGCCCGGGGTGTCAGCAGGGCTGTCCCACAGCCTTTCTTAGAGGGGACCTGGGTGGATTTGGTTTTGGTGCAAGCAGACACCCCTGTGTCTGTGTGTGAGCAGAGATGCTGCCGAGCATCCTCCCATGAGCGCAGAAGCCAGGGCTGCTTCCATGTGCCCATGGGATGTGATGCCCTCGGGAGCACTCAGGGACCCTCACCATGAAGGGCCAGACCCTCCTGGGACACTGCGGGAAACAAGTGGGCCTGAGGAGCTGTTGGGATCGCTGCCTGAAACCTCTTTCTTGCCCTAGAATCYGATATTTATGCTGAAATCCCAGATGATCCCTCAAGACCAAGGTCTGGAGGTAGGTGTCACCCTGCCAGCTGGCCTGACTGAGCAGTGTGGGGCCAAAGCAGGACTCCCAGGACAGGACCCCACTGAGCTCACACAGATATGTGCCAGATCCCCTGCTGACCTGTCACACACCTCCTGCCATGTCCTCATCCCACCTCCTGCCATATCCTCATCTCACTTCTTGCCACATCCTCATCCCACCTCCTGCCACACCACCAGCCCCTGCAGGAACTCCCATATCCCCCATTTCAACTCATTTATTCACCCTTCAACCCCAACTAGGACAAACTCCCTTGGCCTTACATCTCCTCTTCCCCATCTTCCCAATTAGACCCTCTCTTTTCTTCTCTATTTCTTCCCTACCACAATTTCACATCCTGGCCTCACCAACCCTTCTCCCAGCTCCAAAAGCAGGGAGGAAGGCTATACCCACACAGCTCACCTTATGACCACCCTCTTCCTCAGAGAGGGGCTGAAGGAGCAGAAGTGGCTCTGCATGCCRTGGCTCTGCCTTTGGTGGGATCTGGCCTGGGTGGCTCTGACCACCCAGGGCTYTGCCTTTGGTGGGAGTTTCATGGAGGGGTTCCCGAGGGTCACCAAATTTGCACAGTGTGAGGAGCAGGACTGGGTGCAGCAGTTTCCCATGTGGCTACTGCCACGGGAGAGGAGCTACCAGCACCCACTGGTCCTGYTCTGTCTCCCCATCCATGAAGCCCAGTACTACGGGATCTCCCGGGAGGACGTCGCGTTGGGCAGGATCCTGGGGGAAGGCTTCTTCGGAGAGGTGTACGAGGGCATCTACACCGACCCGGTGAGTCTCAGCCCTCCCTGTCTCCCCGGTGGCGACAGCCAGCAGGATGGGTGAAACCCGGAGCCTCCCGCTGCTCCTCTTTGCAGAAGGGGGAGCGGATCAACGTGGCCGTGAAGACCTGCAAGAAAGACTGCAGCCCGGAGAACAAGGACAAGTTCCTGAGCGAAGCAGGTAGGCCGGGGTCCTGCTGCCCTTTGCTCTGTCCTGGCCAGCTCTGGGCTCCTCCAGCATGGGCACAGCTGCGCGGAACGGGGCTCGTGCTGCCCACCGTGGATCCCACCTCCCGCCCTGAGCCCCCTGATGCAGGCACTGGGCTGGGCTGGGCAGCAGGATCCTGCCCCGGGGCCAGGTCTCTGCTCACAGCGCTCGGTGCAGGGGCTCAGAGGTGAGCAGAGCGGTGGGGCAGCTGAGAGGTGGATTGTCCCCTCTGCATCCCTGGCTCTGTCATGCTGGAAACATGGTGGGTTGATACAGAGCTGCACTGGGAGGGAATGGGAAGGGATGTCGTGGGGCTCCTGCCTTGGTACCTTCACTGCTAGCAGCACCCAGGGCTGAGAAGGGCAACGCGGGTGGCTGGAATAGGCAGCTGATCCGAAGGGACATGGGGAGCAGAGCTTGCAGGCCAGTCCCAGGCTGCAAGGGCCTGCAGAGGGGACAGTCTGCAGGGGATCGAAGTGCTGGGGCCTAGAGATCCTCCTGAAGGCCACTGAAACCTGGCGTGAGAGCAGCCAGGCGTGAGTCGGCCACAGAGCTGCAGGAGCTGGAAGTCAGGGGGTTTCTCCAGCCCCGTCGCAGAGGTGCTGGGATATCCCTGGCAATTCCTGCTGCCCTGTCGTCTGCCTCCTCCGGCTCTGTGGCATCGCTGCACCCCTGGAGGAGGGAGTGGGTTCCCGGGGAGCACCCGTGCTCGCTGTGTGATGGTGGTCTCCCTGCAGTGCTGATGAAGAAGCTGGACCACCCCCATATCGTTAAGCTCATCGGCATCGCGGAAGAGGAGCCTACCTGGATCATCATGGAGCTCTACCCCTATGGAGAGGTGAGCAGCACTGGGGAGCCCTATAGCGAGCCCCCCCTGCCTTCTCCCTGCCCCACAGCGCTGGACCAGGCTGCCCACGCTTGTCCCTCACCCCGGCTCTGCTTTGCAGCTGGGGCAGTACCTGGAGCAGAACAAGCACTCACTGGCCGTGCCCACGCTCATCCTGTACGCGCTGCAGATCAGCAAGGCCCTGGCTTACCTGGAGGCCATCAACTGTGTGCACAGGTGACACAGGCTGGGCAAGGAGGCTCAGCCAGGGGCCTGCGTGGCAGCTCCAAAGGACCTGCTGGGCACTGGGGAAAGGCAAATTCCAGCATGGCTGGCTTTATAGTGGAGATGGATGGGACAAGGAGAGCAGCTCCTCTCAAGCTCTGGCCCATTGCGACGTGTGGGGTGTTGAGCATTATCAAAAATGCTGTCCTGAGGGAAGCAGTTCCCACCTCTCTGCTTTCCCTGGAGGGCCAAGTCTGTATTGAGAGACTGGGGGAAAGAAAAGACAGGGATGCTGAGAGAGAAGGGAAAGGTAGGGACCTGGGACCGGGATAGATGGGTGGGAAAGCAGGACCATGCCCTGTGAGCAAGCAGGTTGGCAGCACCTTTTGTTGTGGACCAGGGTGCAGGCCTTTGGCACTGGACAAGCTGCTTTTCCAGGGCTGAGCTTGTTTCCTGGCCTGAGGTCCATCCTTCTCCACGTTCCTCCTTCTCCCCATCAAGRGTCTTTCTCCTTGCAGGGATATTGCTGTGAGGAATATCCTGGTGGCCTCTCCAGAGTGTGTGAAGCTGGGTGACTTTGGGCTCTCCAGGTACATAGAGGATGAGGAGTACTATAAAGGTAAGCAGTGTGCTAGTGTGCCCTGCTTGCGTATGGCTGCGGTGGGGTGCGTCTTCTCCTGCCGCCGTGCTCCAACCGTGGCCGCTGCCTCTCCCTCCACCAGCATCCGTGACCCGTCTGCCCATCAAGTGGATGTCACCCGAGTCCATCAACTTCCGCCGCTTCACGACGGCCAGCGACGTGTGGATGTTTGGTGCGTGCTGGGAGGGGACGGAACAGGCTCCTTGGCCTCGTCGCAGGGCACTGTCCGAACCCACAGGGCCAAATTCTGCTCTCGGCTTCCTGTCGTGAATCCAGAGACGTGATATTATCCCAAATATGCCCTCTGGGAAAGATACCTAAAAAGAAGGTTCAAGACAGAGCTCAGGCCTTCCTGCAAATCAATTATCACTAGGCGCTTCCTCCAGGGAATTCCAGACCTTGGTGTCTGCTCAGGGAGGCCAAGTCACACTCCACTCCTTGCACATATCCATCTCCCAGCCCATTTGCGCCTCGCCATAGCCTCTAGTGCTCCTCTGTCAGTCTGTYCATCCCTGATAGTCCCTCAGTACACAGGAGCTTGGCTCCTTTCAGATCTTTGCAGAAGCAGGGAGCTCTTTTCTCCACATTTTCCTGCCTGGAGAGCAGAACCTCAGAGCAGCCAAGTGACCTGCCTGGACACAGCAGAGCACAGAGCTGTGACCAGCTCTCCAGACGCTGGAGAGAGCAGTGATTCCCTGCCTGGCTCCCGTAGCATCCACAGAGCTTGCTCCTGTGATCCAGCATCCCCTTAGCCACCCCATAGGCACCAACCTCTCCTCCCGGCATGCCCCGCTACCCGTGGCATCTTGTGCCCCCAGCCGTGTGCATGTGGGAGATCCTGAGCTACGGCAAGCAGCCCTTCTTCTGGCTGGAGAACAAGGACGTCATCGGGGTGCTGGAGAAGGGCGACCGCCTGCCCAAGCCCGACCTCTGCCCGCCCGTGCTCTACACCCTCATGACGCGCTGCTGGGATTACGACCCCAGCGAAAGGCCCAAGTTCAAGGAGCTGGTCTGCAGCTTGAGGTGAGCGGGGCGGCCTGAAAACCGAACCCACGCAGGAGGTCTCGAGGTCGCTGGCAGCCCCCAAGCCAAGGGGCTGCTTGGGAACCTCTCGCCAGCTTGTGCTGCTGCAGTGGGACGTTTGCCTCTCAGGGGCAAGTGGGTGTCACCTCTTTTCTGCTCACAGTTTGAAAAGCCTTTTTGGAGAATCATTCATTTTCACTTCAGAAAYGGTGGATAACTGCACAAGGCTTCTCTGAGCTTTGCAGCAGCTTCCATGTCTCATGACATCTCCGGGAGGTTCCTCCAGAAGTTTGGGCCAACTCACCCTTTAATCCACTATATTTGAGCCGTTTCCTTTCCCAGGAATTAGGTGGGCTCCGAGCCTGCAGCCGGTGCTGGAGCTGCGCAGAGCATCCTGGTGCTGGTGGYCTCCTGTTTTCCTCGGCACATCCAGTTTGTGAATCCCCCTGCACCGGAGACGTGTCCGGCTGGATGGGGCTCTGCTAATCCCCCATCCTGTTTTTTTTTCCCTTCACCTCCTCATGCAGCGACATTTACCTGATGGAGAAGGAGCTTGCCAAGGAGCAGGAGAGGAATAATCGCCACCGGCCTCCCAAAATCATGGAGCCACCGTCACTCCAGGAGCCGCCACCGAAGGTGAGGAGGGGATGGGCAGCATGGGCAGGACATGAGGGGCCAGCCCCTCTCCTGGATGCCCRGGGTGCTCTTGCCAGTGCGGGAGGGCTCTGGTTTTGCTTCCCCCAAGGACRTGTGCATGCCCTGCCTCCGAGCAGGAGAGGAGCCTCCCCGAGCTAAGGGAGCCAGAAAAGGATTTTATTCACCTGCATTTCTCCCTCCTCCTCTCCTCCCACAGCCCAGCAGGCCCAAGTACAAACCGCCTCCCCAGAACAACCTCCTGGCTCCCAAGCTGCARTTCCAGGTAAGGCTCCGTAGCCGGGATGAGCCAGCGGGGACCTGAGCGAGGGGTCTGACAGCTGAAAGCAGCACCTGGGGCTCGACCTGTGCTCCAGCCTGTGGGGCAGTGGCCGTGGTGGAATTTGGGTCCGAGACACGTGGCTGCCCAGCCGCTCCGCTCCGCCGCCTCCGCCGCGCCGTTGAGTGCTTCCCTTTGCCTTGCAAGCAGGAGCCAGCCCCTCCTCGGATCCAGCCCCGCTCTAACCGCGCTCGTGCCCGTGTTTTGTTCGTGCTTTGGAGCTTGGAGAGAGGCTTTCTCCCCAGGGATGGCCAGTGGAGTGGGTGGCCACGTGGCGCCCACCGCTTGGCCTGTGCAGAGAGAAGGGGGGTCTGTTCTCTGGTGTCCCTAGGGGCTGAGTTTGGTGGCCCTTTCCTTGGGGACACAGGGAAGGCCCTTAGGAACAGTCATGGGAGCTGAGGCGCAGAGTTTGGACAGAATTTGGCAGAATTTTGTGACGGGGCAGACTCCTTGGGTGTCACCACCGGGACGCCACCGCCTTGGCGGGACAGTGTCTGCCCAGAGCCCCAGGACAGAGTCTGCAGGAGCCGCCGCTCTTTGGGGCTCTCCTTGCAGGACGGGTAGGGGTTTGGGTAGGGGAGTGAGACGAGGCAGCCGCCGGGCTCAAGCCAACAGGACACAGAGGAAGAGCCCCCATTCCCGAGCCAGCCACGGGCGCTGGGATGGAGGGAGCCCCATTCCCCCCGCCCTGGTGGAAAAGCCGCTCTCCCAAGYGCGCTCCGCTCGCCCGTCCGTCCAGCCCTCCGTCTGTCCGCGCCCACTAACGCCTCTTGTGCCGCGCTCCGTGCCGTCCCCGTGCCCTCCGCAGGTGCCCGAGGGCCTGTGCGCCAGCTCGCCCACGCTCACCAGCCCCGTGGAGTACCAGTCGCCCGCGAGCTCCCTGCACACGCCGCCGCTCAACCGCCACCACGTCCTCAAGCGCCACAGCATGAGGGTAAGCGGCGCTGCCCCCGGCCTCGCTTCCCCCGCGCCGTGTTGCATCGCCGTTGCACGCGGGGCGGGAGGGGGGCCGGGGGGCTGCAGCGTGCTCCGCTTCGCTGCCTGCTGCGGCCACACCGCGCTCGCCCACGGGAGGGTCAGATCCTGCCTGCGCCCGGCTCGGATGGAGCCTGCAAGGCCCCGGCCGCGCGCGGTGGCAGCGGCTCCCGCCGTCCCCGCCGCCGTCCCCGACATCTCCCACCCTGCCAGGAGGAGGATTTCCTGCGGCCCAGCAGCAGGGAGGAGGCGCAGAAGCTCTGGGAGCTGGAGCGCCTCAGGATGCGGCAGGTCCTGGACAAGCAGCAGAAGCAGATGGTGGAGGACTACCAGTGGCTGAGGCAGGAGGAGAAGTCCCTGGTGAGCCCCAGACCTGCCTCCCTTTGGCCCCTGCAGGGCCCCGGGCAAAATGTCCCCGCTTACAGCAGCGCCTCGGTGACATTTTTTCCCCTGAGCATTTCGCAGCGTGGGTTTTCCACTTACTGCAGTCATTAAGGTCACTTTTCACGGCTGGAAAAGCTGGTTTTCCCCAGGAAGAACGGCCTCTGGCGTAACCGCAACGCTCCCACCTCCTTATTTTCCGCACTCGGTTGAGAATTTCGCAGAGCGGCTTTGGGAAACGAATATTTTGAAACTCGGGGAATTTTTCAAACCTTGCAATCTCMTTTTAATGGGCTTTTGTAACACTTCTTAAATAAGGAATTAAGATAGCTAATGGGTGACTAATGCATCATCTTTTAGTGAGACAGGCTTGGAAGAGGGGGGAAAAAAAAAAAAAAAAACCAAAGGGTCTTTTATTAGATCAACTGACGTAGCTGGAAAAGAACCAACCCGATTGCCCCCCGATCCGGGGGCCGAAGCAGCTCTACGTGATGAGCAGCTGGAGGCAATCGCTTGAATTAACCTTAATTATTCTGAGCCGCAGTTGGAGGGAGCTGGTGGCCCTGGGGTAGGGGAGCAGATGGGGATGGAGGGATGGAGCTGGGCAGGCTCTTCCTTGCAGAGCAGGGAGCGGGATGCAGGGGGAGTGCTGGGCTGTGAAGCCTGGACCTCTTCCCTACCCCTGGGCCCAGCAGAGCTGGGAAAACGTGTTCCCGTCATTTGTTTTCCCAGGGGTTGGTCTCAATGGAGCAGCAGTGTTTTATCCTGGCCCCTGTCAGGCAGTGCAAGAGGGGCTGGTGCTGCTTTCCCYGCTCCAAAGTCAGGGGATGGAGTCCAAAATAGAGGGATTCTTGCTGGGCAGGTGGGGGGGGCTCTGCGTGTGCAGTCCTGTGTCATCCAGCGAGGCAGCCGCCCAGCCAGGTGAAAACTCCTGTGACACCAATGGGGAGAAAACCCCAAATCCCCACTAAGCCTTGTGGAAAGCAGCTAGAAAAGAGGGAGTCCCTCGGAGCAGCTTCCTGGGGAACGYGGGGGCATCTCCCAGGCCGGCTCCCCCCGACCTCGGTGCCTCTGATGGGGCTCTTCCCGCCTTGCAGGACCCCACGGTGTTCATGAACAACAACCTCCCGCCGGTGAGTGGTGCCAAGCGGGCGCGGGGGACCCTGGTGGCAGGGGCTGCGGCRGGACCTTCCGCTGGGGACACCAGAGGGGCTCCTTGGGTGGCGGCAGCGGTGCCGTGTCCGAGCTCCCCAGCATGTGCCCAGCACYGTTTTAGCAGGGGAAAAACACATCCAGGGACGTTAAGGGGTGAAATCCGTGTGGTCCAGGACAAGGTCCTGGCGTGGGCCCTCCCGAGGGTTGCTCCTCCGTCTTCCCTCTCTCCGGCCGCATGTTGCCACCTCCTAACTTGCTCTGTGTTTCTTCCCCCGGCAGCTGCTCCCGGAGAAGGAGACGGATTACAGTGAGTGCTGGGGCAGGGCCCGGGTGGGGGCCGCACGGGGGGCTCTCCGGGGCAACGCCGCGGGGTGGGCGGCAGCCCGGGAGTGACCTCCCTCCTTTCCCTTACTGACGCCGCAGCGGAGTTCACGGGGCCCCCGCGGAAGCCCCCGCGCCTCGGCGCCCAGGTGAGCCCCCCCCGGCCCCGCGACACCCCCTTCCCGGTGCTCCCGGCCGCTCCGGGAGCCTTCGTCCCGCTCCACGGTGCCCATGGTGTCCCCCTGCGCCGGCAGTCCTTCCAGCCAGCCCCCACGGCCAACCTGGACCGCACGGACGACGCGGTGTACGGCAACGTCATGGAGCTGGTGCGCTCCGTGCTGCAGCTCAAGAACGAGATCAGCCTCCTGCCCCCCGAGGGCTACATCCTGGCCGTGAAGGTAGGCGGGGAAGGGGCGGCGGGAGCCGGCCTGGTTCCACAGCATCCTTCTGGGGAGGGCAGCGCGGAAGGGAGCGTTTTCCAGCGTTGTGGCATCCTTGGGTCGATGATGGAGTGTTCCCAGCACACTTCACATCTGCGGGCCCTGGTGTCGGTGGTGGGGAGTGTTTCCCACCCTGTCCTAGTCCCCCACGGCACGAGCTGCTCCCATGCCGGGGGCATCCAGGCACACGGCGAGCCTGGAGCCACCCCGGCGCCCTCCCGCAGAACGTGGGCCTGTCCCTGCGGAAGCTCATCGGCAGCGTGGACGAGATCCTGCCCGTGCTGCCCGCGGCCTCGCGCACCGAGGTAGGGCCCGCGCCGCGGGCGACRGCCCCRCCGCCGCCTCCGCGTCCTCACCCCGGCGTGTCCCGCGCAGATCGAGGGCACCCAGAAGCTGCTCAACAAGGACTTGGCCGAGCTCATCAACAAGATGCGCCTGGCGCAGCAGAACGCCATCACCTCGCTGAGCGGCGAGTGCAAGCGGCAGATGCTCACGGCCTCCCACGCGCTCGCCGTGGACGCCAAGAACCTCCTGGACGCTGTGGACCAAGCCAAGGTCCAGGGCAACCTGGCCAAGCTGTGCTTGGAGTGAGAGGGGCRCCCGGGGCGGGACGGAGCGGGCTCGGCAAGGGCCGGCGGAGCGCGCGGCGCCGYGGTGGCCTCGCCACGCTGCCCTCCCCGCCCCGCCGCCTCCCGCAGCCGGGGCAGCCTCCTCAACAAGGGAGCCACGTGGACACTTGTCCCTGGGGAGGCGGCGAGCCGGGGCTGCCCCCAGGGGAGGACGGAGGTCCCCGGGGCTTCGCGGCTCCCCGACGGCAGGGCTGGCGCCCGCGGGGGCCGGTGTCCCGGGCGCGGGSACCGTGTGCGTTTGCGTGTGCGTTGTACAGAAGAGGTTATTTAAGGAGCGCGTGTGGGGGCCGGGACCCCCCGCGCCCGGGGCGGCGCGGCCCCGCGTGAGCGGCAGCGAGCAGAGGAGGCTCTGCCCGGGCGGGCTCGACGCGACACTCGTTGGGTTTGGGCTTTTCCCCAGCATCTTCCCCCAGCGCTGTTCGTTCTGGCTGAGATAAAACCGTGCAGCAAGCCCGGGATCGAGCCTGTGCTTTCCTGCACCGCCGGGACCCCGGCATCGGCTCCAAGGCCCAGGAGGTCCGCGGTGCTCCGGACCAGCCCCACCGTGGGGCCGGGGTGCTGCTTCCCACTGGCAGATGCTCTGTCCGTGTCGGGCATCCCCTAGGGAGCTTCTCCCCTTGGAGCGAGGCCGGTTCTAGCGTCATGGCCCTGCAGCTCCAGGGTGGGCTCCAGCCCCATCCTGAGCCCAACGTCACCCCAGGGAGCCTCAGGAAAGGCCCAAGCTCCCGTTCTGCTCCTGCTGCAGGGCCCTTGGGATGCCGAGAGCTCCCACCAGCACTGCCTCCCAGCCTGGGAGTTTTTCCTACCCCTAGGCAGCATCCGGCACTGCGGTTCCTGGCTCGGTCTCGGGAGACGCTTGGTGTCCCTGGGGGCGCTGGAGCAGCGCCCGGATCCCTGGCGCAGCTCATCCTTCCGGGGCGCGTTGGAGCAGGGAGCTGTGGGCTGGGACGGGGTGAGCGGAGCCAGCGCCGCGAGGCCGGCCCGGCCCCACAGCCCCGGGTGCTGCCGCCCTGCAGTGTCCCCCAGGGCTGGGTCCTCCCGCCGTGGAGCCCCTGCGTCCCCCCTTGCTGCGGGCGCCCTTCCCGCCGTGCTCCGGGCTCGCGCCCCTGCTGCGGGAGGGCCCCGGCGCCCCTAGATCATCCCCGCCAGGTAGGGCGGCAGGAAGAGCCCCGCGGTGCCCAGGAGGCAGACGATGATGAACATCCAGAGGAAGGTGCGGTCGATCACCATGGCCACGTACTTCCAGTCCTCCTTCACCTGCGGGCAYGGAGGCGCCGTGAGCRCGACGGGAATGGGACCCGGCCCTCRGAAACCCCCYRTGCAGCCCCCCGGGGCAGCGGGGAGCCCCTCTGCGGTGCGTGCAAGGCCTGGGGCAGCGCAGCCCCCACCGAGGGGCTCCCCAAAGCGCCCAGCTGGGCCCGTCCCGGGTTGCTCCGTCCTCGGGACCCTCAAGCACCCCCAGAGCTGTGGGAAGCACCAGGGAGCGCCCGCCCGGCCGCCCGTCGAGCGCRTGCCCGGCGCTCACCGAGAGGTCGGCGTCCTCGGCGCGCAGGTGCTCCGCGATGTACTGCACGCCCYGCAGCGCCCGCAGCACGCCGGGCGGCAGCCCTTGCGCCGCGCCGCCCTCCGARGGCTCCGCGGTGCCGCGCGGCGCCCGGCGCGGCGGCCGCCCGCACACATAGCGGCCACGGGCGCCCGCGCYGCGCGGGAACGGCTCCTCCTCCTCCTCGTCCTCTTCCTCCTCCTCGTCCCACTTGTCGTCCACGTCGGTGTCGAGCCAGCAGCGGGAGGAGCTGAGCCGGGCGGCGGGCAGGTCGTAGGGCCCCGCGGCGGGCGGCGGGCGCCGCATGAAGAGCCAGCGCGGGAYGAAGTTGAGGAAGAAGCTGCGTACCCAGCGCGGCATCTTGTGCGTGCTCGGGGAGCGGTGGTGCACGTTGAGCACGAAGACCGTGATGATGATGGAGAGCGTGACGAAGATCATGGTGAAGAGCAGGTACTCGCCGATGAGCGGGATCACCAGGGAGGTGGAAGGGATGATCTCSGTGATGAGCAGCAGGAAGACGGTGAGGGAGAGCAGGACGGAGATGCAGAGCGTGATCTTCTCGCCGCAGTCGGAGGGCAGGTAGAAGACGAGCACRGTCAAGCAGGAGATGAGCAGGCAGGGGATGATGAGATTGATGGTGTAGAAAAGCGGGAGGCGGCGGATGACGAAGTAGAAGGTGATGTCGGGGTAGATCTCGGTGCAGCAGTCGTATTTCTTGGAGGTGTAGGTGCTGATGGCGTTGATGATGGCCCACTCGCCGCTCTCCCAGTAGTCCTTGAGGTCCACGTGGCGCTCCATGTTCTCCAGGTCGATCTTGGCCTTGTCGTAGCTCCAGGAGCCGAACTTCATCTTGCAGTTCTGCTGGTCGAAGGGGAAGAAGGTGACGTCGATGCTGCAGGAGCTCTTGTAGATGGCGGGYGGCACCCACTTGACCTTCCCGTTGGAGAAGAGGTGGGCCTTGGTCATGTGGGTCACGGCAAACTCCCCGTCGGCGCTGCGTGGGGCAGAGGCGCGTGAAGACCCCGCCAGGGCCCCGCGAAGGCGCCCGGAGCGCCCGCCGCCTCCCCCGGCAGCGCTCACTTGTTGTAGAGCACGATGTCCGGGATCCAGATCATCTCCGAGGGCACGCGGATGGAAGTGACGTTGTCGAAGTCCGCCGGGTTCCAGCGCAGCTTGTAGTCGCTCCACTCCTGCAGGGACACGGGGACGGAGGGCAGCGTGCCGGGCTGCCCGGAGACCAGCAAGGACCAGAGCAACCCTCCTCCTCCTCATCACCATCACCATCATCATCATCACCATCATCAGGGTTTCTCTGCTCCAGCGGCCCCTCCTGCCCCACGGAGCGGGAGGCTCCTACCTGCTTCAGCCAGACGTTGGTGGTCATCATCTGGTTCTTCTCGTCCTGCCGTGGAAGGAGGGAGCGCATCAGAGSRGGGAGGAGGGTTTGTTGGGAAGGAGGGAGCGCATCAGAGGARGGAGAGTTGGTCCCGTCCCCAGGCCTCSCTTTCCCCCAGGCAGCTCCCGCAGYGGAGCCGCTCCGGGCCCGCYGCCTCCATCCRTCCCTGGGCTCTTCCCAGGACCTTTCCCTGGGAATATCTGCTCGCTAGATGGCAGCAGGAAAGAGCGGATGGCAGCGCCCGGCTCCGAGGCGCTCCAAAGGCCTGGGCTGAGGGGACGAATGCAGCAGGAGAGGGATGCAGGGATGGATGGATGGATGGATGGATGGATGGATGGATGGATGGATGGATGGATGGAGGTGTGGATGGGAGGCAGGAGCGAGGAGGATGGATGCGCTGGCCCAGGGACAGCCCCGCGTCAGGAGGATGGGTGAGCGCACGGAGCCGCAGCAGGGTGCGGAGCCATGCGGCTTTTCTTGGATGCTCTCGCTGCCATCGGGGACGAGGAAGGATCAGGGAGGCCCCAGGAGGTCCCTATGGAGTCACCACTGCCCCCAGGACCCCAGGCCTCCCGGTGTCCTCTGACGGGGACAGAAGCCCAGGTGGGAGCTGCCCTGAAGCRTCTCCCTCCGTGAGCCCCTGCGGAGCTCCTGGGCCTCCAGGGCGGATGGACCAGCCCTGCCCGGGCACCTGGAGCCCTCTGAGAAGCCCCTGGGCACCTCCAGGTCTGTGCCCAGGGCTCGCAGAGGCCGCCTAGGGACAAAGAGACCCCGGAGCCCTCGAGCGCAGCAGCCGGGAGGCTCTCGGCAGCCCCGGATGCTCCCGGGCACCTCCTGAGCCCCGTCCCCCGCATCGACACCCGTGATGCTGCGGAGGCGGCAGAAGGGCCGCGTCTCGGGGGGCAGCGCGCACGCACCACGTCGATGAGCTGCGCGATGGAGAGCCCGAACTTGATGATGACGACGTCGGACGTGTTGGGCACCGGGCGCGACCAGCGGTTGTAGCCGGTGAAGAGGTGCTTGAAGAGCCGCTCCTCGGCGAGGCCGCCGCTCCGCTCGAGCGCGCAGGCACCTGCGGGGACGCGGCCGCGAGCGCCCGTGGGCACGGGGACAGAGCGGAGCCGGCCCCGCGTCACCGCACTGCGCCAGCCTTGGAAGCGGCTCCAGGCGGGAAGCTGGGAAAGGCTCACGGACCTTGTGGTCCTTGGAAGGGATCCAGGAGAGGAACCCCCTGCCCTGGGGTCCAGAGACCCTCTCATAGCACCCTGAAAAACTGGCCCAGTTTTGTGAGCAGGGGGCCCGTGGCCAACGCGGTGCCGGGGGGAGCGCGCTCTGCTCCGCGCTCTGCTCCACGCTCATCTGTCCTTGCTCACTGCCTGGATCCATAAATTTCTCCCACTGGAGAAGCACCAAGGGCGGCCAGCGAAAGGCGCCAAGGGAGATGGATGGGGCCGGAGCGGGACACGTGAGATGGGCAGCTCCCAGGGACTATGATGGGAGAGGGAGGTGAATTCCCATGAGCTGCAGAGGACAGAGCTGGACTCCCAGGCCAGAGTTTATCACCGGGACAGATCCACCCCCCGGGAAGCAGCGGGAAGGATGCGGATGCGGCGGGAAGGGGCGCAAGCCTTACCTGCCTGCAGGACAGCGAGGCACCAGGCGGCGAGTGCCGGGGTGCACGGGGCGCGCGGCCCCATGGTGCCGGCAGCGGCGGCTCCTCCGTGCCCGGAGCGGCTCCTCGGATGGGGCAGCAGGAGCAGCGGGAATGCAGGGGTGTCTGGCAGGGCCTGAAGAGCGCTGCCGTCACTCAGAGTGAGCAGAGGGATCGGGCGGCACCGGAGCCGAGGGGGCCAGGACGGTGCCGCCTCCCACCCGGTGTCCCCGTCGTGTCGCCCGCTGGGGATCGCGGCAGCTCCGGTGTTTGGGGGGGCTCTTGCACTGCCCGTTGTGCCAAGCCCAGGGAACAGCCCCTCGGGCCGGAGGTGCCACCACCGGGATCAGCGGGAAGGACCGACTGCAGACCCCCCCAACGGTGCCCCTCCTGCGGGGCCACGTCCCGCGGCCGGAGCGGCTTCTGGTGGCCCTTGGTGGCTGCTCCGGGGAGCTGGGACGGTGCCGCGCCGGCAAGGGGGAAAACGGCCCCTTCCGCAGCCCGGGAGGCTCCCTGGGGAGCTCCCATCCCGCCGGGGGAGCCGAAGCCACCGGGACGGCTCCGTTTCCGCAGGGTCTGAGCACCAACCGACCGCAGAAACACCATAACCCCCCCGAAACCGGCTCATCCCGAGCGTCCTCCCGCCCTCCCTGCCCGGGGACCGTGTCGTTCCCGACACGAGGCGTCTCCCCGGGCTGCCCGGGGCCGGGAGCCGTCCTTGCGGTGCCGCCTCTCGGGCCGGTGTCCGGAGCCGTCCCGCGTGCCCCGAGCCGGGCAGGGCGGGGATCCCGCTCCGGCGCCGCGGGGACGGAGCTGCCCTGGCTTCACAGCCGCTGCTGCGGGAGCCGGGAGCCTCCATCCCGCGGGAGCCCCGGGAAGAGCGGGAGCCCCGGGAAGAGCGGGAGCCCCGCGCGGAGGCTGCCGGACGGGTGGGATGTGGGGGGCGAAGCCAGAACTTGGTGCCAGGCTGGGAAACTTTCCGTGCCGCTCTGCTCGCAGCGCCGGGGGCGGCCCGTCCTCCCCCCCGTCCCTCTTACCCGCGAGGTGCCGGTCCCGCGGCCGGAGCGCTCCGGGGAGCTCCGGTGCCGGCGGCGGCTGCCGCGGCTCTGCCGCGTGCGGTGACGCCAGGGAGGAGGCAGGGCCGGCGCGGGGCGGGACGGGGCGGCTGCCTCTGCAGCCCCGGGGCTGCGGGACCGGAGCGCCCGGGATGGGGTGCGACGGGAGGGGAGGGGATAGCGGGATCCGTACCCATGCAGGGGGGTCTGGGAACCCCTGCGGCACCGGCTCCGCGGGGCTGCCGGGTCTCACATGGAGGGGCTGCCAAATCCACCTGGAAAACGCTGCACAGGGGATGGGATGGGAAGTGGGGGCAGGATCTCGCAGCCCTCCCCTTCCCGGATCCGTGTGTGCACAGGGATGGTGCGGAGCCCAACACTGAGTCAGCCCCCATCTGCAGGGCACAAATATGGGATGGGGACCAGGATGGGACCAGGATGGGGTCCTTGGGGTGGAAATGTGGAATGGGATTGGGATGGGCTGCAATCCCAGCACAGGGACCAGCCCAGGATGCAGACAGGGCCATTCCCAGAGGAAGCAGAGGAAGGAAGGACCGCCATGGGAAGGGATGCGCTGAGCTGGAGCGGTCTCAGCCAGTGTTTGGCTGTCCAAGAGCCGGTATCCGGGGCTGAGATAAAAGGCGAGCTCAGTTTGGGGTCCACGTGTGCATGCATGAGGGTCCATGTGCATGCACGAGGGTGCACATGTGCATGCACGAGGGTGCACGTGTGCATGCACGAGGGTGTGTGTGCACACGAGGGTGCATGTGTGCATGCACGAGGGTCCATGTGCATGCACGAGGGTTCATGTGTGAGCCCGTGCATGGCCCAAAGCCTCTGTGCATTCCCCTCTTCCTTCATTTCTGATCCCTTTGGGCTGCTCTGATGCTGCTCCGTGGAGCAAACCCTCCAAAGGGCGAATCCTCTAAATAAATTTCATAAAGTCCCATCTCGGCCACGACCGAGACCCCGGAGCAGCCGCCCGGGAGAGGAGCTGAGACAGAATTCCTCTAGAGGATCAAATCAGCAAGGGCGGAGGGAGGATCCCGAGCCCCCTCCTCATGGCGGATCGGACCAGCGGGCGCTGCTGCACCCTGGGGTGCAGGGGAGGCCGGGGCTCGGCAGAATGGACAGAAACGGGGATTATGGAGGAAAACAAATAAACAACAACACAAACAAACAGAAAACCATCAGCCTGAGGCCGGGATGTGCTGGGGGGGGCCCAGGCGTCTGGGCCGGGGTGCGGGCGGGGCTGGCGGGACCCAGGGCGGGAGCACGGCGCGGTGGGCGTGGCCTGGCCGCGAGGGGCGTGGCCTGGCCGCGAGGGGCGTGTCCTGGCCGCGAGGGGCGTGGCCTCGGCGCAGAGGTCGCGCTCCGTGTGGCGGCGGGGGCAGCCATGTCGCGGCGGGCCGTGCTGTTCGACCTGGGCGGCGTGCTCTTCGGGCCCAGCCTGCCGCACTTCCTGCGCTCCTGCGAGCAGGAGGCCGCGCTGCCCAGGTACGGCCCGGCCCGGCCCGGCCTGGCCCGGTTCGGCCCGGCCTGGCTCGGCCTGGTTCGACCCGGCGGCGCCGCTCCTGCCCGCCCGCCCGCGCCACCGCTGCGCGCGGCGCCGTCGGAGACACACGGAGAGCCGCGCGGCGGCGGCGGCAACACTGTGTGTGCGGCGCCCGCCCGCGCGCCTTCCTAGCGCTGGGAGGGCGGCGGAGCCCGCGCCGGGACAGGGGGGTCGCGGGGGGGGGGGTGTCGCATTTTGGGGTGTCCCCAGGCTCGGAGGAGGGTGATAAAACCCCAAAAACTCCMTAATCCACCCCGAAAAGACCCGTTTGCTGCGGGGCTCGGGGCAGCGGCGCCTTTGCAGAGAGGTGACAGCGCCAAGTGTGGGACGSGGGGACATAAATTCCCGCCTTCGGGGCCATAAACTGCCTCTTCCCGCCYGGCGCGCGGGGCCGCGGGTGTTTTACGGCCGCCGCGGGCTGAGTTACGGCCCCGGGGCGCGAGCCAGGGAGCCGCCGGCCGAGCGCATCGATCGCCCGGCCCGCCGCGCGGGGCCGGTGCCCGGCCCGGTAATTGAGCTGCCACCACCGGGAACAAATGGGCCGCGCGCCCGGCGCTAAATCAGCCCCGAAAGAGCCGCCCGCGGCACCGGGGCGCCCGCGGCCTCTCCCGGGCGCCCGCGGCCTCTCCCGGGGCATCCGCGGCCTCTCCCGGGCGCCCGCGGCCTGCCCCGCTCCCCGTGGCGTTCCCCGGCAGGAACCTCCTGCAGGACGTGCTGCTCGAGGGCGGCCCCGACAGCCCCTACGCGCGGGCCATGAGGGGGCAGAGCAGCTTGTCCCAGGTGAGCCCGTCCCCTCCGCGGGACCYGGGCACGTCCCCGTGCCCCTCGGGACATCCCCGTGCCCCTCGTGACGTCCCCTTGCCCGCTGTGGTGTCCCTGTGCTGCTCGGGACGTTCCCATGCCCCTTGGGACGTCCCCGTGCCCGCTGTGACGTGCCTGCCGTGACATCCCCATACCCCTCATGACGTCCCTGTGCCCGCCGTGATGTCCCCATGCCCACCATGACGTTGCCATGCCCCTCGTGACATCCCCGTGTGCACCGTGATGTCCCCGTGCCCCTCGTGACGTCCCCATGCCCGCTGTGATGTCCTGTGACGTCCCCGTGCCCGCCATGACGTCCTCGTGCCTGCCATGACATCCCCGTGCCTGTCATGAAGTCCGCATGCCTGTCATGACGTCCCTGTGCCTGCCGTGGCGTCTCCGTGCCCCTCGTAACATCCTTGTACCCACCATGACGTGTCCCTCGTGACGCCCTCATGCCCCTCGTGATGTCCCCGTGCCCGCCGTGACGTCCCCCTCCCTCTCGTGACGTCCCCATGCCCACCGTGACGCCCCTGTGCCCCTCGTGACATCCCCATGCCCCTTGTGACGACCCCATGCCCCTCGTGATGTCCCGCCCCCCTCGTGATGCCCCCATGCCCCTCGTGATGTCCCCATGCCCACCGTGACGCCCCTGTGCCCCTCGTGACATCCCCATGCCCCTCGTGA
>PTEX01000172.1:1462032-1504515 GCA_003342815.1 Eudromia elegans
CACGCCGCCCGGCCCTCCCAGGTCATCTTCCTGGACGACGTCGGCGAGAACCTGAAGCCGGCGCGGGCCATGGGCATGGCCACCATCCTGGTGAGGGACACGGAGGCGGCGCTCAGGGAGCTGCAGGAGCTCTCCGGAGTGCAGGCAGGTGCTGGCGACGGGATGCCGGGCGCGCCGCGGGGATCGCAGGGATTGCAGGGATTGCACCACAACCTTTGCTCTCGCCAAGTACGGAGATAAGCGCACGCCCAGTGCGGGGCGGCAGCGTCAGCGCAACGCGGCGGCCCCRGGAGCTTCTCCCTCGCCGTCACCGCCGGCCCCTTGTCTCTGCCTGCGGCTTCGCGGCTCTCGGGCTCTTGTTTTCCCGCTCCTGCAGGATGCCGGTGCGGAGCGGCCCCCTCTCCACCTTGGGCTCTCCTGGCTCTTGCCTCCGTGTGGGAGCAGGACCCCGAGCACGGGGCTTGCTGGTGTTTGCACCTCCTGCAATGCCCCAGAGCCGGGGATGGCCCCAAGGACACCCGGGACGCTCATCCCGAAGTCACCTTGTTTCCTTTGCCCCGTAGCTCCTGGGGCAGGAGGAGCCGCTGCCGACAGCCTGTGATCCCGACGACATAAGCCATGGATACGTGCCGATCCGGGTAGGATGTGGGGAGCCGCCTGGGGGGGCTGGGAAGCCAGGGGCGAAGGAGCTGGTGCCAAGGGGGCCGCTCGAGCCCTCGGTGCCCTCCGCAGCCCGGGGTGCAGCTGCACTTCGTGGAGATGGGGCACGGCCCCGTCGTGTGCCTCTGTCACGGCTTCCCCGAGTCCTGGCTCTCCTGGAGGTACCAGGTGAGGAGGGCGGCGGGCGGCGACGGGCTCCGTGCCGCTGCTCCGGGCGCTCCGAGCGGCGCTCCCGGCGGGGGGGCAGGTGTGGGGCGGGTGCTTTGCTGCCCGTGCGTTGCTGTTCCTGCGCTCCTGGCTGCCCCTGGAAGCGACGCGGCGCCTCCGCGTGCGCCCAGCCCGCGGGTGGCCTTGGGGCTCCGTGCCGGGTGGTCCCCGCGGCGTGCGGAGCCGCGTGCGCGGCGGCGGCGGTGCCGGGGCTCCCTCACGGCGCGCGGGGCTCCCCAGATCCCCGCGCTGGCCGACGCCGGGTTCCGCGTCATCGCCCTGGAGATGAAGGGCTACGGAGACTCCACGGCTCCCCCGGGTGAGCTGAAGGTCCTCCCGCGGCTCGGGGTGCTCGGGACGGGGACGAGGCCACAGCGCGGGTGGACAGGGTGGCCGGGTGCACCCGGAGAGCCTGCTGCGGGGATGGGGCCGGCAGCGGCTTGGCCGGGGGATCCCCCCTTCTTCCTGCAAATCCAGGGTGTTTAAGGCACTGCGAGGCACCCCGGCCAGGAGGCACCTGGTTTCTGACCGCACATCAAGGCCAACCCTTGGTGGCATCCCAAGGCCACCACTTGCACCACGACAGGTCACCCCGGTGACACCCCCCCCCCGCCGCCTTCCTCCCTTAACCCCAGCACAATGCTGGCCTTGGCACCGCGGTGCCCGCGTCACACGCGGCGGGTTCGTCCTGCTCGAGGGGCTCGGTGGCTGCGGGGYGCCCGCGGCCCTTTGCTCCGTTAGCGGAGGGCTCCCTCCTTAGCGCCAAGGGCGGCCGCGTCCTCGGCTTCTCCRAGGGCTGGGTGATTCCTTGGATGTGGCGGGGGCGGCGCGGCGGGCTCGGCCTCCTTGCGGATGTGAGCGGGGTGGTAAAAACGCTGCGTTTYGCCTCTCCTGCAGACATCGAGGAGTATTCCCAGGAGGCCATCTGCAAGGTGGGGCTGCCGGGCGGCGCGCGGGGCTGCGCCGGGCTCAGGACGGGGCCGCACGGCCCTGCGGGTGGTGGGAGGGCGCCGGGCGAGGAGAAGTCCCTGGGGTGCTCTGATCCATGGGCAAGAGCCTTGGTCCCCCGGGTCGGCCCCGGCATCCGCGGGGTGAAATGGGGGCGATGCGGGGGACCTGGTGGGCGCAGGGGAGGCCGTGGGAGGGCCGGCCCGGAGCAGGGACCTGACTCTTCCTCTCTCCTCCCGTTCTGCAGGACCTGGCGGTGTTCCTGGACAAGCTGGTGAGGAGCGCGCGGGGCTGCGCGCGGCCGGCTCGGCGTTCCGCTCGCTCCCGTGAGCTCAGTGCGGCCCGGGGGGATCCCGGGCACGTTCCCGCTTTCCTGCCCTGCTTCCCCGCCGGATCCAGGCCGGGAGCTGTTCTCCTTGCGCTCCGGCCCTGGATGCCGTGTGCGCCGGAGACCTCGTGGTACCTCCGACCTCTGAGTCAGTGCCCGGTGCCTCCACGTTGCCGGGGGGACTTTGGTTTTGAATGTTTTACCTTGTTTTGCGTCACTCCTGGACAAAACCAGGTCGGATGCAGAGGGAGCAGCTCCGCTGCCAGCCGGGCTGTAGCGCACGGGCCGCGAGGAGCCCCTCACCGCGGCGTCGGGGCTCGACGCCGGTGCACGGTGCAGCGTGGGGCTGGGTAGATCCCCATGGAGGGAGCTTGCTCTCGGCCTCCTCCGTGCAGTGCGTGAGCGGGCTCGGCCCCTCTCCACGCGTTCGGTGGCCTGGGGCCGTGGTGGCATTTGTGACGTTGTTTTTTTGGCGCCGGGGGCACCGTGCAGCCGAGTCCTGCCCCGCTGCGCTGCGGGGGTGGCCGAGGGGCCGGAACGCTGCGGACTGAGCGAGCTGCACCCTGCGGCTCGGGAATGCGGGCTGGGGACTCGTTTGTCCCCGGGGCTGTCCCCGCTCAGTGCCGCATGCCAGCGGTTGGTATTTGGATCCTGCAAATGTCAGTGAGCAGCAAGGCGAGCGTGGCCGGCACCCCCCGGCGTCCCGGTGCTCCCTGGATCCGTGCYGTGCCCTCCCTGGTGTCTGTTGGGCCGTGGCTCTGGGGACAGGGACGTTGGACCCCGCTATGGCCACCAGCAGTGTCTCGGTGGCCGTCGAGGGGGCGCGCGGGGCGGTGGCCGCGGTTCGGTGCCCTCCGCGTGCCGCGGCCGCGCTGGAGGTGGGGTGGCGCGCGGGGCGTCCCCGTCACCGCCGTGTCACCCGCAGGGCGTCGCGCAGGCCGTGCTCGTGGGCCACGACTGGGGCGGCGCCGTCGTGTGGAACATGGCGCTCTTCTACCCCGAGCGGGTGAGGTGCGTCCCGCGTGGGGCAGCCCCCAGGCTCCCCACGGCAGCGCCCCGTCCCCGTTCTGGGGGTTAACGGGGTATTTTACCCCAACCGCTGCCCCTGCTGAGCTCCCCCGGCCCCGCGCCCTAGAGCTGTGGCCTCGCTGAACACCCCGTACCGGCCCGCGGACCCTGAYGTGGACATCGTGGAGAGGATGAGCAGCATCCCCACCTTCGACTACCAGTTCTACTTCCAGGAGCCGGTGAGTCGGGCGGCGCCGCCGGGCCCGGCCTCGCCGCGGGCGGGAGGGTGGGGGCCGCCCGCGACGGTTCCCGCCTTGCAGGGCGTCGCGGAGGCCGAGCTCGAGCGGGACGTCGGCCGGACCCTCAGGCTCCTGATCCGCTCCGCCCACAAGGAGGTGGGTTAGGGCTGGGGGTGCAGACAGCAGTGGGGCTTCCACCCTGGATACCATGATACCTGAGCTTTGGCAGCGGAGGTCTGCCTTTAGGAAGCTGTTAGTAGGGACCAGGGTGAACACATCCCTGGGAGCACGGCTGGCCCCTCTCCTGAGACATCCGCCTGAGGGCAGACCCCTGGGACCTCTGGAAAAGGGTCCTGGTGGCGGGGAAGGTCCCTTGGCTGGTGGGGGGGGCGGTTGGGGACACGTGTGGCCTCTTGCTGTGTGGGCCCCGTCACCGCCCATCGCGTCGCCAACCTCCCTCCTCGGGCTGGAAGCCTCGGGCTGGGGGAAGAGCCGCGTGGGTGGCGCGGGGGCTCCCGTGGGGGCCCGTTCCCGCCCCGGGCACACGCAGGGCGCCCGGCCCGCGCTCACGCCGCCCGCTCCCCGCAGGACCGCCTGCCCTCGTCGCCCGGGTTCCACCGCGTGCGGGAGCGAGGTGAGGCCGTGGGCCGCGTGCGGGGCCACCCCCGTGCCCCCCCCGCCGCATCCCGTCCCCGCCGTGTCCCCGCGCAGGGGGGCTGCTCGTCGGCTTCCCCACGGACGCCCCCGCCAGCCGCATCCTGCCGGGCCCCGCGCTCCGGTACTACGTGCAGCAGTTCTCCAAGAGTGGCTTCAGGTGGGAGCCCCCCCATTCCCGGAGCCCCCCGCGCGCCTCCCGTGTGCCCCCCTCGCTCCATCTCCCCCCGTTGCTGCCCTCGCAGGGGACCCCTCAACTGGTACCGCAACATGCGGCCCAACTGGCGCTGGGCGCTGCAGGCCAAGGACAGGAAGGTGGGCACTGCTCCGGAGCCCCCGCGGGTTCAACATGTTAATAGCAATTAATCCATAGTTGGAGCGGGTCTGGTGCCAGCGGGAGGGTGGGGATGTGGGGGCCCCATCCCGGGGGCCGGGGAGGTGGGATCTGCGGCCACCTCCTCCGTGCCGGGTTGGGGACTGGGCAGCTTGTGCCCAAGGAAACCCCCATGCGGGGGGAATCAGAGGCTGGATGGGGGGAGCGGAGGCCCCTGGGGTGCCCCCCGGCCCCTGGTGTGGCCTCTGCCTTCCTCTTCCTCACCTGCCCCGCAGATCATGATGCCGGCGCTGATGGTCACGGCTGGGAAGGACCCGGTGCTGCATCCCGGGATGACGCAGGGCATGGAGGAGTGGGTGAGCGCGGAGCGGAGCGGGGCCGCGCGGCTCGGCGGGACGAGGGGGGCGCCCCGTGATCCGCGTGTCCCGCAGGTGCCGCAGCTGAGCCGGGGACACATCGAGGAGTGCGGCCACTGGACGCAGATGGAGAAGTACGGGAATGCCGCGGGAATGGAGCGGGAGTGGAGCTGCTCCCGCCGGGACGCAACGCGCAGGGCGCCCCACGGGGACGGGGGCACCGCGGGGCCGTGTCGGTGATGCCCATGCATCCCATCCCGTCCCATCCCGTCCCGTCCCATCCCGTCCCATCCCGTCCCGTCCCATCCCGTCCCGGCAGGCCGGCGGAGCTGAACCGCATCCTGCTCGCGTGGCTGGAGGGGCTCCCCGAGGGCGCTGCGCTGCCCCGCGTCCCCCGGCTGTGACGGCCGCTCCGGTGCGTCGGCTCCGCTTCTCCGGAGGCCGCGTGGGACGCYGGGACGAGCGGCCGGGAAGCTGGGATGAGCCTCCGGGAAGCCGGGACGAGCGGCCTGGCCTGGCGGGGCAGCTCCCACGCGTGGGGTTTCGTGCGCCGGTGACGGCCCTTGGTGCGGTTGACGCTGCCCCGGGAACCACGTGGTGCCCTCGAAGCCGCCGGGCAATAAACCACAAGGGCACCCACGTGGTGGCCGCGTCTTCCGTCGCCGCCGGGGGGACGTCGCCGCTGGAGGCCTCATCCCTGGGGACGCTGCGGGGCCCCCGGAACGGGCTCGCTGGGCAGGGTGTCCCTGGGCAGCCTCCGGAGCGCTCCCTGGGGACAGGGATCCTCCGAGGTCTCGGGGCAGGGCAGCAAGGGTCCCCCTGCTCTGCTGAGCAGCATTCCAGCCTGGAATGCAGCCGGGAGCTCCGGCTGCTTCCCGAGCCTTCCCTCCCTGGAGCCCGGGCTGGCGCTGGGCACGGGGTCCTGTCCAGGGAAGGGCTGAGCGCGGGGTCCGTCCCGCTGCGGAACGGGACCGGGATCTGGGATCCAGGGCTTGTTCACAGCGCCCGGGCTGTGGCGGAGGCAGCTCCGAGTTTAAGCAGGGACAATCTGCGGCATCTCGGCTGGATAAATCCCGGTGCGAAGAACAAAAGGAGGTTAATGGGGAGGAGGGGAATGGTCCGTGGCGCCCGGGGCAGCGGAGACGCAGCAGCGCGGCGCGGTGCCAGCGCGGCCCGCGCCCCGACCGCGGCGCTGATTGCGCCCTGGGTGGCGATGAGCGAGCGAGCCGCCCGCGATCGCCGCCCCGCACCCGCTCTGCGCCGGCCCTGCGGAGAGGAGCTGCGGGAAAGCGGCCGGGAAAGCGGCCCCCGGGAAAGGGGCTGGACGGGAGGCAAAGGGATCCGCGTTCTGCGCGGCCGAGGGCCGCGGCTGCCCCTGGAGCTGGTGCCTTTGCCCCCTGTTTGCACCTTTCCAGCTGCACAAGAGCTTGAGGGGACGTGGGGTGCGGCGGGGATCCCATTCCTTGTGTTTTCCCAGGAGAAACCTGCCGCCCGCACTAGTGCAATGAGCTTGCCCGGCCTCGGCCCTCACCTCCCCCTTCCTCCCCAGCCCTTTGGCCTCCCGCCTCCTCTCCAGCCCCTTTTCCAGGGGAAGCAATTAACTCTGCCGAGGGGAAGAAAGAGGAACATAAGAAAAAGGGGGAAACAAAGAGCGTTTGGAGATGGAGAGGCACGAGATGAAGCATGAAAGCCGCCCGTAATTACATTYTGCCTGTTTTCTTTTTAAAACGGAGAAGAAAGAAGCGGAGGGATGGAACAGAAGAGGCTGCGTGATTTCAGCTGCACGGAGGCAGGTCCTGCYGCTCTGCTCCCGCTCCGGGCACCCACCGCTCCGTGGGCTCCGTGGGCTCCGCGTTCCCTCCGGCTCCAGGGATGCAGCTCCGGGCCGGCGGTGCAGCCCCGGGATGCTGCCCGCCCCCTGGTTTCTTAGGAATATTGAGTGGCTGGAGCCACGCGCCTGGTTTTGCCCCTTGCAGTTTGGGAGTGGATTTTGCAATTGGGAAGCGGGTCTTGCAGTTTAGAAACGGGTTTTGCAACCTGGGAACGCGCTGGGATGCGGGAAGGCGTTGCACAATCGGGAAAGGCGTTGCACGGGTCCGGGTGGGCATTGCACAGGTCTGGGTGGGCATTGCACAGGTCCAGGTGGCATTGCAATTCCAGCGGGCGTTTCAGTCTGGGAAGGTATCGTCCCTTTATAGCCCAGATACACAACAGAGGAATTGCGAGGGCCAGAAATTCCTGCAGATTTCATGGAAAGGGGCAACCGGAGTGACACTCGAAGGAGGCCCCTGCCCCTCCTGCACCGGAGATGTGGCTGATGCAACTGCTGCGGGTGGCTCAGCTGGGCGTGATGGCTTCAATCACTGCAGAAAGCACCGAAAGCCTCTTAGGAGGCTCCTTAGGGAGGCTCCGGAGCCTGCTCCCGTGGGAAGGTGGGGAGAGGAGGCTGCCCTTGCCTTTGCCCCGGCTTGCAGCCCTGCTCGCCTTGCCCGTGCTCGTTAATGAGTGATCGGGGATGCACCTTGTCCCCGCGGCGCTGCGGGAGCCGTCACGAGACGGGGGCTCTTCTAGCGAGCCTCGGGGACCTTTGGGCCGATTTCTGCAACGCGCTGACCCGGACGGAGCCCCAAGGAGGGAGGACGTGGAGGTGGCGGCACCCGATAAGCCGCCCCTGTTGGCGCCTCACCAGGATTAACGCTCGCTAATTTGCTGCAGTGCAGCTGGGAAGAGGCCGCTGCGGTTGGACAAAGGAGGCCCTTGGGTGCCGGCAAAGCAAGTCCTGTCCCCTGGGAGAGGGAGGTGGCGCCGCCGGGGACGGTCCGGTCCTGCCGCCTGCAGCGCCGCGGGCGCTTTGCCCGCATTAGCGGCAAAGTCGTTATCAGCGTCTCGTTAAGCAGGGGTTGGGAAGGGGGGCTCTCATCGCCCGGCGCAGCAGAGCTCGCCTTGTCCTTSCCTGCGGCGCGGATCCGTGGGCAGCCCCGTGGGCGCTCCTTGGGGCGGGGGCAGAGCAGRTTCGGGGCCAAATTACGGTGAAACGGGGAGAGGAGCCTCCGGCCCCTGCTGTGCAGGGTGACGGGATGCAGCAAGGCCGGGGGGTGTCCTGGTGTCCCCCGAGCACCCCAGGCCCGGGTGCCATCGCATCCCTGCACCCTGCGGTACCCAATGCCCGTGGGTGCCCCACGTCACCCCCAGGGGGTCCACCCCCGTTTAGGCCACCGGCTCCATGTGGGACGTGGCCTCATTTGCAGCTTCCCCATGGGAAACGGCACCCAGGCCGGGTCCGGCTCCCGGTTTTCCAGGCCGGAGCAAAGGGCGCAGCCCCTCTCCCCCGCTGCGAGGGCTGTTACTCATTACCCCTCAGGCGGCTCCCGGCCCCGGAGCGGCTCCCGGAGCACCCGGCCCCACTGCATCCCGGAGCGGCTCCCGGAGCACCTGGCCCCACTGCATCCCGGAGCGGCTCCTGGAGCACCCGGCCCTGCTGCATCCCGGCCCCACTGCATCCCAGAGTAGCTCCCGGAGCACCCGGCCCCACTGCATCCCGGAGCGGCTCCCGGAGCACCCGGCCCTGCTGCATCCCGGCCCCGCTGCATCCCGACACCGGCACCATGGTGAGGACCGCGGCCGCAGGGACGCGCGGGGTGGGAAGGGCGCGCAGGGCCGCTCCGGCTCCCTGCCCGCGGCTTCCGTTCGATTGTTCTGCTGAGATTCGGGAAAATTGATGGGAAAAGAGGAGGAAAGCCGAAAGATCGRTGGGTTTTATTGCATATATATGTGTATGTGTATATATATTTGAGGTCAGGCGCTGSTTGTGCGCGGCAGTGATTTCTAACCCGGGGGGCTTCTGGTTTTAGCGACCAGCCGTTTCCCTCCTCGAGTTTTTCCTGCCTTTGTCCTTCCCCCTCCTCCGGCGGCGCTTTCCATGGGACAAACCGGTTCCGCCGCCTTGGTGGAGGGGTGAAGGGCTCGGGTTCCGTGCCCCTGCCCCGGGGCTCCGGAGCCGCTCATTGGGAGGAGCCGGGAATCCTCCTTGATGGCCCTGGAGGAGGGYTGGGGATGGGCCAGGTTGTCCTTGCAGAGGGGGCTCGTTCCCGCGTCAAGCCCCACACGTCGTCCCGGATCGCAGGGCTGAGGTCGGACCCTCATGGTGAGACCGCCTGGGGACACCTCGGTGAACCCTCTGCGTCCATCAATATGGAATCCCTTTGGAAAAGTGGAATTGAGAGGCTGTGCCCGAGCGCGGGGCTCTCGCTCCTCTGCTCCAGCTCTTGCTCCTCGTCCAGGTTCACGGTCAAGGGGGAGTCAAGTTCCAGAACTGGGCCAAGACCTATGGCTCCTCTCCGGAGCTGTTCTTCCAGCCCGCGTCGGTGGAGGAGATCCGGGAGGTGAGGCGGGCGCTCCCGGGAAGCCAGGAGGAGCTGGAAGTTAGGAGAGCAGAGGCCAGGACGGGCTCTGCTGCTCCAGCATATTCGGTCATGATTAAACCATCCCRGGGTTTGAATCCCGGGGTTTGGTCCATCCGACCAAACTGCCTCCCAACGGATGCTCCAGCGGATGCATCAAACATCTGCAAGATGCAGAGAGCCAACGTCCTGTCCCTGGGCTAGGGGCAGGGTTTAGCCCAGGGGAATTTGGGCATCTCCAGGGAAGTTCTGGTGGTCCCGCGSGAGCTCCGTGTCACCCCTCCCACCCTGGGGGTGCCGCAGCCTCCCAGGGACCTCCCCTCTTCTGGGCTGAGGTCYTGGGGGATGTCTGGGCTTCAGTGGYGGTTTTAGCCCCAGGCCCTGGGTGAAGCAGGGGTAAAACAAGGGGTGTTAATTGCTGGGAGGTCGTGGTTTATTCTCCTTGGCTGCAGAACAGGCCCAGGGGATCGTTAAGATCAATCACGGAGGCCTCCAAGGGTTCATCGCGGCAAGAGAAACCCACAGCCCCCAGTGTCCCCGTCCCTGCGGGAGCTCCTTTGGCTTTGAGAACGCCCTGGGACCCTGTTGTTGTCCCTGCAGATCCTGGATATGGCCAGGCAGAGGAACAAGAGGGTGAAGGTGGTGGGGGGCGGCCACTCCCCGTCGGACATCGCGTGCACTGACGACTTCATGATCCACATGGGGAAGATGAACAGGGTGCTCAAGGTGAGACGGGGTGGCACCTTTGCCTGCAGCCACCCGGCGCGACCGTCATCAGAGCTGTGGGGGGAGAAGGAGGGAAGGGGGTCCCCTCTTGCAAAGCCCCGGGGGGGATGACCCCGACCTTGAGGGTCCTGATTTTGCACCCCTGAGGATCCCGCTGTTGCTCACGGWGGGTGGAAGTGCTTAGCCCCAATGMGGTGGCCTCATGGCACCCGATCCGCTGGGTGGAGAGGAGACCGTGCGGCAGGACAACCGCTCTCCGGCTGCCCCGGGACACCCAACGCGTTCTGCTCGCTGCAGACACGSTGGCCCCGTGGAGCATTTCATGGGGTGCTGGTGGTCAGTGCTTTTCCCCCGGGGTGAGGTGGGAAGTGCCCCCACGGGAGGGAGGAGAATGGCTCCRTCTCAGTCCAATGCTTGACGTTGGGCGGGAGAAAGCTCTTGCTGGTCGCGCTCAGGAAATCCTTGCATTGGGTGACGTGCAGGGGACCAAAGAGGGTGAGGGCTGGGTGTAGGTTGGAGAGAGGTGGTAGCTTCTGGTGGGGCAGAGAGTCGGGTGCCCAGCTCTCCGGGACAGACCTTATCTGCCCAGCAGAAGCCCTGCCGAGGTCTGCCAGCCTTCCCTCAGCCGCGTCCCCCTTTGCAGGTGGATAAGGAGAAGCAGCAAGTGACGGTGGAAGGGGGGATCCTGCTCTCGGAGCTGAACGTGGAGCTGAGCAAGCACGGGCTGGCGCTGGCCAAGTGAGCGGGACGCGGGCGCTGCCCAGCGTGCCGGGGGCCCCTCTCGGCACGGCCCGTGGCGAGGGCCCCCCCCTGGCGCGGGCGCTCACCCGGCTCCTCGCCCGCCCGCAGTTTAGGGGCCGTTTCCGAGGTGGCGGCGGCCGGCGTCATCGGCACGGGCACGCACAACACCGGCATCCGCCACGGCATCCTGCCCACCCAGGTAAGGGGGCCCGGCCTCGGGGACCGGCGTCCGAGGGGGGGCGTCCCAAAGCGCCGCCCAAGCTGGCGGACGGGGCACCGCGGTCCCACGCGGCATCGYCAGGGCTTTATGTCCCTCCTGACGCCAGCGCCTGGTCCCACGTTGACGGCTGGATGAGCCTCTGTAACCCGGGTCTGCGGGCGYCTTGCGAAGACGTTCGGGTGTTCCTGGGGTTTTCCAACCGGTTGCATTTCCCGCTGAGCGTTTTGAGGCTGCCAGTTGCTCCYGACCAGCCACTCTTGCTGCGTACAAAGCCCTGGGGACGGCCTAGGAGGTCCCTGCTGAGGAGGGCTGTTTCTGGAAGCCTGGAACGTAAATCCAGAGTGACTCCTGAGGAGCACAGGGCAGGGTCACTAGCACTGCCCTACTTAGTGCTCCTTCTGTGCTCCTGTTCTCTGTCCCCGTCGGCGTCGCTCCGGATGAACGGGGAAGGGGAGGCCATTTCCAGGCGGGCCGAGCTCCCGGGGCTCACCGTGTCCTCCCCGTGCGGCAGGTGGTGGCCCTGGCGCTGCTGACGACGTCCGGGGAGCTGCTGGAGTGCTCCGAGTCGCTCAACGGGGACGTCTTCCAGGCCGCCCGCCTGCACCTGGGCTGCCTGGGCGTCCTCGTGGCCGTCACCTTCCAGTGCGTGCCGCTCTTCCGCCTGCACGAGGTGGCCTTCCCGTCCACCCTCACCGAGGTACGGCCGCGGGGCGCGCCCGGGCAGCCGCCCCCGGGGCAGGCGACGTTCTCCACGGGGCCCAGGGGCTGGGCAAGGGGTCCTGCCTTGGTAGGAAAGCCCCCACGACGCGTAGGTTCAAGTCCTCGTGCACCATCCGAGCCTCGTGSCTGGGGTCACCGCCGCTGGGGACTTCTCCAGCGTCCGGTGCTCCCGAGGATGACTGGGTGCCGCTCGGGGAGGGAGGCGGCTTAACGCAGCACGGTGTTCGTGACCGGCCGCACCGGGCGCGTCTCCAAGGGATGTGGCCTCCCCAGGAGGGTTTCCGGCCGTGTCTTTCACGGATCGGGACCTTTCATGGCACCCTAAGCTTGGGAAYCTCTGCCGCCAACTGGCTGTGCACGCATCCAGGAGCCCAGAGCTGGGCTTCCGGATGGGGAAACTGAGGCTTGGAGTCCAKCGGGAGGAGGAAATCGGGGGCAGTGAGAGGCAGGCTCTTCCCGTGACCGGATCTGCCGCCAACCACGTTACAACCGTCTTGGTCTGCTGAGAGCTCCAGTGTCTCTCRTGGTGGCACCTGATAGCTCCGGGTTGGCCGGTGCTCCAATTGACCAGCAAAGCTCTGAGAAACGCTGCCGTTATTATTGTTATTGCTGCTGTTATTATTAAGGATTGAATTACTTGGTGACGCTTTGGGGTGGCACGAGCACCGTCCGGATGTGTGTACTGAATCTTTGCTTTAGCAATATCGTTGTGAGTATCAAATCCAAAGGGATCCAGAGCAACCCAGGAGTCTCTATGGATGACTGGGCTGGCCTGGAAGATGGATGGAGGTCTGGGCAYGGGTCCTGACCCTGTTAATGTGTCTCTGCCTTCCTGTCGGGACCTTTGAGCTCTACCAGGGGCTGCTCCAGCCCTATTGCACCGCAGGGTCTTATTTTTTCCATAAAAAAGGGTGGATGCAGCAAACCCCGAGACCTTTTCTCTGCCAGCCTGCAGTGAGTTGCACAGGTTGGCTCACGAGATGCCGTCTGCCCAGGAAGGGGCCCGTGGGTTTTCTCCTTGCACTTGGACTCTCCGATGTGCCCTGGGGTCCTGTGCGCCCTGTCCTCGCGGTGCTGATGTCCCCAAGGCCAYGGGCCCAGCCACACGACTCGTCCCCATCCTCACCCATCCCACCAGCCCGGCTGGACCTTCGCCACCTCCTCAGCATCCCTCCTCGGCCACATTATTTGCCTGTTTACTTCCTCTGTGCCCGCAAGGGACGTTCCAGCCCATCCCACGGGACGGGAATGCGCCCCATGAATATTCATGCCGTTATCAATCCTCGGCCGCTGCCGCTCCTCGCGCCCTTCCCGATCTCCGGCTTTCATGTCGAGTGGCCCAGCGAGGCGGAAGAGAATAATGGCAAGGGAGCAGCTTGCTTGAAATATTTAAGCCCCAGTTATCTAAGACACTGCAAATAATACATGTGCGCGCGGCGCGGCGGTTGCGTAAGAGCCGCCTGCCTCCCCTCCYGGCCTCGTGACCGTCTGCAGCACCGCGGGGCCAGAGGAGCCTCGGCGGGGCCGCCAAGGGGGCCTGGCACCGGGCCGCTCTCCGGGGAGCCGAGGAGCGGCCGCTGGTGCAATGACTGAACCTGCGCCCCGGGGCCCGGGAGTGCCGGGGGCTGCTGCTCCATCCGCAAGGAGCCCGCCGGCTCCTCTTGCACCGCGTTGACGTACGGGTGTTCCGCCGCCGGTTTAGCTGCTCGGGGCGTTTGTTCCTAAGCCAAAGTGTCGAGATAACGCTTGCYGCGGCCTCCGTCCTCTTCCTCGTGCTCGGTTCTTAGGTGTTTCCTTGCAGAGATGCTCCAAGAAGGACTTTTCCCTCCCCAAACGAGGCTGCTGGCGGGCAGGTTTTGGGGTGGCTTCGTGGCTCTCCGGGAGCTGTTCCCATTAACGCTCCTTCCTTCCACTAATCACTGCCTTCCTTCCCTTCACCTCTGCATTCTCCGGGCAGGAGCTGCCTCTCTCCAAGCTCTTTCCTGTGTCTCTATGAATAATTTGGCACTCTTTTGCGTTCCTCCCGAGACGCTGGGGACAGCCCCGGGCCCCGGYGCTTTGGGCAGCGCTGGAAGGAAGCGGGGGCTGAGCAGGGAAGAGCTCTCGGAGCCTTGGTCCCCAGCACCAGCCCCCAGTGCTGCAGTGAAGCAGAGGGGACGCGAGCGTGCCCCGTTCCCCCCGCCCCAGCAGCTGCTCCGTTATCCCCTTCCCGGCACGGCTGGGACGCGTTGGCTCTGCCCCGATCCCGGGATGCCGGAGGTTTTCCCGGCCCTGCTCCAGGCACCCACTCGGCTGCTCTGAGGCCCGTGCGCCGACCCGCGGTGGTTCCCTGGCCCCGTTTCAGGTGCTCGATCATCTCGGCGACCACCTCAAGCGATCCGAATACTTCCGCTTCCTCTGGTTCCCGCACAGCGAGAACGTCAGCGTCATCTACCAGGACCCYACCAGCAAGGCAGGTGCCAGGGGGGCCCCCGGGCAGCGCCGGCGCTTTGGGGGGCACCACRCAGGGCCAGAGGGTGCCTGAACCCCCAAACGGCCCTTGGGGCTGGGCTGGAGCGTCCTGGGGCTGAGCCTGGAGCGGCCCCGTGCTCGGAGGTCCCGGGGGAGAAGCGGGTCTGCCCCTGAGCCCCATCTCGCCATGGGGGGGACCCGGGACGCCCCTCTCCATGCCTTACTCCTGGTGGAGCAGGGGAGCAGGGCATGCTCTCCATGCTCTCCATGCTCTCCCCGCTCTCCCCCTGCTCACCGTGGTCGCCATCCGGGTGAGGACAACGGCCCTTCCTGGCGCTCCCGGTGACCGTCCCCTTGCCCTGCTTGCCTTCGCAGCCCCCCTCTTCCTCCGCCAGCTGGTTTTGGGATTACGCCATCGGCTACTACTTGCTGGAGTTCCTGCTCTGGGTCAGGTAGGAGAGCGCCCGGGGCACGCAGGGCCGGGGCAGGACTCCCCAGGGCTGCCTGGCTCCCTTCCCGCACCTCTGTGACTCCCGGCGCTGCTTCCTTCCCTCCATGCAGGGTKCCCGAAACAGGCAGGGCCGATGGCGCAGGGCAGGGGGCCTGTCCCTGGGGGTGATGGCACAGGGGGACCTGTCACGGGGGTGCTGGGGACGAGGGGCCCCGCTGTCCCCTGCAGCGAGCTGCCCTTGCGGCGGCTCCCGGCTCGGGGACGGTGCCTGGGTCCGCACTGCCCTCTCGTGAGCGTGGAGCGGGAGCGCCGGAGCTGGCGGCAGGCGGGCACGGAGCCTGGYGGCCCCGGGGCCCGGGGAGGGCGTCACCTCCTGCCCGTCGTCCCCGTGCGGTGGCCGGGGCGCTGCAGCTCCCTGCGGCACCCGCGGGCGCCGGCTCCGGCCTCACCTCCCCGCTCTCGCCCGCAGCACCTTCGTGCCCGGCTTGGTGTGCTGGATCAACCGCTTCTTCTTCTGGCTCCTCTTCCGCTCCCGCGTGGAGAACGTCAACGTCAGCTACAAGATCTTCAACTACGAGTGTCGCTTCAAGCAGCACGTCCAGGACTGGGCTATTCCCATGTAAATGGCCCCGCGGTCCCTCCATGTCCATCCCCTGCTTCCTCATCATGTCCATCCCCTGCTTCGCCATCATGTCCATCCCTTGTGGTCTCTCCATGTCCATCCCCTGCTTCCCCATCATGTCCATCCCCTGCTACCCCGTCATGTCCATCTCCTGCTACCCTGTCATGTCCATCCCCTGCAGTCCCTCCATGTSCATCCCCTGCAGTYCCTCCATGTCCATCCCCTSCTTCCCCGTCATGTCCATCCCCYGCRRTCCCTCCATRTCCATCCCCYGYRGTYCCTCCATGTCCATCCCCTGCTTCCCCATCATGTCCATCCCTTGCGGTCCCTCCAKGTCCATCCCCTGYGGTCCCTCCATGWCCATCTCCTGCTWCYCCRYCRTGTCCATCCCCTGCCCCAGMAGCRTCAGMAGYGCCACCATYCAAAGCACCTGCAAGCCCAGCACAGGGAGACCCTTGGGTGGTCCATCCTTGGCTACCCCRTSCAAACCCCATGGCAYGTCCGRGSGCTCTGCCAGCCYCAAGAGATGGGAGGGAGGTGCTGGGAGCTRCGCTGGGAATGGCTTTGGAATGGAGGGCAGGGAGGGCTCCAGCGCCCCAGAGCRGTCCGTGGCCCCACACGTGTTGCTGGGGCTGCTCCTGGGCAGTGAGAAGACCAAGGAGGCCCTGCTGGAGCTGAAGGCCGCGCTGGAGAACAACCCCAAGCTGGTGGCTCACTACCCCGTGGAGGTGCGCTTCGCGCGGGGGGACGACATCTGGCTCAGCCCCTGCTTCCGCCGGGACAGCTGCTATGTGAACATCATCATGTACAGGTGAGCCCGCCCCGCCGCCCTGCTCCCCTCGCCGTTACAGCCCAGGATCCCGTCCCTGGCAGCTCAGGGGGAGAATCCCTGGTGGAGACACCTGGGATGGGTTCCCAGGGTCCATCCTGGAGTCCTGCCCCCCAAGAAGGGGTTTCCTGAGGGGTGCAGAGGGCTCCAGCTCATGCTCTCCTAGGCCCTAYGGGAAGAACGTCCCCCGGCTCAACTACTGGCTCACCTACGAGGGCATCATGAAGAAGCACGGAGGGAGACCACACTGGGCCAAGGTACCCACGGCCTCTTGCTCGGTGGGGAGATGGGGGCCACTTCCCTGTCCCTCTCCGTGCAGGCTGCTCGCCTGAGGGGCTGCAGAGGGTCCAAGGAAGGACCTCGAGGAGGTGGCTGGTGGCGCGGGAGGTTTTGTCCCCTTTGCCGTCAGAGCCACGGGCAGCCCTTGCCGGGTTTCTCCCCMACAGGCCCACACGTGCACCCGGAAGGACTTTGAGACCATGTATCCGGCCTTCCCCAAGTTCTGCGCCGTGCGGGAGAAGCTGGATCCCACGGGAATGTTCCTGAATGSCTACCTGGAAAAGGTGTTCTACTGACGGCATGGGGATGGGCCCAGGCAGCAGCTGGGGCAAAGAGCAGCCCCCTCAGCCCTGCTTCTCGGGACACCGCAATGCTCCTGGTCCTCCAAGGCCTGGATATGTCCCTGTTCTGCCCCGTGGAGCCCTGCACCACCCCGCGTGCTCCTGTCCAAGCCGAAGCCTCAATAAAGGTCTTTTCCCTGAGCAAAGCTGAGCCAAACACGTGTGTTAGAGGGAGCTCCCAGCCCCAGGGACCGGAGAAGAGCACCCAATGTCCTGGCAGAGCCGCCGGGATGGGGTCAGGGATAGGGATGGAGGGCTGAGCCCGTTGCACAGCCCTGGTGCTGGTACCTCCTGGTTCTCCAGSGGCTGSATCTGGGCTGGACTCACCTTGYGGAGGAGCAGGGAGGGATKTGGAGGGAAGAGGTTCAGCAGGGATGGAGGGATTTGGAGGGAAGAGGTTCAGCAGGGATGGGCTTAGCCCACGGATGCTGCTTGGCTATCGGGGAGACCTCCCGCAGTGGGTGGCCCTGGAGGGGCCAAGAGCTCAAGGGAGTTCATTTCATCCCATGGCTGGCCCCGCATTCCCTCTCACAACCAGCAGTCCGTGTTCTCACGGGGGCCTCCAACCGGGCAGGTGTTTTTTGGAAACACCATAGGGCAGAGGGGAAACGGTCGAGGAGGTTCGTGGAGGGCGTGGGAGGTAATTCCTGTCACAGCTGGTGGGTCTACAAGGGARGGAGCATCGTTGGACCTGCTCTTTGCAAGCAGATAAGGCTGGAGATGGGAGATGAGCTGGTCTGGA
Organism: Eudromia elegans; assembly: GCA_003342815.1. Lineage (NCBI taxonomy): Eukaryota > Metazoa > Chordata > Aves > Tinamiformes > Tinamidae > Eudromia > Eudromia elegans. The sequence goes on from PTEX01000172.1 coordinate 1,479,289, forward strand.
GCACTCATGGCACTTTGGACTGCTTAGGATATTAGYTGGGAGAGTCCYTTRGGACACAGTCCTGAGGAGCAACTAYGGCTGAGAATCTGGGGAAAAGGGGGTAGGAATACCTTGCCCTTYGGAAGAAGGGGCAGGCCATCGGGAAGAGACCACGGAGGCCGCTAGGTTACGTAGGGAGGAAATGAGAAAGGCGAAGGCTTCGATTGATCTCAGYGTGAACACGCTGTAAAAGACAACAGAAAACGTTTCTGCAAATCAGCAAGAGGAGGAGGAGGGACAAGGAGACTCTCCATCCTTCATGGGCTGAGGCAGGGAACGTTGCCACCAGGCATGAGGATAAGGCTGAGGTGCTTCATGCCTTCTTTGCCTCTGTTTTGAACACCCAGATCAGTTACACTCAAGGTACTTGGCCCCCTGAGCTGGAAGACACCTATGGTGAGCAGAAGAAACCCTCCATATCCAGGAGGAAACGGACAGCACCTCGCTGCTCCACTTGGACACTCACAAGTCTATGGGGCCACGTGGGATCCACCCGAGGGGTCTGAAGGAGCTGGCAGAAGCGCTGGCCAAGCYGCTCTCCACCATCTACCAGCGGTCCTGGTCAGTGGGGAGCCCTGGTCAATGTGATGCCCATCTACAAGAAGGGTCAGAAGGGGGATCCAGGGAACTCCAGGCCCRTCAGCCTGACCTCGGTRCTGGGGAAYGTTATGGAGCAGATGATCCTGAGGACAATCACACAGCACATGTGCGACAGCCRGGGAATTGGGCACAGCCAACATGGGCTCGGGAAGGGCAGGTCCTGCCCCACCAACCCGATCTGCTCCTGTGACCAGGGGACCCGCCTGGTGGATGAGGGGGAGGCTGTGGACGGGCTCTGCTTGGACTGCGGGAAGGCCTTTGGCACCATCTCCCACTGCCTTGTCCTGGAGAAGCTGAGCCAGGGGGACTCTTGCTGGATGGAGAACCGGCTGGATGGGCAGAGAGGGCTGGAGAATGGAGCTCAATCCAGCTGGCACCCAGTCCCAAGTGGTGTTCCCCAGGGGCCCGTGTTGGGGCTGCTCCTCTTTAACGTCTTTATGGATGATCTGGGTGAGGGGATCAACTTTGAACCTCCTGCTGCTGCTCAGGCTGGTGGTCTTCATGACCCGGGGGAGACTCCACAGGCCCAAGGTAGGAGCCCAGCACGGCACCAACCCCGGTGCTTCCCACACAGGGAGCGAGTCCAGGACAGGGCCTGTCCGTGGGGCAGGTACTTGGACTTCCAACTCAACCTCTTTGCGTGATGCAGAGATCCCAAAGCTGAGGAAGCCCGTCTGGAATCTTTATGCATCGGAGAAGAAGACGGAGCTGCAGGACCATGTGAAGAGACATTCGTAATTCTTAGTTTGATTGAGAAGCTCAAATGCATCCTCGACAARGAGGTTCGTCAAGAACGACCGTGGTTACTGTGATGGTTGCAATGGATGTGATGGTTGGTTTTGGTGCTAACGGGCGGGCAATGACAGCTCCCGATGGGACTTCCCCCATCCCAACGCCCYTGAGCACGCAAGGTGTAGCGTGTCCCTCTCACACGACTCGCAAGCTGTATTCCAATGGGTAGACAAGGGGGTTGATGCACGGGCGGTCCAAACAGTTGCTCAGCGGCATCTCCTGTGTCTTTCCCAAGAAGAGGTGCCGCAGGCCACCSCTCTGCTCCCAGAGCAGCCCTTCTGCACGGGCATTGCTGAGCAGCATCCCGGGGCGTGCGGAGGGCAAAGACTCCTCTCCGTCTGCAATTGAGGCCAGGGAAAATCATCAAAGGGTAGGAAAAAGGGCAGACTTTTCCCCAGCACATCATGTGTTCAGCGATTTCTTCTCTCTTGTCCTCTCGTTTCAGCATTTGCATGCAAAAAAAAAGGGGTCTTCAAAAGCTTAATTGTGAAGAATATGTGTGAGCTTGAGAAAGACACTGAGAAGAGYTGGGCACTTATGGAAAAGCCATTCAATGAGGGCGTAACCAAAGCAAAAAAAGTCATATGGAAAAAATAGGAAGAATTCCTCACTGTGCTATGAAGGAGTGCTTGGGAATGCCAGCCCAATCCGATTAGGCTCCCGGAGGTCTGCAGCCCGGCCTCCTGATGCGTGGGACAAGGCAGGGCCTGCCTGTCCAGGGCTTGTTCGGGCAAGTCCTGCGGATCTCCAAGGACGGRGCGCCTTCGGCCTCTCTCTACCCCTTTTCCAGGTTTCACTGCTCACATTGCAGCAGTTTTCCTTAAATCCAGTGGGAATTTTCCTTCCTGACGACACACGCTGCTAGCCACCCCTGCTCTTCCTTGCCCAATGCTTAGAGAGCGGTGTTGCTGGTGGGTGGACCAGGTGTCCAGCACATTCAGAAGCTGTTTTCTCCTTTCCAAAGCAGGATTTGCAAAGGAAGGAACGGGCAGTGCTGAAGGTTATGTGTCCTGGAGGACATGTACATGTTAAGGGATTTGCAAAGGAAGGAATGGGCAGTGTTGAAGGTTATGTGTCCTGGAGGACACGTACATGTTAAGGGATTTGCAAAGGAAGGAATGGGCAGTGTTGAAGGTTATGTGTCCTGGAGGACACGTACGTGTCAAGGCATGGCCCGGTGCCCTCGGGGCAGCACTGCTTTGTGACTCTCGCTGTGATGACCCTCCTAAAACGTGCTTCAACAGCCCATGCAACCAGTGACGCTCCTCTTGCTCCTCTGCAGACATAGCTCGTAACCCTGGAGAACCTCCATTACCTCTGGGGAAGCGGGTGAAAAGCCCTTCCTTCCCTTCCGCATGCTGGAGCGTCCAGCTACTGCAGCTCAGAGTGCAGTCCGACATCTGTCCTAGGTGCATTTACTCCTCGTGCTTCCTCTCCTGCGGCCAGACCGGCTGCAGAGGCTACCAGGAGGCTCTCGAAGCCGTGGGGCTGACGGAGGGTGTGCTCATCTCCCGCACCTTGGACCAGACGGATGCCAGCGGAGCTCTGGCTCAGCCCATCCACGCAGAGACTGGCGTGATGGTCACAAATACACTCGGGTGAGAGACTCTCGTCCTGCTCGAAGCCAAACTGGGCAGAAAGGGGCCCTGAGGTGCCGTGGTTCTTGTCCTGTCCCACAGCATGACGGTTGTGTCCACCCTGTGTCTGGAGATGTTTGTCCAGCCCGTCCTTGTGCATCCTTGTCCACGCTCCCTGCGTAACCTACTCTGGTGCTTTGCAAATCCTCATGTTGGTAAACTTCTCCTAACACCTAACTTCGAGCCCCTTCCAGGGAGCTGTGGGGCTCTAGTTTTCCTCAATGAACCTTTTGGTTCCCGTTGGGCTCTTCCCTCCACCGCTAACCCTTTAGCTCGAGTGCAGAGGAACACGTCCTTGTTTTGAGCTCTCCGAGGTCTTGCCTGCCTTTGCTTACACRCTTATAAGCCTCAGGCCAAGGTCTGGACATCTGCTTTGGCTGCRTGTTTTAACAGGTTTAAGGACAAGGATGTTGGTGGGAAAGGTGCAAGGCGGGTTTCTCCCTGCTCTGCTTGGCACAGTAGACAGCAAAGGGGAAGATCGGTAGAGATAGGAAAGACTCGCTAGAGGAAGGCAAATAGCTGCTCAAGAGAGCTGGAATGGAAACCATTTCCCACCTGTAACCTAACCTAGGGAGCCCTGCGTGCCCTGGGGCAGCTGCTGATGGCAGCAGACGTGGGGAGCAGGAAAATGTCGTTGCGTCCCAGAACCTGGGGCTGTCACTGAGTGAGCGGCTTCAGGAARGGACAAGCTGCCGTGTCCCTGTTTCCTCTGCCACTCTCCTTTCCCCCCCTCAGGATCCAGTTGGGTACTCGGATCACACTGGAAGCCAAGCCGGTTGAACTGAAATCCATGGCGCAGCAGAAGATGGAAGAGAAGGAAGGAGCTGTTGGCTGAAGGCTGCCGCCCAAGCCCCTCCACAGGAGGGAGGCTTGCATTGCGAAGGGATGCATCAAAARCGTGGGGGCTCAGATCCATGGGGATGGCCCTGCTGCCGGGTCCTCTCCAGTGGGGAGTCCCACAAGTGGGAACAAGCTATGGGAGAAGGGAAGGGAGGGCAGCACAGTCCTTGYAGGACCTGTGGAGGTCAAGATCCTGGTGGGTGCAGAAGAGGCATTTGAGCAGCTCTGCCCTGTCTTTTCCAAGCGTGGTAKTCAGGAAGGGATGGATTTAGTGCATTTGATCCTAAATTGCGACACAACCATCCTGGATGAACCTCCACCACGTTAGCTCAGAGCATGACGCGAAGGTGATGCCCATTGCTGCCATCATCTGCTGAACGCTGAACGTGAACATAGACTTTTTAAGATGAGATTAGCATGGAGAGATGGTTAGCTTAGATGACTTATGAGATCATAACGACAGCGTCGATGGGCTTCATCATCCGTGAGACGGAACAGCTCGTTCTCCAGAGGAAAGCCAGTATTTAGTGCCCCCTTGCAGTGTCCATCCAGAGAGACCTGCTGCTTTGCTATGAAGGTAGGGGCAGTCGCCTGCTTCCATTTCGTACTGGCAGTTCTTTTTGGTTTATGCAAAATCAAAAGGGCTCAGGAGAAGCCTCCAGGCTTACAGTTCGCTCATGGAAAGACTGGGAACAAGGACTGGAAAGAGCATTTCTTAGTCAGAGAGGTTTCTGAGGTCCAAGGGGACCATGCTCAAATGAAGGAACGCTGCCTACTTCCTTCTGATTTACTTCTTCTCGAAAATTAAGGATTTATTTCTCTAGCATTAATTTGTTCTTAGTCAGCTGTTTTTGATGGGATGCCAAAGCACGGATGCTAAAGCAGGGAATCTCCAGCAAAAGCCTAGGGATTTGCTCCTCCTTGCCGTTTCACATCAGTAGGTGGCATACTCCGAAAACAAAGCGAAAAAGCAAGATCCAGAAATGAGTGTGTTTGGTTTAGAAAGACACCTGGGTGGTGGCGCCCCTGGAYTAACGGGTTCCCAAAAGGGTCCGCTGCTCTTGGCACCAGTGAATAGTCGGTCACACCTCGCCCTGCCCATGCAAGTGTCCTGGCGACGGGCGACCTCCAAGACGGTGCCCTAATGGCTTGTCCTGTGCCACCTTGGCCTCTCCGTGCGGAAGGAAGTGGCTTTCACCATCCTCCTGCCCCAAGCAGAGGGCCGGCCCTTCTCCCCACATCCATCCTGAGGCCGGGAATCGCTGTGACTCTTCCTCCTCTCCCTCAGAGGCTGCCCAGACACGAGGGTCACAAGCCCATCAGAAGGTGCAGAACATCRCCAGCCAGGGGCTAGGGTGAGGTGGGAAAGGGAATGCTTGAGAAAGCCACGGGGGAAGTGAAAAGCGAGTTCCAGAAACTGAAGGTCAGCGACGTGTCTGCTTCTGGAGGGCTTTCTTTACAGTAGAATATAATGCTTTGGGGATAGAGGATCCTGGACAGGACTGCCTCATGCTTATGGCCATAGACCCTGGAAAAAGCTCCCTGGGGAACTGTYTGAGGGATGTTTAGATTGCACCTGGGCTGTATTCCCTGCAAAGAGCCAGGAGAAGGACTTGGGATGGATCTGAAGGGCGACTGTGACACTTATTAACACTATTAATCCGCAGCGGCTGCCCACCAAGTACTGACCGCCTTCAGCACAAGGCACCGACTGGAGCTGCAGTCACATCCTGCAATASCCAGCCCTGCCCACCACTGCTTTGCACGACGGGCGAAGAGGGATATGGAAATCTTTAGCCTTTCCCATTCCCAAGCCATCAACGGGCTCTGCAAAACGCCCTCTCCTTCATGCGCATCCCAACAGGCAGCCCATGCGGACAGGGTCCAGAGGAAGGGTGGGAATGGGATGGCCTGGGTGCCACCGGCTGCACTTGGGGCTCCCCTGCTTGCTGCTGCTGTGTCTCTGTGCCCCTTCCTGTGCGGGGGGGACAAATGCTCCCAGTCCAAATATGTCCTGAGTTTCCCTGACAGCCCTATATCTCTTTCATACTTTAGAGTTTAATTATAGAATAATAATAATACAAAAAAAAAAAAAGTTTGGAATAGTCAGAATAAGCTTGTTTCCATTGCACTGGTTCTTGTGGAATCCCTCTTTGCAGAGACCTGCCTCCCGAGAGCCTTGTCCCTGAGAAACGAAGTGATGGAGAGTAACAATGCAAAAAGATGGGCCCTGAAGACAGTCTCTTATCCCAGGGCTTGGGAGACGGTCCACAAGAAGCAGCTGAGGGCGATGAGCCCAAATAAGTCTTCTTCTGCAGCTGAAGGAGCTATGGAGAAGACAGAGCTCGAAGGCATGGAGAGGAAGGGCTGCAGGCACTGGGATGAACTCCAACCTGAAACGCAGCCTAGAAACAACAACAACAACAACATCTCTCCCTTGAGGAAGCGCACTYCCATGAAACCCATGTCCATTGTGCCTACGGGAAACCCCATGGACAGCAACCGTTCCTGCAGCCCATCTAGCACAGCAACGGCTCAGCCCCCCAAATTTACGGCCTTTTTGGTCAAGGCTGCCCTGTAGCAAGCCTGCTGATGAGGAAAACCAGCACAGTCTCCCTCAGAGAGCCAAGTTTTGTTTCTGCAGCTCCCATAAGCCAGTCGAGGGTTTCTTGCTGTCCTTGCTGCACCCAGGAGGTAGACCTGGTGTCCGTTCTCCTGCCMACCCTTGCATCTCCATTTCCCTTGGTTGGCTGAAGTGCAGCAGAAAKGACTGGCTATTGAGGACCACGTTTTTATGAAGGTACCCAGCAGGTGCAACAGCTTAATGTGTGGCCGGGCTCCACCTGAGCTGAACGCAGTGGGAAAACCACCTGCATGGGTCCCGAGAGCAGAATGGCTCTGCCCTGGCACCTTCCCTGCCACCACCAGCTGTGACCTACGCCTATATAACCTGGCTGAGCGGGTGCTTTGCCCTCCATCGAAGACGTGCTGAGAAACTCGTGCACAGACAAGGTACAAAAGTGCCGCCGGTTCTACCGTGAGCAGAGATATTCATCAAGGTGAGAAAAACAGAGCTGAAACCAAAGAAAGAGGAGGTAGAGGGGCTGGCCGGGGCCCCAAGGAGACGGGCGCACCGAAGGGTTGGGTTGGGCAGGATTCGCTTCTTCAGCTTCCACAAAGCAGAAAAGCAGCCGCAGGAAACACAGCTTAGAAAAACTGAAGGATATTTATGTCTTTTTGCATAAAAGTAGCAACTTTTAAGCAGCTGTAGGGTGGGAGATAGACAATGATTTTATTAAACCGTTGACGGCATCCCTGCTGGTTTGGAGTTCGGAAGTCGTTGTGGAGCACAGGCGAGAGGAGCTGCTTGCTCCCCTTTCCCGTGTGTCGGCGGGGGCGTTTGAAGGTGCTTTTCCCYGTTGCATCCCCGCAGGAACCAGGAAAGAGAGCGGGTGCCAAGACAGAGGGGCAAACACGGCATGTTTGCTCCTCCCCCAAATCTTCCATGTATTTCAGCCGACCATCCCCTTGGTGTTCATAGGATATGAAATCACTTCCTTTCCCCTCYGTGTGTCTTCTGTTTAAAGGCTGCTTCCCCGGCACCCCTGAGGAGCTGTACCATCAGCTGCCTTGGACGTGAGGCTATTGCATGTCACATAACCATGACACAAAGGAAATTGCATCMATACAGATGAAAATAGATGAAAAAAACCATAATTTTCTTCTTTTCTCTCTCAGGTGTTTCTTGGGTACTGGTGTCTCTGTAGGAGTTCTTGCTCTGACCATAGGTTGCAAAAAGCCAGGGGTGACCCAAGGCTGCACGGACCTGCCCCATGGCCTGGGACAGGCCTGGGGACCTGGCAGAGGCCCAGGGTGGGAAGGTCTCCCGTGCACCCACCCCATGTTCCTACAAGAGGAGAGGCGCCCCGAGYCACCCTCTAGCTTACACGAGCTGGGTCGAAGTTATTCTGCTTTTACTTGCTTGCAAATTTCTGAGAGAGAGCTGTAGGTATTTTAATATTATGCCCTGTAACTCTCTTTGTGTCTCGTGATAATGCGGATGTCCTTCTGAAATGAAAAGGTGCAAAAAGAGAAAATGCCGAGGAAATACCTTGGAAATGGCCAAGTCTACCTCGGGCTTTCCAGCACGATGAGCAAAAGCTCCTTGAAACTGTGGCTATGAAACCCAAGAGTGTGTGTTCACATAGGGGCAGGCAGAGACATCCCTAGGCCACGGCAGGCTTTGGATTGACCATCTCTCCCTTCTAGATGAAAACACTGAGCTCAAGGCTCAACTCTGACCTTGGCACAGAGCAGGACAAGCTCCGTGCCGGTCCGGCTGGAGGACGTGCCCAGCGTTGAGACAGGGCTKCCTTCCCTGATAGGGGGCTTGGAACGGGCGTTGTGTCCCGCTCCGGGGCACTGCCGGGCTTGAAGGGTTCGGAGGGGGAAATGGAACAGGAATTACCTACCTGGATCACTGGAGAAGTGTGTGCAAAGCAGATTTCAGCCTCTGACAGGGCTTCTTTCCCTAGGGAAAATTAGCCAACCACCTTGTCCCCCCCTGGGGATACCAGGGCAGACATCAGAGCCAGGGGCAGCAGAGGCCTTACCCGGAGGGGTGACCCTGGCATCCTTCCAGCCGTGAGATGCGACAGGAGCCCGTGGCTCTGAACCGGGAGAGAGCCAAGGGCAGCGTGCGGMGGGGCGGGCATGGAGCCCTGCCCCTGCGGAGCCCCCCGGGGCCGCCCCCGGAGCGGGGCTTGGAGCAGGGAGCCGAGGGAAAGGCGGCGACAGCGGGGAGCTGAGGCCGTGCCGCAGAGGAAGCTCCCGTGTGAGGCCCTTTGTAACGGAGCRATTGCCCTTGCAGAGGGGAAAACTCCTCCGACGTTTGCGCTGCCGCGGAGGTCACGTTCCTCCTCCCTTCCCTCCTCGGCAGAGAGCCTGGAGACCCGCGAGGAAGAGCCTCGCTCCAGCGTCGCCCGCRTCGGCCGCGCCGGGAGGAGCGCGCTGCTCGGCCCCCCTTGGGACAGCGGCTCCTTCTGCCAGCCCCAGGGACAGGGACTCGCAGCCCTGCCAGGCCGGGCCAGCCCCCGCGGAGCAGGCGCCGTGGAGCGAGCGCGCTGCTTCCCTCGGAGCCGGCGGGGCAGGTTTCTGCACCAGCGGCTGCTGGCAGGGGCCTCCCCACSGGAGCCCTTTTTGGCCGTTGTCTTTCGGCCGCCGCATGGAGTGGGCAGCGCTAAACTCTAATGTGCTGGGGATGGAGGCACCTCATAACCAAACCCCTCTACCAGGCCTGGACGGTTCCGTCAAATAACCATTTTGGCAGGAACGGCAGGACRAGCTGAGGCACCTCCTCACGTCTTTGGAAGAGGGCGAGGATGATGAAGAGGGTGAGAGCAACAAGGACGTGAACTTGCCCTTTCCAAGCTGCTGTCTATGGGGAAGGAGCTGAGAGGAGGAGTCACAGRGAGTTGCTGAGAGTCACCCCCAAGGTCCCCCCATTCCTTCCTCGGGACATATCACTCTTCGGAAAACAAAAGGGAGCGCATCTGCTTGGGCTGGGAAGACCAAGAGTTCCGCTTCCAGATCTGAACAGGTCCCAGGTTGAAAAATTTGTCTAGTTGAGCGTTTTCCTTCATGGACCTTCTTGTCACTCTGCTTTGAAGGCTTCTCTCTGYACCGGACTTGGAGGGTCTACATTCATCTTACCAAGCGTGGTGACACACCAAGGGGAAAAATGAAATGGGTTCTTCTTTTTTAGCCTATTTGAAGGTTTTATCTCTACGCAGATTAACTTGTTTATTGTGTGGCAGGYAGAGGAGCTCTCTGAGGAGCTGGATCCATATATCTGGCACCAGGACAATGACGAGGAGGACAATGAGATGGACAGTGGCAGCAGCAGCATGAGAGAAAGGACTCAAACGGTGCAGCTCTGGTTGCTGCTCCAGCACGTGGAAGTGACTCCCGATGTCCAGCCTGATTCCTGAGGGGATCGTCTTTGTGGATATTCCAGGGATGGGAGTTTCCAACAAAGACAGGGACGAAATGTGCAAAGAGGGGATTGATGCATGGGGAAATGCCCTTGGGTGGGAGATGCTTCCACGGCCAGGACATGTGGTCCCATCACGCTCAATGCTCCAATCTGCTTCTCGTTCCTTCATCAAGAGTATCCTGGAGTGCTCACCCATCTGGATCGTTGCTGACGTTGAACGTGTTTTGGGGGCCAAAACCCAAGAAATCGTGCTACGAGAGGCAATTCAAGCTTGCCGGGCTGGGAAGGGCGGCGATATCCCCTTTGTGGTGACCAGGACGGACAAGAGGAGCGCTGATGGTCCCTGCGGTAAAGAGCAGCTCCAGCGTGTGCGTGTGTAGGGATCGGCAGGGCCTCGACCTGCCTTTTCCCCCAAAATGCCACCGCTCCGCCCGCCCTCCACGCCGCCCRTGGCCCCTGAAGCTCCTGGGGAGCACAAGAGCGGGGACATCAAGCCCGAGGCCTTGGGGTTCAAACTGATCCTGCCTCATCCCTTCCATTATTTTTATTGCTGTCTTCCGACCAACACAGTTRTCCATCTCCTTTCGCCATCCGTGTCAATAAGATCTCGGTGCCCAGGAGGACTCAAGGAAATCGTCCTTCCCTTCTGCTCTGTCCGTGGACAAGAGCGTGGCCTCTTGTGGATCCCCTCCTATGAGCTGCCCTTGGTTCAAGGCGTCTTGAAAGGAGCGGGGTATTGCACTAACAGCCCAAACTAAAGCATTTCACCCTGTAAGTACTGAGGCGGACTCTGTGACCGTGGTGTGGGTGGGACTGGCTCTCCTGCCTGCTTTTCCATGCACTCTGCTGTCTCTCCTTGCTAAAGAGCCTGACATAAGTTCACCATGTTTGCTCAAATGACTCGTTCCTTTTCTATAACTCGTTCCTTTTTTAAGGCAGTGTTTTGAGCAGAAACGGGAAGCACCAGACTGAGGTCTTGACGATGGCCACGGTCTCCAACAGCTTCTAGACAGAGCAGGGAGTGACGGACAAGGGGGGACAAGGGGCCTCTGCTCATCAGGAGCAGAAGGGCAGGGACGCCGGGCGTTTCTCACGGGCAGCTTGGGCTTCGCTCCATGTGTGGCATCGGGAGCAGAAGACCTTGGGATCGGCCTTGATCCTGCATTTTGGTGGGGGAAAAGGGGCCTTCGGGATCCCAGTGTCCTGGCAGGTAATTAGCTGGGAATGGGATGATACGGCAAGAAACTGGTGTGCAGCAAGGTCATGGTGGGGAAAAAAATAGATCCCTGGAAGAGCTGGTCCCACTTGTTCACAATGGCTCCGGCCCTCCCGCCCCGCAGGTAACAAGGACGGTCATTGCGAGGAAGCTCTCCCGCCTGGATGCCCTTTGGATGGGTTTTCATGGGAGCCTTTATTAAGGGTACAGCCCCTTTTGTTTCTCTAAAGAAATCTAGAATTCTGGTTTGGTCTGAAAAAATGGAAGTTTGGGGTTACAGCGAGTGCCCATGTCTGGTCCTGCAGGGCAGTCCCTCCTACCTGGGGTTTGAAGCATCCCCTTCTCCATCCATTGCAGAGATCTCCATGCTCCAAGACCACGTCAGGAAGCTCCACCTRAATATGCTGAAGAGCTGGTTAGGAATTACACACATGAACTCCGTGTCATTTTCTGCCTCCCTGACGTTTACGGCCGCATGAAGGGGTACGTGTGCCCCTGCCACCACTGCCATGGTACTGGGTGCAAGTTGAAGCCCAGGCAGCTCCATGTCCATGGGAGGAGGAACTTCCTTGGTGTGAGGGTGCCGGAGCCCTGGCCCAGGCTGCCCAGAGAGGCTGGGGAGGCTCCTGCTCTGGAGATCTCCCAACCCGCCTGGTGCCCCCTGTGCCCCGTGCTCTGGGTGTCCCTGCTGGAGCAGGGGGTGGCACTGGGGGTTCCCAGAGGTCCCTGCCAACCCCAACCCTTCTGGGATTCTGTAATCGGGACTGTGGCAAAGAAGAGGATGAAGAGCCAATTCCAGGAGCTGGAGGTGAGTCCCTCTGCTCTCTCCCCAGCCAGCCCCTGTGCTGCCTTAGGTAGCAAGCAAAGCTTTGGATTTCCCGTTTCCTCGTCGGGTCCCTTCGTTTCGGGCCTCRTGCGATCTCCCCGGCCTCGTCTCTGCTCTCTGGCTCATTCAGGCGCACGGAGGAGGTCACACACCCCCAGCCCCACCATGGGCGCGGGCACCGCGGCTCCCTCGGCCGTCCCCGGGCCTCGCGAGCGCCCCTGGGCCCGGGAGGGCGCCCGGCGTGGGGGTCCCGTGAGGAGGAGTCTCCCCCACTTCGGGTATCGCCCCCATCCGCGTGGGCGCTGCCCAGGGCCTGTGGGGGGACGGGGCAAATGCCAGAGCTGCCCCCACAAATGTGGTTCGCCCCCGATAAAGCCCGTTCTGTGCCGGGGTCTGCACTGGGTTCGGGGCCTTAAACACGGGTCCACTCTTTAAAAAAACAACAAAAATGAGACAAAAGTCCCCAAACGTTTCAAACCCCAACATGACGAGTCCCCATTTGCGGTGGGACGGGGGGAGATGGCCGAGGGCTGGAGAAGGGCTTTGCCGACGCGCCCAGCCTCCCGTGTGCGGGATGTGCGCGGGATTCCTCCCCAAGAGCCAGCGGGGCCGCGGAGCCCCTTGTCTTGGCTCTTCCCCTTGCAGATTTCAACCAGGAATGCCAAGGAATSGGGAGCTTGTTCGGAAGCCTCTTGCAGCCGCAGTGCCCGGACAGGCCTGCGGGAGACCTCCCCTCCTGCTTCACTGCTTAGGCACAAATACAGTAGTTGATACTTCCTTGGGATACCCRATTCCTCAGTCGCACCCACCTGACGAGCTGTCGAGCACCCTGCACGCCGGGGCCGTCAGGACCCGCCGCCCCAGGGCTCCCGGGCCCCGCGCGGCGCTTCCCCCGCCTCCCACTCCCCGCACCCTCGCTTGGGTCCCCGGGACCGGCCCGCGCGCCGCTTCCACGGAGGAAAACGCCCGTTTCCCGGCGGATCCCGGCGGATCCCGGCGCTCGGCGGCGCCTCCCTCCCTCCCTCCCTCCCTCCCTCCCGCCGCCGGGGGCGGGGGCAGAGCCGGGGGCTCCGCCGCTTTCCCGGCTGCGGCTGGAAGCGGCGGGGGGGCCGGTGGGCGGCGCGGAGCCCTTCCCGTCCCGTCCCCCCCATCCCGGCTCCCTACAAAAGGTCCCGGCGCGCGGCGGCGGCAGCGGCGCCCGCAGCCCCGCGCACCCCCCATGGGACGGGGGCAGCCGCCGGACCCCTCCCCGCAGCCCGGCCCAGGTGAGGGGCGGGGGGGGCGCTCCGAGGGTCTTGGTGCGGGGTGGGGGGGTTGACGGGGCCGCCCTGAGCATCCCTGTCCCGGGAGCGTCTCCGTCCCGGGAGCATCCGCTCCCCGGGGAGCATCCCGACCCCCGGGGCGGGCTGGGGAAGGGGAGCGGGAGGTCGGRCTCCCAAAGTTTGCACAAAGTGCAGGGAGACCCCCGAGCAGCCCCGGATCCCTCCCCTCGTCCCCAGCTGGAGCCCCCGCGCTGGGACCCGCTCTCCCGAGGGGTCGGTTTGGGCTGGGAAGCGCAGGGATCCGGGAGCCGGATCCCAGCCCCGCGGCTGGATCCAGGGACYCTGCAGAGCATGTCCGGACCCAGGGGACAGCGGAGGAGCCGCGGGGGCTGCAGCCAGAGCAAGGGCCGTGCGTGACACGAGCTGGGCAGTGCTCAGCACGTCCTGCCCGGCAAGGCCGGCGGCAGGGGGAGAGGATTTGGATTTTAACCCCCCCACCCCGGGCCGGAGCTCTGCTGGGGCGAGGGCAACGGGGCCCATTCCCTTCGGGAGCCTCGGGACCTGGTGCCACCTCCGCGGTGGCCGAGGCGCCGCCTTGCCGGGACCCGTGATCCCGGGGCCGGGGCAGCGCTGGCACCGGCTGCGCTCCGCTCGGAGAGGCCGTAGCAGCGGGTTGGAGCCGCCGCTCTCCGGAGGCTCCTCCAGCCCTCGCGCCGGCGCATCCCGAGCGCTCCCGGACATGAGGGGACCGCAGGCGGACGGGGAAGGGATGGGACCTACGTGCTCCTTGTGCGGCTGGGACGGAGCAGGGGGACAACAGGCTGCGCCCAGGGGGTGGGAGCCCTTCCCCGGCCCAGGAGGTCTGCGCTGGTGGCGGGGACACGGTGGGGACGCGGCGCCAAGGACCCCCGGTCGGCAGGTGCCCGCGGTGGGCGGCAGCGCGGCGCGGCGCCATGGACGGCAGGGCCGTGTACCTGCGCGCCCTGGGCGAGGGCGAGAGCGGCGCCGGGCCCGAGGAGCCCTGCGAGGGCAGGAGCCTCTCCAAGCTGAACCTCTGCGAGGACGGTGAGGCCCGGGCCGCTCGCGGCGGGCCGGGGGGGCTCGCGGCGCCGCCTCGTCCCGCTCCCCGTTGCGGGGAGCCGGGCGCGGGGCCGGCAGCGGGGCGGGGAGCCGGGAAGTGTTTTGCCTTGGCCCGTGGTTACGGGCGGCCGTCCCGCCCGCCTGGCGCGGCCGCGCTCCCTCCCGCTCCCCGGGGACGCGCCGGCCGGAGTGGGTGGTTCGGGGCCGGCGCCAGCTCCTCCCGGAGCCTCCCAGGGCCCGGGCGAGGGCTCAGGGCGGGAAAACCGCGGCGGTGGCGGCTGAGCGGGGGGTGCCCGGCAGCCCCAGGGTGCCCCAGTCCCCGCCAGCTCCCCACGGAGGCGCCTTTTCCAGTGGATGGGCAAGGGAGGGAAACTGAGGCACGGAGCGGGATGCTGCAGAAAGCCGGGGAGGGGCCGGGATGGGGGGGGGAGGTTTAAGCCCAGCATCCCGGGATGCAGCCGGATCCAACCCCGGGCACCCAGGTGCTTTCCCAGGGCTGCTCCCGGGGTAGAACCGGGGAGGACGGGAAGAGCCGGGGGCGGCCGGGGCGGAGCGGGGGGTCCYGGCCGGGGGCTGCTCCGCCGACCGGCCGCCCCGCTCCGCTCTGTGCCCAGGCCCCGGCAGGAGGCCGCCCGGGCGCTGCGGCCGCCTCGGCTCCGTGGCCGCGCTCAAGTACGCCGTGCTGGGGCTCTACCTGCTCGTCGGCCTCCTCCTCGTCGGCCTCTTCGTCCTCGCAGGTGAGGGCCGGGCCCGCGCGGGGCGGCAGCGCCGGCGCCTCCTCCCTCTCTGCTCCTGCCCCTGCTTAGTCACATCGAAGCGGCCCCGGTGCAGAGGGTGTCCCCGTCCCCATGTCACATCTGGGCAGGCTCGCGCCCCACGCGGGCTCTTTGCAGCTCCGGGTGCTCTTGYGTGTGCACATGCGTGTGCATGCATGTGCACCGGCCCTGCACACACGTGTGACCCATGCGTGGAACGGGCGCGTTTTCCTCCCTGCAAGTCTCCTGGGGTGTTTCGGGCAGAGGGACCCGCATGTGGGACTGTTTTCCCCTTGCTCGGGTCGCACGGAAGCCCCAGGCTGGGGGAAGCCCCACGGCGGCTCGAGCAACGAGAGCGGGGAGGGGTTAATCCTTATTATTGAGGTGGGTTTGGCCCCAGGGCCGCATTGGAGACCTGCAGGTGATGCAGTGTAAAGGGAGGACAGCAGCCTCTGCAGGACGGTGTGGGCTGGGACCCTCCGGGCATCTCCCGTGGGAGCCAGGATGGGGAGCCGGGATGGGGAGCAGCGAGTGCAGCTGGAGCACCTGGGCTGGGGGGATCCCTGCTTCTCATTCCTTGTGGTTTGGGAGGCTGGAACCCACACCAAGCTCAGTGGCCAGAAGGGGAACCTGCTTGTTGAGCAATTAAATTGGGTTGAAAAAGGGCCAGAAAGGAGGAGTTTGAGCAGCTTGCAGGTGCCCCAGGCAGGCCCTTCGTGCCGGCAGAGCGGCCCAGCCCCATAGCCCGTGCGGGCCTTTCCGCCCCGTCCTGAGCAGGGGCCCGCGGAGCCCCTCCTGCTCCAGGCTCCCGGGYGCGGGGATGCGCCGGGATGCGGACGGAGCGCTCGTCCTCGGCGCCGGGCGGGCCGCGCGCGTCCCCTCCGCGGGGTGACGGTCCCGCTGTCCCCGCGCAGTGTCGAGGCCGCAGGCGTCCCCCGAGGAGCTGACGGCGCTGATGGGCAGCGTGAAGCGCCTCAACGAGAGCGTCCGGGCGGTGCAGCTGCAGCTGCTGCTCCTGCCGCCGCGGGGCGACGCGCTGGAGCACGTGTGGCGGCTCCAGGAGCTGGCGCACAACCACTCGGACTCGCTGCTGCTGCTGGCGGGGCGGCTGCGGCGCCTCGAGGCGCTGGCGGGGCGCGCGCAGAGCCAGGCGGCGCAGGCGGAGCACGCCGCGGCCGCCCTGGGCGACGGGCTGGCCCGGCAGGGCGACGCGGCGCAGCAGGAGCTCCAGCGGCTCGCCGTGGAGGGCAACAGCAGCCGGCTGCTGCTCCGGCACCACGAGCAGCTCCTGGCGCGCCTGGGCGGCCGCGTGGACGGCCTGAGCGAGCAGGTGGCGGCGGCCGGCGGCGCCCTGGACGCCGTCAACCGGAGCGTCTCGCACGACGTGGCCGTGCACGCGCGCCGCCTCCAGGACCTGCAGGCGCTGCTGGGCAACGCCACGCGCGACGCCCGGCGCATGCGGCTCGTCCACATCGCCATGGAGGAGCAGCTCAAGCACGAGCTGGCCGTCCTCAGCAACGTCACCGAGGACCTGCGCCTCAAGGACTGGGAGCGCTCCGTGGCGCTCAGCAACATCTCCGYGATGCGGGGTAAGGCCGAGGGGAGCGGGCCTGCGCGCGTGTCCCGCACGGGCGTCATTCCCGGGCGCGCTCCCCTTCGGGGTCCGCAGCCGTTGGGTGTCTCCTGGAYATAGCGAGGACAGGTCCAGTCCATCGCGGAGCTGGAATGGGTGGCGGGTCAGGCGGTCCAGGCGTTGCCTGGTCCATATGAGATGTAACCCGCCCTGGGCTCCTCTCAGATGCTCCAGGGCTGTGTCGGGTCCTCCCAGGCCGTGAACTCAATCCAGATGTGGGAATGACTGCGGTCAAACAGATGTTTTCACTCCSGCATCCTCCTCCTTCACCACCCTCCCAGCAAACAGCCCAGCCCATTTACTCTTCGCCCAGTGCCCCTGTTTTGCTGATATCTTCTCTGGGTGTTGGTGACACGGTTGCCTTGGCCACCCCCCTTGTCACCGACCTGCTAAGCACCATTTCTTCCTCCTCATTATTCCCTGTAAGGCCCAGCTCTTCCCCACATCATTATCCTGTTTGTCCACCCGTGCAGCCCGGGCATTCCCTCCCGTCGGCAACGGGACTTTCCGCCCGTTCCCACAGCTCTCCCGGTGCCACCCCGTGCGGCTCCGGCTGCTCCTCCGGGCTCGGGACCCCGGCGGGGTGGGGACYGCGGTGGGGTGGGGACCCACATTGGGTGGGGACCGCCCGGGCCGGGCTCCACAGCGCCGCTCATGACTTCTCATTTCCAGCCGCGGCCTCTCCCAGGGCTCCTCCGGCCTCGTCCCGGCCCCTCCATCCTCATCCCGGCTCCCTCGGCTCTCCCATTCCAGCCGCGGGCTCTAGCAAGGAGCATCCCGGCTCTCCGGCCAGAGGATGCTCTGGTGGACACAGAGGGACTTTTTGGCACCAGCGCTTCCCAGTTGGCTGACTGGGATAGGGCACATCCAGGATGGCTCTTCCCGGGTTTACGCTCCCGTTCGGAGCACCCCGGGATCAGAGGAGGTTGACACTTCCCCTAGCCCTGTCCTCACCCCTCTATCTTAACCCATGGCCTCCCTGGCTCCGTGCGGGATGGTTTTCCCACCCTTTCYGCGGCTGGGGAAGCTCCACTTGGATGCACGAGCCCACCTAGGCCTGGGGCTATTCCCACCAAAGGAGCCACCCAAGGGGGCCGGGGCTCCAGCCCTCCGAGACGTGTCCGGGGCAGGCAGCTCCCACGGCTCCGTGGGCACGAGCAGGGCCCTTGTGTGGGTGATTTCCCGGTGCATCCATAAAACCGGAGCAGACGGAGGCGTTTGGACTTGGAGTCTGCAAGAGCTTCGCTCTCCGTTTGGTTCTGCAGGCCCCAAGGGCCAGGAGCACCAAGGGGCCGGTTTAGGTGAGGGGGACACCTYGTCCAGCCGGCCCAGTGTGCCCGCCCAAGGGCCACGTCCCCTCCCAGCCCTTGGCCACCCTCAGCGGGGGACGTTTCCGAGCCCGTCCGGGCTCATCTGCTCCGGACGGCCCCGCGTGGCGTCCGGCAGCTCCGCCATCAGGATCCTGATCCTCCCCCTTCCTCCCGCCGCGCTCTTCCAGGACCACGTTGTCCCTGGCGCCGGCCAACTGCTCCCTCCCTGCGCAGCGGGGAGTTTATGGCTTTTCGGATTTCTAGGAAAAACAGCCATTAAAAGTTTCCAATTATTCTCRTGCCTTGGTAGGACAAAGACCAAATGACCCCTTGAGGCCCCTTTTTGCCCAATTTTCTACAATCCCATGAGTGTTTTTTTTTTCCCCTATTCTTGCTCTGCCTTCCCGTTGATTTAGTTCCTAATTGTTTTCAGCTCTGTGGAACCGGCCCTTTTCAAGCTGATCAATCCGACCCCATGGCCTTGCGCTCGCACATACGGYGCCGGCGCAGCCGCCGCCGCGTCGCCCCGGATGGGGGTATCGGGCAGCTGAGCTCTGCCATGCAAACCCCCCTCCGAGGGCTCACCTGGGTGTTTCCAAAGTGCATTTCCTCCTCCTTCTTTAAGCAACGTCGTTCGAAAAGTCACGGTTTGGGGGTAAGAGGAAATTCCACTTTCCTGGAATTTCCTTTGGGAGCCTCGTTCGGGTGGAATCCCCGCTGTCCCTCGGCTGCTCTGTGGTGGAGATTTGTGTTTATCGGAGCCCCCGGACACCTGATAAACGGGAGCGGGAGGCGCCTGCGCGCGTGCATCGGCCCAAGGACGCGGGGAGGACTCCTGATCTCCGCTCCCGTTGCTTTCCAGGTCCTCCAGGACCCAAAGGAGACAGAGGCAGCGAGGGGATGCAAGGCGAGCCTGGCCCTCCCGGCCTCCCGGGGCTGCGAGGTAGGGAACGACACGTCCTGCCTATGGATACAAGGGGTCTACAGCCGGGTTTGACGGTCTGGAAGGTCTTTTCCAACCGTAATGACTCTGTGATTCTGGGATGACCCAGCCAGGCTTGACCCAAAGCGCACAGCATCAACGGGACCGTTCCTGGTGACTTCTCCAGGGGTCCGGGGTGCCCATTGGCACCTTGCTGGTGCTGCAGAAAGATGAAATAACATCAGGATGCGCCCGCCAGCCTGCTGGGGCTGTTCCATGCAGTAGATTCCCCTACCCCTTGGCCTCCTTTCCCCCACTGAAGACTCAAATCACGAGGTGTCCCCCCCATCCTACAGACCAGGCTGTCCTCTGCGGTCACCATGTCTACCCCAAGCCCGGCCTGTCTTCGCTGGCTGTAGCTGCCCGGATTGGCGCCTGCCTCAGGCTTGCAGGAGGCTCGGGGAGGGTTTCCATCGCCGGCTCCCCTCCTCCCTCCTCCTCCTCGGTGTGGGGATGTGGGTTGGGTAGGACACGGCTTGCAGTGCCGGGGCCCAGCTCTGACCTGGGTTATGAAGGAGACCTTGGAGACTGCTCCGTGTTGGTAAGCTTGGGGCTGTCAGTTCCAATCGTCTCCCATTAGGGATCCAGATGATTCTGAAAACTCCTAGGGCGTCTGGTCCCGGTTGCACCTCCTTGCATCACCCTGTTTCATTCCTTCATCCAAGATCRGATGTACCCAAGATCTCTTCCCCATCCCTGCTGGCCTCGTTCCCAACGTGAAGCTCCTGCTTGGACACACGGTCTCCTGGGTGCAGAAATGYCCATCTTTAGGGGCAAAATCCTTTCTCCTCTTCCAGCTTACCCCGTGGGCTCCTGCCTTCCATCCCTGGAAGGACAGCGGGAGCTACACGAGTCCCTCGGTGCCGGGTGCTCCTTRGAAGGGGGTGATGGAGCTGGACACACCGGAGGGGTTGGCGAGGCGGGAGGATGGACCCGGCTCGGGGCCCTGCGAGAGGAGACCCCGGTGGTGGGCAGGGAAAAGCCGAGGCTTTGCTTGGACGCGGCTTCACTTTCAGCACTGCGTTCCTCCCTCTTCCTCCTCATTCAAAACACCGTTTTTAAGAGAAATTGAACTCGGGAAGCACCCATTGCCCACCCTAAGGAAAATGGGGATTTTTTGACTAATAAGAAACCCCCTGTCACATTAGAGACAGCCATGAGGAAGAGGCTGGTTTTCCCGGGTGGCTGCGACGGTGCAGACGAAGGCTCTGGCCAAGGGAGCCCTGACCACAGACATTCTGGGAATGCCRGCCCTCCGGACAAGTGCTCCGCTCGAGCCTGTTTCTAATTTTGAGACAAGCCTGGAATTACTGTGTTTACACCCAGGCCTTGGAGAAGGCCTCCTGGAGAAGACCTGCCAGCCGRTGGCTTCAGCCCCCGACGGGCTCTTCCCTCTTGGAATGACGGGATGCTTTCCGGAATGCCGTCTCGTATTCCCCCTTCTCCAGCCGCTTCCATCCCGGAGGACAGCCCCAGATGTGCGCAGGAGCCTCCTGCTGTGCTAGGGCATTAATCCATGGTGGTCCATGCAAGTAGGGAGCTGGGGGCAACGTCCCACCCTGGCACTAGGAGGTTGATGGGGCAGATGTGACCCATGGATGGGGTTGGCGCTGGAGCCGGCGCCCTTTGGAGCCCACATCCGAGCTGCTCGTGCTGCTGGAAGGCCGCACATCTCCGCGCCCCTTTTCCCATGTTCCTGGAGGACGGTGGGACYGTCCCGGCTTGGAAAGGCTGCACGGGAAGCCTGATTGCTCTCTGCAAGCCCTTGTCGGCACCGGCCGCCCTTGCTTGCTCCACCGACAGATGTTCTGTTTGCGCTGACGGATTCAGGGCTGTTTTCCTTGGGTGGAACCCGCATCAGAAATGCATCGTCTGGCTGCTTCCCATTCTCGTTTGAACGAAACAAAACAAACCAAGACAATTCCCGGAGGGTCGCCTTGGGGAATTGTTGCCGGAATAACCGTGATTTCTGGCATTTTCGTCTTCCTTGCTTCCCTGGTGCTCTTCTAGCCCCCYGGGTGCAGGAAGCCCAGGTTTGGATACGAGTGAGTGTTTTCAAGCCCGTCTCATAGAGCTGCGCTGCCTTTCACGCACCCCACGGGCCCCTCCGGCCTTCCTTGCACCCCATGGGTCTCACCCAAGCCTGGCTCTCGTGGACAGGCAGCGCTCGCATCGTGCATATCAGATGGCTCTGGTTCAAACCACAGGGAAATACGGATTAAGGCTGGAAAAGCCGAGTCCGGGAGGGACACGACGCCCCGCGCAAGGGGACCTTGGGCGCACGGAGCAGGGCATCCCGCTCAGTGGATACGCGTGGGTGCGAGGGGTGCACAACGCTCAGCCCTTCCTAGGGCACCTCGAGGCTCCCGGCGCTCTCCATCCCCCCGGCCCCTCTATTCCGCACTCTCCACCGTTGGGATCTGGCTCTTACGTTGCCCTGAGCTCTGAAGTGCCTTAGCAGCCCCAACCTACCTCCAAGCTAAACCCAGCCTGCATTTAGGGGCAGATATTCAAGGAAATGACGATCCTCTGATGGTCCTCGACTGTTGGCAAAGAGCCTCGGACCGAGGAGTGTTGGTGCTGGCCAGCAACGCGTGTGTGTCCGTGCCAGGCCGCTTTAGGTAGGTCCCCTCTACAGTGGGATCATTCTGTGTCTCTGCCCCTGCTCCAGGGCTCCCCGGGGAGAGAGGACCACCAGGACCACGCGGCCTGAAAGGGGACAGAGGAGACCTCGGCCCTCCAGGCCCAGCGGGGCCGCGGGGATTCAGAGGTAAGGACCGAGCTCGGTGCAGGGCACAGGTCACAGGTCCGGGCTGAGCTCCTCGCAACGAACCGGCGCTGGGAAGCGGGGCCGAAAGGGCAGAGATGCTGGTCAGCAGAGGGGCCCATCTTGGCTTGGACCCACCTGGAGCCTCCTGGGWGGAGCGGGAAGCCTGGTGAGCTCGGGAGGTGCCCGCAGGCTCTTGCGCGCAGGGAGCGGCTCCAGCAAGCGCTTTGCACCAGGGCAGAGGGTGCAGGGGGCGGAGGGCTGGGGCCGCTCGAGGTCCTGCTGCCTCCCCAGGCCCTCCCGCGCGGGCCGCGTCTCAGAGGCAGGAGGCAGAGCCGGCGCCGCGCTCCCGCTCCCCTTTCTGGGCTCCCGCTCCCCTTTCTGGGCTCCCGCTCCCCTTTCTGGGCTCACACTCCCCTTTCTGGGCTCCCGCTCCCCATTCTGGGCTCCCGCTCCCCTTTCTGGGCTCCCGCTCCCCATTCTGGGCTCCCGCTCCCCTTTCTGGGCTCCCGCTCCCCATTCTGGGCTCCCGCTCCCCTTTCTGGCTCCCGCTCCCCTTTCTGGCTCCCGCTCCCCCTTCTGGGCTCACACTCCCCTTTCTGGGCTCCCGCTCCCCCTTCTGGTTCCCGCTCCCCCTTCTGGTTCCCGCTCCCCCTTCTGGCTCCCGCTCCCCTTTCTGGGCTCCCGCTCCCCTTTCCGGGCTCCCGCTCCCCTTTCTGGCGCCCGCCGCTTTTGCAGAGCTCCACCGCAGCCGGGCCAAGAGCAGAGAGAAGGTCCGGGGGCGGGTGACGCCTCTACAGCCCTTTAGCAGGACACACCAGGCCCAGGGGACCTTCCGAAGGAAGTCCCACGCGACGACCTAAAACAGCAGCAATAATCCCAGTTTCCAAAACACGCCTTTTTTTGCCTCAAAACACCCCGGGCGGTGTGGGGGAGGCAGGARGAGCCCATCAGCAGAGCCCCGAGGGCTGGGACGCGCCACSGTGTCACCTACGCGTCGTCCCCATTGCCCTCCCCTCCTGCTGGCATGAGCGATGCAGCCCCGCGCCGCGGCCACGCCGGCCCCTCCGGGTGCTCGTGGGCCCTCGAGTGCCTCCTCTGAAGGATTTGGTGCCGCCCGTGCGCCGCGCAGCCCCGGAGAGCTTCAGCTTCCCACCTTCTCCAGCTGGAAAACACATGTAGGAGAAGGGACCCTTCCGGTGACCTCCGTGCTGGCGCAAGAACGGAGCCCGCGGGGCACTTGTGCTTCTCCCACTCGCATCCCTGTTGGTTTGCCAACGCAGCTCCGCGTGCTGGTCCCCCCACACAGCAAGGGCTCATCCGAGCATGGACACGTCCACGGCATGTGCTGAAGGCCAAGGAACCGCGGCCCTGCAAGCGTTTCTCACCGATTCCCAACACCCTCTTCCAGCCTTGGTGCAGATAACGCGTCGCCTTTAGGCTTGCAGCTTCCCAGCAGCGATACGGATGTCCCGGGTGTGGGACTYTTTCCACATCGGGAAAGCCACGGCAGGAGCTGTAGGATAGACCCGCTTGTCCTGGTCTTGCAGGATGCCACCGGAGCCCATGGAAAGGGGATCGAGTGGGGCCGGAGCTGCTCCTGGCAGYGAATCCAACGGAGGCTGCGCGGGATTCGCCGGCCCGAGCCCTGCACCCTCCCTCCCAGCCCCGTCGTGATGAGGGCCCTTCCCTCCGCGTCCCCTCTCCGAGGCCCCTGGTCCCCAGATGAGCCCCAGTCACGGCCTCGCTCCCCAAGGCCCCCGGCCCCGCAGGGAAGGGGGYGTCATCCCCCATCCGGCCCCATGGACAGTGGAACGCTCCGGCAGCCAGCGCCKCCTTCCTCGGCTTCGTGGGATCCGCCGCGGCTTATGGGAAACAGGCATGGAGCAAGGCCGCGTTCCCAGCCCCGGCTCCAGGGAAAGGCCTCTTTCCTCCACGCTGGTTTTACCCTTTCTGAGTGGTTTTTGTCCCAGTCTGCGGCGTCCTCTGCTCGCTGGGCAGTGCGGCCCTCACGGGTGCCGAAATCCCAAGGATCCCGACAGGCTCCTGGAGTCTTTCTGGCCGGTCTGACCTCACCCACAGGGATAGGGGGATCCAGTCGGCGCTTCCACCTCGCTCCTTTCCTCTCCTTCATCCCATCCTTCAAAATCACCCTGGGAAAGGATCGTTTTCCTCGTTTCCAAGASAGAGAAAAGAAAGATCGTGGAAAGCGGCTGTAAATCAGCCTGGAATTGGGGAGCACTCCCATCTAGGAGGGAACCACTATAGACTGGCCCCAGCGCGGGTTGCTAATGCACAAGGTGACTGGGTGGCAGCGAGGGCAGCCCTAGGTGCCCTGATACGCTTCAGCACCGCCACGTTTCAACGTTGCAATCCCGCTCCGGTTTGCGTCGCCTGCACAGGGCTCCGCTGCGTCTCCTACGTGGATTTCCATGGCACAGCCGGGGAAGCCGGGCAGCGTTTGGGGCCGGAACGCGGCGGCTCCCGGGGCTCTTTGCTCCATCCCCAAGCCGGGAGCACGGAGGGCATCGCCGCCGGAGCAGCAGCACGTGCAGCCCGAGCCGCGGCCCCGGCCCCGCTCCGCCTGCTGGCATCTGGTTCCCATCACGGAGCAGGCTCCATYGGACACAGCTGCGGCCGCCCAGGGGAGCAATCCCGGCTTCCCAGAGCCTCCGAGGCGGAGGGCAGGAATTTCCTGCCCGCTTTTCCCCCCTTTCCGAAGGCCTTTGGGCAGGCGCACGTGCGCGTTGCTTGTTGTTCCTGCTCGGAGGCAGAGGAGGAGCAGAGGTCCGAGCCGGGCCCCAAGGCCGCCCGGCCGCCCGCCAGGGCTCCGCGGAGCCATCACCGGTGCCATCGGCACTGCATCCGAGCCGGGAACATCCCAGCGGCTCCTTCCAGCCCCTGCTTTCTTCCCTTGCATCTTTTCCACTGCGGGAAGCAGCAAAAGTGCCCGGTTGCTCCCTGGCAGGTGGTGGGAGATGCYGAGGGCAGATCCAGGGCCACATGCGGATGGCACCTGCACTCGGGGTATATTCCTAGCTCTTCCACTCCCAAGTATTGTCCCAAGCTCTCAGGAACACTGGGAAACTGCTCCTTTCCCGGGAAAAGCTTCAGATCCAGCAGCTGGGTGGGTTCACGGTGAGAGGAGCCGTTTGCCACGTTGTGCCTCAGTTTCCCCCTTTGCAAAGGGGGAAGAAGCCCCCGGGGGCTGCCGATGTGCAGCAAAACGCGGGAGCCGGGCGGGCTCGCGCGGGGAYGCCGGGGACAGGCGGGCGTCTCGCGGCGCTCACGCTGGCTCCTTCCTCCGCAGGCGAGCGGGGCCCCAAGGGCGAGAAGGGCGAGCGCGGCGGCGAGCCAGGTGAGCAGCGCCGGGGCGCGCGGGGCGCGAGCTGCCCCGCAGCCACCTCGGCCGTGGAGGCCGGGGGTGCTCCTGGGCTCCTCCGCGCACGGGCATCCCTCCATTGCCACCTCCATTCCCACCTGGGACATCCCT